>CM053594.1:293193681-293236239 GCA_028646575.1 Pseudocheirus occidentalis | reverse complement strand
TTAAATGGCCTAGCACCCCACGTAGCAAACTTGAACTTTCAATAAACTTTACTTTTTCCTTGGCTGAGAAGACTTGAGTGGAATTCTTTCAGCAGGACCCGGCATGTTGGTATTTTGGGGTCTCAGGCAGCCCTAACCGTCTTTGGGCTCCTCTTCACTATATTGAATTCTTATCTAGCCTCTAACACCCAACTACCTTGTTATGTCTTTCAGCAAGCCTTTTGTGATTCCTCAGTGGGTAACAAGTGAGCATAAACACACAAAGCCTATTTTATCTAGTCTACGTTGACCAGGCCATGTTTCATCTATGATGAAGTACAGGCTCTGGGAACCTCCTTGAGCTCTCCTTGAATCTTCCCACAAGAGGCATTTGCCTGAGGCCATAAGCCTTTCTTTGTCCCTCTGCCCAAACCTTTGTTACTAGCTTAGCCTTCCTTTTTCCAGCAACTTCCCACCCTTGATCCTCCCAAAATATCTATACCCAAAATGTTACACCCTTGAACTGGCCTAGCCCACCACTGTCTCCAGGTAGCCTCCAGCAATTCCCCACCCTTAATTACTCTTTACTGGAGTCTGACCTCATCAGACTCCTCCTGAAGACCCTCCCTAAACTCCTCCTTTAGACCACCCCTAGATTCCTCCCACAACTTTTCTGTATATCAGACCCCATCTTGCCTCCATGAAAGAGGGAAGGTCGGAGAATGTTCTAGCACAGACTCACTCTGTGTCAGATGATTCTGACCCACTTGTCCAATGCAAGCATCACAGATACCGAGGCTCCTTAGGAGTCTACCCAGCATGGCGAACTTTTAATAAACTTTACTTTTCTTTGGCTGAGAGAAGACTTAAGTGGAATTCATTCGGCAGGACCTGGAGTGTTGGTCTTTTGGGGTCTTGAGAACCCCTATACCTCATTTTTATGGTTCCCTCATCATTTTATGGTGACCCTCATCCCTGACCTCTTCAATCTACACTGGCTGTCTTCTTCCTTTCAAAATGATTCCTTGGATATGTACCATGTACTGTCTAGCCCCCCTGCCCCCAACTCTGTGTGTGTGTGTGTGTGTGTGTGTGTGTGTGTGTGTGTGTGTGTGTGTTTTGTGATTAAATCAATTTATCCAGGCCCTTAACAAAGAGAAATCAGAGAGGTTACACAGATTATATTATGCCAGAAAATATATAGAGTAAATGAGATCTCCAAAGTTATCAATGATCTATTTTAACCTTTATTATTATTTAAGATTATATTCTATTTTATTTTCAGATATGCTTTCTCTCACTCCCATCTCTCTGCGTACCTTCCTCTACCCCTCTCCCAACCTTGTTGAGAAAGTAAAAAAAACAAAAACTGTATTATAAATATGTATAGTGAAGCAAAACAAATTCCCATATTGTCCACATTAAATATATACATTTAGATATAGATATATCTCAGTTT
Source organism: Pseudocheirus occidentalis (assembly GCA_028646575.1). Lineage (NCBI taxonomy): Eukaryota > Metazoa > Chordata > Mammalia > Diprotodontia > Pseudocheiridae > Pseudocheirus > Pseudocheirus occidentalis. Next base: position 293,234,801 of record CM053594.1, on the reverse strand, counting down.
TGTACTTGGCATCCATTACTGCTTCATCAGATGAGTAACATGTTTCATCTTTAATCTTTGTAATTGTGGTTGGTCATTGTGTTGGTCAGAGTTTCTAAATCTTTCAGAGTTGTTTGCCTTTATGATATTGTTATTGTATAAAACTGTCCTCCTTATTCTCCTAATTTCACTCTACATCAGTTCATAAAAGTCTTCCTATGTTTCTCTGAAACCATTCCTTTATCATTTATTGCAACACAATAGTATGTCATCATATATAGAGAGATGTTCCATTGTATATATAGTATTCTGTCATATTTACACATATATAGTATTTCACATATAGTATTCTGTCATCTCAACAGTATTTCATCACATATGTGTGTATTTTATTTTATATATTACTAATGTATATTTTAATCATTTTCTTCTTTTTTAAGTCAAATTAGGACAAATGTAGTTTTCCCATAATCCCCCAAGCATTTATTATTTTCCTTTTCTTGTCAGCTTTGCCAATTTGGTGATTGTGGGGTGGAATCTCATTGTTTTAATTTGTCTAATTATTAATCATTGAGAGCATTCTTTTCATATAGTTATATTGATAGCTTGGATTTCCTCCTTGAAGAACTGCCTGTTCATATCAGCTAGGTGTTGCAGTGGATAGAGTGCAGGCCTAGAGTCAGGAAGTCCTGAGCAGAAGTCCGGCTTCAGATGTTTACAAGGTGTCAATATTAATTGTAGTAGACAAGCCACTTAACCTCTCTTTCCCTCAGTTTTTTCATCTATAAAATGAGAATAATAATAACACAAGGTTGTTGTGGCGATCAAATGAGATAATAATTGTAAAACACTTAGCACGGTGCCTAGCACACAGTAAGCTATAAAAATGTTTGGCTTTTTGGGAGAGCAATTGGGGTTAAGTGACTTAAGGTTACACGGCTAGTTTTTGTGTTAAGTGTCTGAGGCCGGATTTGAACTCAGGTCCTCCTGACTCCAGGACCAGTGCTCTATTCACTGCACTACCTTGCCTCCCCAGCTGTAAAAATATTAATCATTATTATTATTATTTATCAATTGGGGAATAGTTCATTCTTATAAATCTGAATCAGTTCCCTATATTCATTGGGGATATTTGTCTGACTTGCCATGGTTTAGGTATCAAGGCCATATTTGTGTCCTAGAAGGAATCTGGTAGGATCTCTTCCTATTTTTTCAAATAGTATATATAGTATTGGAATTAATTGTTCGTAAATGTTTGATACAATTTGACTAAATATTTGAAACAATTTGCTTATAAATCTACCTCTGTGAATTCATTTATGGTTAGTTCAATTTTTTTCTTTTTAACATTTTAAAAAGATAAATCCTCTATTTTTTCTTTTATTAATCTGGGCATTTTATATTTTTGTAAATATTTATTTATTCATTTCATTTAGATTGCCAGGATTTTTTTTTTGGCATATAATTGGGTAAAATAGTTCCTAATAAATTATTTTATTTCTTCTTCATTGGTTGTGAATTCATCTTCATCATTCTTTATTGATTTTTCCTTTTTTTTTAAGTCAAATTAGCCATGACTCTAATTTATTGGAGGTTTTTTCCTTAAAAAAAAAAAGCTAGCTCCTAGTTTTATTTATTCATTCAGTGGGTTTTGTTGTTGTTTCTGCTTTTATTTTTTTTAAATCCCTTCTTTGATTTGTGGGACCCCTCCTCACTTTCCGCTTCTTGCTAGAGATCAGTAATTATATCAATGCTACCATTTCTTCTAGGAAAAAGGCATGTCAGTCATCGGCCTGTGGCTCCACTTGCCATCCCTGTGATTCACCCATCTCAAACTTCCCTGGACACCAGTCCTAAATATACTTTGTCTTCTAATTAGAAGATGAGCTCCTTAAGGGAAGGGACTATCTTGGGCTGTTGGTTTGCTTTTGTTTTTTAATTTGTATTCTTCGTGCTTAGCACACCATCTGACACATAGTAAATGTTTAATAAATGCTTCTCATTGACTCATCCATTCACCTGCCGTATCACAAGGCTCTTTGTTTTGTATCTCTCTAATTCACATGCTGCGTATAAGTGTATGGTAGTGCTGTGTGCATGCACCTTGTTCCCCCTTCTGGACTGTCAATGAAGGCAGAAATCATATCTAATATGTGCAAAGAGGTGCTATGTTAGGGTGGAAAGGGTGGCCTTGAAATCTAGACTATTTGTTCAGATCCTGGATCCAATATATACTCACCGAAGTAACTATGAGCAGGTCACTCCTTTCAGAGACAGAGTTTATTTATAAAATGGGCAAAATAATATTTGTAGTGCCAATCTCAGGACTGTTTTAAAGCTCACATTACTTCATGAATCACGATCTGCTTTAGTACTATATGGATAACAGCTCTTATTATCTTAATGGTGTAGTTCTCCAGTGCCATGCTAATGTTTGTTGAATTGGATGTATTTGATTATAGTCCTGGGGAGAAAGGGATAGACAGGCCTAGAAAGGACAACAAAACACTTGGAGACCCCACAAGGGTCAAAAGATAGGCAGTAGCAAAGGCTGGATGGGCACCATGTCAAGTTGGCACCAACCCCTTCTATGACCACAGTTGTTCAGACAATAAAAATGTTATTGCCCTGGAGTCAGAGGGGGGGGGGGTTTAATCCAGTTACTTGAGCATCTTTGTTATCTAACCTATCAGATAGCTCTCTCCTCTGATTGCTCAGGGACAACATGAGAGAAACTGGTAGATTTTACTGGTAGATTCAACAGTCATGAATCCATGAAGTTGTACTGGGTCATTTATAAACAGAACAGCTGGGTAGCACACTGGGCCTAGAGTCAGAATGATCTGAGTTCAAATCCAACCTCAGACGCTTTCCGTGTGACCCTGTACCAGCAAGCACCCCAGCACACCCAGGACGGCTGCTAGCACAGGCTCTTAGATCTGCTTTTCTAAAAGAAAGCAACTCAAAATGGGTTAACAATCTTACTTTAATGAATCAAACTTATATCATTTACTTAGTTCAGGGGAAAAAGTCAGCACCCCAAACTTCAGAGAATACAGTTACAAGCAGACAAAGAAACAGATCAGCAGACGGGCTTCCAGCCATCTGACCATTACATCCATACCTAGTCAGTTACCAGAGAGGGAAGCACCAACATCTGGGTTTTCAATGCTGGGGAGGGGGGAGACCTCAACGATTGCCCAGAGTCTCATCTGGCCAAATCACACAACTCTTTCCAAAGTGAGCCCCAAAGCAAAACCTCACATCAGGGTGTATATAACCTTCTCCTGGGTCAGGAGCCCTCTTGACCCACTGCCCCATCACAAAATAATAAGGCGTGGGCATTCCTGAAGAACAAACCTCCTGCCACAGGATCCATGTGACCACATTCAGCCTACTAGGGGGCTGAGTATACTTTCAAATCAGGGAAAGGGCCTAAGGGCAGTGAAGATCTTCAGATTCCCATAACAGACCCTGGACAAGTCACTTAACCCTGCTTGTCCATTTGTAAAATGGACTGGAGAAGGAAATGACAAAGCACTCCAGTACCCTTTGCCAGGGAATGGGGTCACAAAGAGTCAAACACGACTGAAACACAATTGAACAACAACAGCATTTACAAACGGGTAAAACAGACACTGATTTGTCAAGGATTTTGTAGGTCATTGAAGCACAGGTTTTTAGAGTTGCAAGTGTCCTCAGAAGTCATCTAATCCAACCCATATATGCAAGGAATCTTTATTAAAACATATACAAGAGGGGTGGCTAGGTGGATAGAGCATCAGCCCAGGAGTCAGGAGGACCTGAGTTCAAATGTGACCTCAGATGCCTGACACAAAAACTAGCCATGTGACTTTGGGCAAGTCACTTAACCCCAGTTGCCCTCCAAAAAGAAAAGAAAAAAAAACATACAAGAAAACGTAGACTGACTGAGAAAGTTAGCAGTAACATGAAAAACTCTATTTCCCTGGCTAGGCCTCAAGCTGAAGAATCACAGAATCTCCAAGTTAGAAGGGACCTCGAAGGCCATCTCATCCAACCCTTACTGAAACAAGAATCCCTTCTATAATGACCCCAGCAGGCAGCCACCCAGCCTCTGATGATGGGTAATTCATTACTTCTTGAGGAAGACATTTCGACTTTTGGACAGTTCTAATTCTTAGGAAGTTTTTGTTTATATTTTAGCTGAAATTTTGCTTCTCTGCAACTTCCACATATTGTTCCTAGATCTGACCTCTGAAGTCAAGGAAAACAAATCTAGTCCCTTTGATACTTTAACAAAGTCATGATTTCATCAATGTTAACACTGTCTCCAGTGGCACAGATTGCAGTCCATCTGTGACTTTTTATCCTATGGGACTCTTATCCATGTCTGCCTATAAATTCTTCATAAAGGGTCCACCCAACCTACTGGGAATTTTCTCTAGATCTCTTGATATTGTATGGGTTAAATGGAATAGATAGGCTGTCTATCAAAGGAGCCTAGATCTAGTGTTGGAAGGGAACTTTGAGTTCAACAAGTCCAACCCCTTTATTTTACAGATAAGGAAACTGAGGTACACAGAGAAGTTAAATGACTGGCCCAAAGTCATGCAAGAGTTGAACTGAGGTCATTTTCATTCCACTATTCTATTGCCACCTTAAAGGTTGATAGGTGATACAATGGATCTAGTGCAGAATATGGAATTAGGAAAACCTACGTTTGAATCCAGCCTCTGACACTTACTAGCTGTGTGACCCTGGGCAAGTCATTTAACCTTTTTCTCAGTTTCCTCATCTATAAAGTGGGGATGATGACAACAGTGCTTATCTTGCTGGGCTGTTTTGAGGTTCAAATGAGATATTATTTGTAAAGTGCTTTGAAAAGCTTTAAGTACTATATTGATGCTAATATTCTTAACCACTACACCAAGATGCCTCATCCTTAGTTTCTGCTACACGAGCTGCCTAATTCCTTTTTATTATATATTTCTCTGTTGACATCTTTTACCCTGTTTCTCATATGCCATTCACCATTAGTAATATGCTACACTCTATTTGCACCCATCATTCACCTCCCTATTGACCTTTGGTTGACCTGCAACTTTAATCCTTTGGAGCCAATGGTGTTTCATGGTTCAGAATGATGGAGCTTCCCCAGAAGAAGAAGAATGTTAAAAAGAGGGCTTTTGTGTTGGGTAGAAGCATGAGGTCAGTAAAAATCACTCCATTTCAGAAACGCAATCCAGCCCTCTCTCCTTGTGCTCAATTCAATAAATATAGTGTAACTCTCCAAGATATGGGGACTAATGGACTAGCTCTGTGCCTGGCCTTTCAAATACTTTAAATTGGCTTTCTTATTTCCCCCATCCCTAGTTCTTCAAATGCTTAGGTGGAGTGGCTGCCGGTCTTCTCACCATCCTGCTAATGCACATCTGGAGGATGTGCTTTGGTTTGTCCTGCTTAAAATATGGCATGGAACCAAACATAGCAACCCAAATTCTGCCAGAATACAGCAGAATGTAACTGCTGTCATCTTGTTCTAGATACCGTATCACTGTGAATGTAATCTAAGTTACTTTTTTTGGCTGCCATATCCGACTATGATTTGTTGAGTGTGAAATTCATGAATACCATGAGATCTTTAATATTTAAACTACTGTCTACACAAACAGTCGCAGATGATTTTTGGAAACCAGTGTTGGACTTTATAGTTATCCTTATTAAAATCCATCTTATTCTATTCAACCTATTCTAACTTGTTAAGATCTTTCTGGGTACAGATGATGTTTTCCACAGCACAAATGCATTAAGTATGACATCTTTCTTCAACTAAAACATTCATAAAAGTTAAGCAAAGGTGGTAATATGCAGCAACCAAGGGATAGGTACCCCAGACAAGGCGGATGGCTTAGAAAGGAAGAAATGCACATAGCACCACGTATTTCTCCCAGATGTTTGACTCATGACATCCAGTGGGGCAGTCATTAAGTGAGGACTCAGGAACTCTAGACTTGGATCCTTGTTCCTCTTTGTGACAAGGGATATGAACTTAGGACTAGTTGACTCTCGGTTCTGTGTCAGGTCAATGCAGAGGCCTCTGACGGAATCTGGTTATAGATATTCATTGTGTGTAGAGCAGGCATATTGGATTCAGTGGCAGGCCTTTTGGCAAGGAGCAATGGGCCATTACCTTTTTGCCCTAGCTAGTACTTCTAACCTTGTACTCTTCCATTCATATTTCCAATTAGCCAACATATTTGGTCTTTTCTAGTCCTACACTTACACCTTGTCTGGGGTACCTATCCCTAGGCCGCTGCATATCATCACCTTTGCTTACATTCTCTTCTCATACATCCCACTGTGGTAAAGCCCACCTGTTTAACACAGAAGGAGAGGAACTAAAGAATGACACTAGTGAACATCAATGTCTCAGATGAAGAAATAGATGTTATACTTAATGAATTTGCAAATGACTTGCCTTTTGGCCACTAGAAATTTGATAGAAGGTCAGAGGTACCAGGGCAAAGAGGTAATGGTATACTTTTCCTCACCAAGGCCTGCCACTGAATCCAATCTGCCTGCTACAAAGTAATGAATATCTGTTGATGACGATGAATATCTAATCCTATCCCTTGTTGCAAAGAGGAGCTAGGATCCAGGTCTAGAGTTCCTGAATCTTCTTCACCTAATGACTGCCCCATTGGATATCATAAGTCAAACATATGAAAGAAACGTATTATGCCCTATATATATATATTTTTAACTTGCTAATATTTTATTTCCCCCAAATGACATGTAAAAACAATTTTTAACATTTAAAAAAAAGTTTTGAGTTCCAACTTTTATCCCTATCTTCCTTCTCTCCCTACTCCCTGTGATGGTAAGCAATCTGATATAGCTTATACAAGTACAATCATGTAAAACATTTCCATATTAGTCATTTTGTGCAAGAAGATTGAAAGAAAGGAAGAAAAAAAGAAGAAAGAAGAAAGCAAAGAAAGAAGAAAGAAGGAAAGGAAGGAAGGAAAAGAAAAATAGTATGCTTCAGTCTGTATTTAGACAACATTGCTACATGCATTTCTTTGATCACTCACAGGAATAATAGGAGCTAAGAAAACTGACATGTGCCTTCCCCAGAACTCCTAGGTTTGGAGGAGTCTGTGTATTGTCTGGGAGCTGTCTAGTACAAGGGAAGCTGTAGTTTGTGTAACAGCTATTTTATTATTTATTATTTTATATTTTTGTGTCCATGCAAAGAGTAAATGTATAAACAATCCATGAATGCCCCTCTGTTATGTCAGGGAGTTGATACCATTATGCCAAAGTCACATTGACTAGGACCTAGTGAAATATAGCAAGTTCATGGAGGATATAAGTCCAGTAGGGGAGACCTCAGAGCTGATTTTGATTGGTTATATCCTCACTAATCATGTCCCCAGATTGGTGAAATGGAGTTATTTTCCAAAGAAATGCAGAGTTAGAGAATAGATGGTCATTTCCTCTCTGAGAACCATAGAGACTTAGATGGTTTCCTAGCATTTACACTCAGTGGAACAGACCTACAACAAGATTAAGTATATAACCCTTCTGATTGAATAGGATCAGGTTGTTGGCTAGCAGTGCCATCTGGTGGTTAAATTAATACTTAATTGTAGCAAATGTCCATTCTGCTGTCCTAACTGCTCCTACATTGCTGATGCTCACTGATTATTCTTGTGGCAGATACCATGTCATTATATAATTAATATTAATTAATTAAGATGATACACTTTAGCTACTATTCCACACACTATTCCCATCTAATAATTCTACAAAGTCAGATCTCCTTGACATATATTAGTTGTATTTTTTTCCTGCTATTTGTTTGTTTTTAACTGGACCTGAGATTGATTTCATTAGTGTAGGGAGCTATTGGTGAAGAAACTCTCTCCAAAATGCAGATTAACTACTGTTCTGTTGGAGAGTTATATTGGAGCTCTCATAAGTTAACTTACTCATAGCTAGTAAGTACCACAGGCAAGATTTGAACCCTTACCTTCTTGAATATTGGCAAGCACACTGTTCACTGTTGAATACTGGCAAGCACACCGTTCACATGGCTACCTCTCTTCCCATTTTAGTTGTCTAAATATGTAGCAGGACTTTTAATCAGAACTTTTTAAAGAACAAAATCCAACCTGAGAAGGGCTCCTGCTCCCTCCAGGTCTAAGTTATATATACTACTTAGAGGGATATTTCTTTTTTTAATATTCTAGCCAGTTGTCATCAAGGCCTTTCTTTTAATTTCTGCAGAAAGTTCTTTCTTTCTTTTTTCTTTCTGACATTCCTATAAATTACATAAATAGAAACAAACCAGAGCCACAACGATAGGCTTTGTGCTTAGGGCAAGTAGAATAAAATGAGAAAAAATGGAAGGGGGAAAGTGGTAGATTGGTATACTGTGAGGCTGTTATTGAAGAGTTTAGGGAAGCTGGCACAGGGAGGGCCAAAATATAGCTTAGCTGAATGGCTGGTGGCTACTAGATTCTGGAAGACTGGAGACTGGTAGCATCTCATTGCTTCTTTTTTATCTAATTTTTCTTCCTAACTAGATATTCCATGCAGTTTTTTCAAAGTTGCTGAAGAGCTTCAAGAATTGTCAGTATTCTCTAAATTTCAGTGGCATGGGGCACAGCCTGGGTTGCCCTGCCCTAGTTAAAGCTCTGAAACACACTCATCTTCTTTTAGTCAGGCATCTTGGGTGTCTGTGTAAGCAGCCTGCTCTCATTTCAAGTAGTGAAGTTGAAGAGCAGAAGTCAACAGGAACCAGTTGAGTCCTGGGGTTTTTTTGTTGTTTTTTTTTTTAGAGTCCTCAGAAGTGCCGAGTACCTTCACTTTAAATGTAAATTTTAATGAATGTGATGAATTGGTGTCTGATTTACATTTTCTGTCAATTATCTGGGAGGTAGGGTTTGCTCCTTGCCAAGGTTTTCCTCCATTAATCTTAGAAATTGAGAATTGGCTGTTCTGGTGGGGCAGACGGGACTTCTGGTGCGGGGGTGGGGGAGTAGATACAGATTTCTGATTGGCAGTTTTGCTTCTGGGAATAGCAATGGTCTGAAGCTATTTCAAAGTGTAGCTTGGGGCTTTGAGCTTTGAAGGGGCCTTCCTTGCCTTTCTGAGAAAAGAACTCCGTGGTCTGTAACTTTTTTTGCAAAATTCTGTGTGTAAAAACGACCTCCATTTCTCCTCAGTGATTGCTCTCTCTCCACCTCTAAGACAAAGAGAGATGGGATCTCCCGTTCCTCTTCAGTGATTATACAGTAATTCTTTTTGAAAGAATTCTCCTGCCTTTTTGATAACAACCAGTCACTAAACTCAATCAACCAAAAACAGTAAGAGATACAAAGAATAAACAGCTGTCGTGTAAGATTTGTTAGTAGAATTAGGAGGAAAAGGGGAGTTATGGTGGAAATCATGACTAGGTCGTTGACTCCAGAAATTACCAAAGGATTTCCCTTAAGGAGCTCTGACTTAGTGAACATTGTAGCTTATGCAAGACAACGATAGAAATTCTAACACACAGTGTCACAGACTGTGAATATTTGGCACCTAATGAATACCTAGTAAGACATGACTTGGTAGTTAGAACTGAGCATGAGAAGCTTATTACCTTTCATGGACTGACAGGCCTCAGACCCCCTCCCCCTCTCTGCCTCAGCCCCTTAGCTACAAATAAAGATCTAAAAAGATCCTGGAGAATTGAAGAAACAAACTGTATGAGAATTGAACCATTACCCTAGATTCTAATTGTTAACCACAATCAGTCACACAAAACAATGAATCATAGAAATTTAAGAACAATGTTTTTAAAATGTCACCTGTCAGATCCGCATCAACTCTAACGTATGTGCAATGTAAAGGTTTCAAAATATAAACGCCCAACAGAGGAGATCAAAATCATGTTGGAACAGTATGTGCTCCCTGTTATTCCTGTTGGGAGCTGCTCGGTGGCACAGTAGATAGAGCACTGGGATTGGATTCATCTTCATGAGTTCAAATGTGACCTCAGACATTTACCAGCTGTGTGATCCAGGGCAAGTCACTTATGCCTGTTTTCAGTTTCCTTATCTATAAAATGAGCTGGAGAAGGAAATGACAAACCAATCCAGTACCTTTGCCAAGAAAGCCCCAAGTGGGGTCGTGAAGAGAGGGCATGATTGTTGAACTGAATCTTGTAAACTAAAAGGAAATAAACAAATCCATTAAAAAAAAATAAAAAAAAGAAAAGACACAACAGCAGCAGCATCCCTGTTGTCCTGTTTGCTACTAGAATTGTACTGTGGATGCTTTCAATCAGCCTGCCCCAAAATGAGTCTTCATTCTAATACTTTGACTCAGCTACAGTCATTTAATCCATTTTGGTAATATATAGATCATTAGATATAAAATAATAACAGCAGGATAACAACATGTCCTAGGGCCTTTTCTAGCTGAACCCCACAGAAAATGATGAGAATGAGATAATGATGATGATAAACATTTATATGATGCCTTATATATATGCCTTCAAGACATAATCTGAGTCATATAATAACCCTGTGGGGCAGGAGCTGCTGTTGTTATCATGTCCCTTTAACAGATGGAAACTGAGATTCCAAGGAATGAGATGACTTGCCTATGGTCACACAGCTTGCACATATGTGAGGCAAGATTGTGACCCAGCTCTTCCTGGCTCCAGTTTCTGCAGCTATGACAAGACCAGCTTACAGACTTTTGAAGGATCTTAGAGGAGCCCCATTCTTCAACTAACCACACCAGCATACGTCTAAAAGGGAAACAGTGATCAAGAAGACCAAAGAGAAATCGTTATGAGCTTCTCCATTCACTTCAGAATGGCACAAGAAGATAGCTGGGAGCCTATGGCACTCCGAGAGAGCCTGTACCAGGGGAGTGAGAAGGCAGCACAAACTTTTGGAAATAGGACCTGAAGGTTGTGGTTCAGGAAGCACAGAGGGCCTGAAGCCAGCTCAGTCTCCAGCAAAAAGTAAATGAAACCTTCAGTTACCATGATCAGATAGATGCCTGCTAGAGGTTTGAAAGCTAGCCTGACCTCTTGTAAATGAGACATAGTATACCAGCAGGTCATGAAGCCAAAAAGAGGTCTCTTAAGCAGGGCCTGAAGACAGTGGGATCTTGGTACTGAATTGTCAGAAAAGCAGAAGGGGACAGAGCCAGCCCCTGTTAGGTCATTGTGTAAGGGAAATAGATTTGGGCACTGTATGCCTTCAAGAGATGCGATGCAACATAAAAAAACCAACTTAGTTAATAATTAGAACTCAGATCTTACTGACTCCAGGCCAAGTGCTCTTATGCCCTATACTACCTAGCTGAATATTTGTTACAAGGAATTTGTTTTTCTTTTTCTATTCAGTGGGATGGGGCTAGGAGGAAGGAAAAAATAGATTTCTGATAATTTTTAAAAAAACAAAAAAAATAAAGAGGTTGGGGGGGTACTATAGATATAAAATATAACATTGACTTTCAGATGTGGTCATTATATTGTTAGCTTTACTTGATTATTTTACTTTGCTAAAAGAGAGCTCTCATGTAGTGTAGCTAACCTGGAAAAGGTTGTAATGTCTGCATAAACATGTCAATAAAATTTAAAATTTAATTTAATTAAAAATATTAAAGTAAACAATAACAACAACAAAAAAGAACTACAGCAGAAGATGAAGCCAAATATTGATTGGGTTCAAGAGCAAGGAGATAAATATGGCTGAGTTCAGGACCAGCATTGGATCACAAGGGAACAGATTCTAGAAAGAGTGGCAGAGATGAAAGCCTCCAGAGCTATACTAGCATCAGCCTAGTCTCACAGTGGGGACAGGGGACAGGGGACAGTAGACAGGAACAAACGGGGGCTTGCCCAACCCATCCAAGTGTATGAGAGGAAGCAGAGGTTGGGCCAGGGACAAATTCCTAATTCAGGAACTGAGGCTAGACATATAAAGGAACAGAAAAAAATTCAAATAAAATGAAGAAATATTATGGATTAAGAAAAGCTCAGTGGGTAAACTCAGAAGGAGAGAGCAACTCTACAACAAATGAAAACAGGTGTTCTGGGAAAGTAAGAGCTTAGCCATAAGGACCATAAGAATAACTGGAAGAAATGAAGCAAGAGATAAAAATAAAATTAGAGTTCCCAAAGAAAAAAACCCAGAAGAATAAATATCTTAGACAGGATGTTGTAAAACCTTACTAAGTGAGAGAACTCCCTGAAAATATATAATAGAAGAAGCAATTCAATTACTTCATGAGACAACAAGAAATATTAGTACAAGGACAAAAGACTGAAGAATGAGAATATATAAAGCATTGACTACTTTTTTAAAAATGATATGCAAGAAAAGGAGAAAAATTTTAATAACCATCAGACTTTCTGAAAACCAAAACTAAACAAAATATCTCTATTCCATATTTCAAGAAATCATAAGAGACAACTATACCAGAGAGGCCAAAGGGAAAATATAATCCACCAGTCACCTCTTAAAAAGAAATCTCAGGGGGGCTAGGTAGCACAGTGAGTAGAGCGCTGGCCCTAGAGTCAGGAGGACCTGAGTTCAAATCTACCCTCAGACACTTAACACTTATTAGACATGTGACTTTGGGCAAGTCAATTAACCCCAATTGTCCTGCCGTCCCCCCTCCAAAAAGCAAAAGAAAAGAAAAGAAAAAAACTCACTGACCTTCTACAATATGGCATTAAAAACAAGGCACAACAAGAAATCCCAAGGAGAAAACTCCAAGGAATGTCATAGCCAAAATCCAGAACTTCCTGGTCAAAGAAAAAATACTACAAGGAGCCGAATGAAAGAGTTCAAGTCTGTGGGTGACTCATTTTTTTATGCTATCAGCTTAAGTCCCCACTTATTGTACTCTCCTTCTGCTTGCTAAGTGCCAATGACTAATACCCACATTCCATTTAACCATACCACATCAATTAGCTTCCACATACCTTTATTTACTTTGAAGATAGCTCACTAACAAAAGACAGATATTTCCCTCCAATACCCCAGGGACATACTTTCCCCTCTTCCACCTTGATCTCTGAGGAGAATGAGCTCAAACTTAGCCCAGTTCCTATGTTGTATTGGTCCCACAAACTTAATATCCAAATACGGCATCATTGTGAGATGAATTATTGTCTGTTACCAATGGGATGGGTCCTGAAGGTTATTCCTCTGCTCCTTGGGGTGATGATGCTAAGTAGATGACAAAACACTTCATGCACTCCTGCTTCTATGCTCCTGGAGATTCACTTTTCTAACCTTTAAAAACTCACAAAGTTTCTAAACTATCACCTATAAAGAAATAAAATGCAAAGTCAAGGGCCCATTTCAAGAGGCAACATGTCAGCCTCTGAGAGGACCCAATGCCTCTCCCCTTAGAGCATAGTCTCTCACCAGATGCTGTTGCTGAAGGAATCAAACCAAGAGTCCTTGGTGGGCTTAAGTGAATCTGAGAACCTTCCGATTTGAAAATATACTCTCCTCTCTAATACATTGAATGTAGTCACATGGAGCCTGTGGCAGGAGGCTTGTTTTTTCAGGAACTCCTATACCATGTTGCTTTGTGATTGAGCAGTGGGTCAAGAGGTTTGTGACATTCTCTGACCTAGGGGAAGGCTATATATACCCTGATGTGAGTTTTTGCTTTGGGGTTCACTTTTGGGATGAGACCCTGGGCAGCCATTGAGGCCCCCCCCACCCCCTCTCACCCCCGCTTTGAAAACCCAGATGTTGGTGCTTCCCTCCCTGGTAACTAACTAGGTATAGATGTAATGATCAGACAGCTGGAAGCCCTGTCTGCTGGTCCATTTCTCTGTATTTTTTTGTCTGCTTGTAACTTCTGTTTGTATTCTTTGAAGTTCAGGGTGCTGACTTTTCCCCCGAACTAGGTAAATGATACATTTTTGATTAAAGTAAGATTGTCAACTCATTTTGAGTTGCTTTCCTTTAGAAAAACAGATCTAAGAACCTTTGCTAGCAGCCATCCTGGGTGTGCTAGGGTGCTTGCTGCTACAGTCATGTAATAAGGAGTTATTCGTTGAACCCATGGGACCAGATGAGATCACAACAGAGAGAATGTGGAAAAGAGGAGAAGAGGACTTAGGAGAGACCCTTACAAAACATTCACACTTAAGTGGGCAGGAAGTTGATGGTGATGCAGCAAAGGAGATTTTAAGGGGTTGTCAGACAGGTAGGAACAGATCCAGGAAAAGCTGATGTCATGGAAGCCAAAGGAGAAGGGAATATCTCAGAGAAGAAGAAGATCAAGTGGTCAGAAGCTACAGAGAGATCAAGAAAGGTGATGAATGAGTCAAAACTATCAGATTTAGATCACAATGTAGAGATCGTTTTATCAATGACTAGGAGTAGCAGTTGTTTGGCCGAGGAGGAAACCTGGATATTCTACCTGACTTCCACCATTGTGAAAGAGGAGTCACTCTCCCAACTCCCTTTTAGATACTTCTGTCTCTGGCATTCCACTCCAGGGGCACTAAGATTTCCTTGAACCTGCAGTGAGAATGGAACAATAGGAAAGAAAATTGTCTGAGGCTGTTGTCTCAGAAGAGCTTTGGGAGATATTTTCCCCTTTCCTTAATGAAGGACCACACTAGTGTCCGGAGAATTCATGATAGTTTTTAATCATTTTAATTAATTTTTTCCCTGCTTTTGAAGAGCCATCATTATTTATTAGTAAGATCTCTTTGATTCATCTTGAGCCCCCAGTTGGGAAAATCCCAGCAATTTAGACTCTTTCTGTCTTTCTGTGTGTATCTCTCTTTGTCATTCTCTCTCTCCCTCCCTCTCTCTCTCTCTGTCTCTCTCTCTGTCTGTCTCTGTCTGTCTGTCTCTGTTTCTGCCTTTCTCAGCAAAGGAGAGGCAAACAGACCAATAATGCATTTGGTCAACTAAAGTTTTATCCTAATATTGAACTTTAAGGACTAGATGAACAACAATATAAATATAAACTTTAAATAAACAAAGCTGCATTTCTGAATGGATATTCTTTCTCCTGGGGAGGGAGAAGGGAAGGGGAATTTCATCATCTGTAATTTCTGGCAAATGAAAACAGCTAGTGGCTCTCTTTTCTGTAGAGGCTCAGGGTTGTCCTGCATCTTCTCCCAGTTTCCCCCAACAACACTGTATGGGATAGAGACCACTACCAGATTTTAAAAATCAGAGTCTGAGTCAGAAAGCAGAAAGAGTCCTTTATTTTTCTCATGAGAAAGGGCACAGCTGGGGCGGCTAGGTGGCGCAGTGAGTAGAGCACCGGCCCTGGAGTCAGGAGGACCTGAGTTCAAAAGCGGCCTCAGACACTTGAGACATTAACTAGCCATGTGACTTTGGACAAGTCACAACCCCAACTGCCCTCAAAAAAAAAAAAAGGCAAAAAAAAAAGGGCACAGCCCTTGTCACTCAAGGGGCATCAGCCAGGGAGTGTGAATTGTGGAAGCTCACAGGTTTCTGTTATCCTAATCCTAACCCAGCCCACTTCCCTGTCCAGTCTCACCATTGGGCCTTGAGGTGGGCTCACAATCTCTTTGAGAGTAGCTAGCTAATCAGTGCAAAGCAATCTCAATCCTTTAGTACCTTCAGTACATTATTCGTGAATTAGTATCCTATCAGAGGATGGTGTTTTCTATTCCCTCATTATGCACCAAATTTGGAGACAGCCAATGAGAGTTACAGCTGACAATCCTTTATTATCATAATTATTCATTTGACCCTTCTACCCAATCAGAAGGAAACATCCTTCAATTCCTTACTTATGCATATCTACACACCAAATTGGGGGGGAGGGGGGCAATCAATAAGAAGAAGGTTAGTGCTGTTTCTTTTTAAGTTTCCTTACCTTGTTCAGGGCCTGTGGAAACTTAACCCTTTGCTATCTCTCACAACACCCTTTTGCCTTTGTGGCAGTACTACCAATAGCAGCAGCACTAAACCTCAGTAGCTAGTCCCAGCTCTTTTTCAGTTGGCCCCTCAGACTCTATTTCCTGCTTTGGTTGAAACTGGTGGGCTGTGGATGTTTTAGCCCCCATGTCAGTGGAGGCCAGAGGCGGCCCTCTTGCCTCCACACTATGCTGGCTCAAATTTCAAATGCTGATTGCAGCAGCAGTATGTTCCAGGACAGCTGGCTTGATGACATTTCTCATCACTTGGTAAGATTTCAACTTCCCACTGGAGGAAGAGATGCCTTTTCAGCCACATTCACATCCTCATGGCATCCAGAGGTTCACAGATATTGGGAACTTTACATCCACCAGCAAACACAGAGTTCTAATTCCCCACAACATTTGTAACTCTGGAAGAAGAAGCTTTAGTAAAGTGATGGGGTTGACCTAGGAGTGCGGTGAGGGTCCAGGAGTTCAGGGAGTCCAGGAATCCCAATAACTAGAGTCCCTTGAAAGCAGTCTGGAATGAATTCACAGACTCAAGCATTCTCTAAGTCAAGGTGGCAGAGATTTATTATTATGCTTTACAGTGGGCAAGAGATCTTAGGGAACCTGAAACCTTTGAGGGGTACAGTTAAAGTTTGTATAGGATAACTGTAGTAAAGCCTGTGCCAAATATACTAACTAGGTGAGTCAGTGTGGGATTAGGGAGGAGTTAAGGAGTGGTCTTAAAGAAACATATATCTACTGTACAGGTTTTTAACCCAGAGTTCACTGGGAAATAGCCCAAAGGGGGGGGGGGGGCTACATGGAGGTGTGGTTTTAGGCTTGAAACATCACTAAATCAGCTAGTGGTCAGGGTTGACCAAGCTGCCACCCATCAATGTCATGTTTGACAAGATGGATGTTGGGAGTATACATATATTCCAAGCTAACGGGGGATTCAGGATGTCAAGAAGACCTGAGTTCCAATCTGCCCTTAGATACTTGATACACTAACTGTATGACGCTGGGCAAGTCATTTAACCCCCCAATTGCCTTGCATTCCCCCCTTCAAAAATATAAAATAAAATTTTGAAACCCTGTCAAGGTTTGTTATCTGCATACCTGGGGTTTACTACCCTGCTACCATTGTCCTTGCTACCTGAGGCGTCCCACTCCTCCACAGGGAGACAATTTAGTTTCTCTGCCTCCTACTTCAGAGACTTTGAACTGTGAGTTCATAGAATTATGGGTTAATTTGGGTGTGTTGCATATTTTGTTGTTGAATGGGAAAAAAAAGATGAGCTGAGATTTGGGGAAGAGTTTCATGACCTTTAGCTCACCCACTCACATGCTACCCATTTGGGACTTTTATTTTTCACTAAGAAATAAAAACCACTTTTAATCATTTGAGGAAAAACAATGATAACTCTATTGAGAAGCCTTCCAAAAGAAAAAAAAAAGCATAAAAAAGGAACACATTTGAAGCTGTTTGGCTGCATAGCTCATAAGCACCCTGGGAAAAATTATGTTTTTGCAATAGTGTTACCAAACTCTATGCTAGGCCTCCCACTCACTTTCCCTGTGCCCCCACCTCCTATCCTGGCCTCACTAGGTAGTGCGATGATGTCTGGATTCTAGTGTTGGCTCTGCTGTTAACTAGCTGTTTGAACTTGGAAAGGTAGCTTGAATTCTCTGGACTTATTTCCTCATTGTAAAACAGAAAGAAAAATGTTGGTCTTATTTCTTCACTTCACCCCCATGCCGTGGTATAGGGATAAAATGAAACATTAAAACTTTGAAAAAAGGCAAGATGACGGGGTTTGGAGTGAGAGCACTTGAGTGTGAGGCTTGATTCTTCCACCTACTACCTGTGTGACATTGGTCCATCTCATCCTGGAACATCCTCTACCATGCTGGCCCCCATTTCCCATTGTTAAGGTTTTCCTGGTGCCTCCATTTTGGGGAAATGTCCACACCAACCTACTTTCATTCCCCTCCAGCCTGGGAGACTGACCCTCTGGACTCAAATACCAAGTGTCCAATTTAGGAGAATAGGAGTACTTCCTACCCCTCACCCCACCCCCTTTCAGCTTCCTTTTGTTTATAGTCTTCCCCCATTAGATTGTAAATTCCTTGAGGGGAGAGATTGTCTCTTTTTGAGCTTGTATCTGGAACTTTAGCTTTGTGCCTGCCTTAGAATAAGCTTGTTGCCTTGCCTCGGGCTAGTCATTACATTCTCTGAACCTCATTTTCTTTTGGAAAAATGAGAATGTACTAGATGATTGCCAAAGTACTTTCCAACTTCCATTCTCTGCTCTTAAGTATAACGTATTTCACAAATAAATTGCAGGATTATTGTTTCAGTTTCTCACTTCCTCATCCAAAATGACTTGTTTTCCATCTCACCCTATATGGATCTGTTCTCTCATAAACTAATCTGTGTGAATGGATTGATTTTATTTAGCCCCTCCTTCCCCAGCCCAGGTAACATCTTTGTATTTTGTGGCTTTTGTAGAAATGCAGTATTTTTAACCTGAAGGAGTCTTTTAACTTGAGCTGGAGTCTCGTTGGCAGCAGGATAGAATAGCCTGGGGATGGCCAGGAACCAAATACTGACCAGGCTCACTCAGGTAGGGAATGACAGTGGAGAAAAGTTGAGGTAAATGGGTGGTAAACAGCTAGGAGGTCTGCTCATCAGTAAATGGTAAATCCATGCTAGTAAATGGTTAACAACTGCTGTCCAACTTCGGATTAATCTGCATTATTAATATTTTCTTCATCACTTTCTTAATTCCAGGCATTAAACAGAACAATAAACAAAGCCCTGATTTGTACCTTTGCTGATTGTGGAAGTGTAAATGCTCACATTGAAAATTTAGCAATTGGCTGTGCTGAGCCATTTTGAGTATGTCCTTGTGAATGTTGGGAGATTTTAAGCAGATTTCTCAGTGGGTAGGAGGAGCAGTGTCAGGAGAAAGAGGGAGCCAGCAAGATGCCAAGCATCCAAGTCTAAGCTTATAGGCTATCCAGCATCTGATGAGGGCTGGGTGGTTGGTTACACAGACATTAGGTAAATGACCACTTTCCAGAACCAGGGATATAAAGCAGTAGGTGTGTGTGTGTGTGTGTGTGTGTGTGTGTGTGTGTGTGTGTGTGTGTGTGTGTGTGTTTAGCTTTTTTGGAGGGCAATCAGGATTAAGTGACTTGGCCAAAGTCACATGACTGGTAAGTATGTCAAGTGTCTGAGGTCATATTTGAACTCAAGTCCTCCAATTCCAGGCTGGTGCTGTATTCACTGAGACACCTAGCCACCCTAAAGCAGTACTATTAAAAAGGAATGGAGGCAACTAGGCGGCTCAATGTTTGGAGCTCTGGGCCTGGAGTCAGAAAGATACAGGTCGAATCAGGCCTTAGACACCAGCTGTGTGACCCTGAGCAAGTCACTTAATCTCTATTTGCCTTCATCCACTAGAGAAGGAAATGGCAAACCACTCCAGTATCTTTGCCAAGAAAATTCCTCGGATAATATTGCTGTGCTATGGTCCATGGCATGACTGAACAACAGAGTGGAAAGGAAGAATTGATATTGAACTCCCAGTCAATGGATTCTTATTTTCCTTTTTGGAGCAGGCCTAACATTTCAGGTGAGGACCAAGGGGCATGGGCTAGTTGTGGCTATTAGGAAAATGACTGGGGCAGGGAACTCTGGGAACTGAGTGTGACTGTATGGGTAGGATTTTCTGAAAACCACAGTAAGTGGGGAATATGTGATTGAATAGGGAAGAAGCCGTTAGGTAGGTCCTTCCCAGTCCTAACACCAAAATGGCTACCTCTGCTGCCTAGTGGTAGAGATGACCTATCATAAAGGTGGGGAACCTTCTGCCTCAAGGCCACATGTGGTCTTCTAGGTCCTTGGATTGAGTCCAAGTTTTACAGAACAAATGCTTTTATTAAGGGGATTTGTTCTGTGAAGGTTGGATCCATTCATTCACTTGAGGACCTAGAGGGTCACATATGACCTCGAGGCTGTTAGGTTCCCCACCCCTAAAGTTAAGTATATTTATTTTCACACTTTTCAGAAATAATTCCTCATTTTTCTGCCAGTTGTTTACTTAATTGCAGCATTACAAGAAAATAAATTTTTAGACACCTTTTTTCCTGTAAAAAGTGGGCTAACCAAAATTATAATTATGATCAATGTTCTCTTTATCTCCCTTCAGTTCAGTTCAACATTTAAGTGCCTATCATGTGCCATGAAAAAAGATAAGAATTCTAAGAAGACAGAAATGAAGAAAGAGCATTCCAGGCAGAGGGCTGAGGGGAAGCTCATAAAGAGACACATAGGTAGGAGCTTTTCTTCATAGTTCAAGGGTGAGAACCCTCATCCTTGGTCCACTGTTAGAATTTCTCTCTAACTGGAGGCATATATTCTGAGCTGTTTATAAATATTTTCACTAGTTATAAGTTCCTAAAAGCAGAACTTTGAATGGCAGCTCAGAATCTTTCAGTTGCTAAGACTATGGAATCTAACCTTCATTGTTGCCCTTCCCCACTCCCCCCACCCCCCATGTTCCTGAAGTAGATATAGGGGGAAAAAAGTATGAAGGGTGGTTTCAGATTCACTTCCTCCCAAAGGAGAGCAAAGAAAAAGGGATGAAGTTCCTTCACACTGCTCCTGCACATCTGCTTTTGGAAGTCCTCCACCTTTGTGGGTAAGCAGCCAGCCACAATACATTTCCACTTACCCCTTCTTTCACTACTTTCCCCCATGTACCTGGGAGGAAAAACCACATCACCTTTGTTGCCCTCGGTGCCGTTGCTAGTTAAAAACTAGCAACTACAAAAAACAACAACCCTGTTCTCAGTCTTTTCTCTACAGCTCTCCACATTTGCTCTCCACCCCCCTCTTTCCCTTGCCCGCCTTCTAAGTGCCACCAAATCTCCAAATTATATATTCATTTGCCCCAGGAAAAAAGTGAAAACTCAAGATCCTGTTAAGTCTATGTATATGTGGGTCACTAATGCCTGCACAGCAAGGGAATCTGTCTGCCCTTTCTGACAAGGTTGTTAATACAGGCCTATGACAATAACTTTCTCTTTGGTGTCCTACCTCAAATCTCTCTCCGTTCCAATCGCCTTCCACATAGTACCCTAGAGAGTTTTCTAAAACATCTATCTGACCACGACACTCTCTTACTCATGGCTCTCTGTTGCTGGCAGGATCAAATATAAACTCCTCTCTCTGTCATTTAAAGTCCTTCAAGTGTGAACTCTTCTTACCTCTCCAGTCTTCTTCCATGTTCTTCCCCAGAATGTACACTGCTGTCCAGCCCTACCAAGCTACTTGATTTTCTTCCCCCCCAATGCTCCATCTCTGCGTTTACAGTACCTCCCCTACCTCCACATGCTTGAAAGGCTCGTCATCCTCACCTCAGTCCCTTGGAATCCATAGTTTCCTTCAGCTCCACTACCGTCCTCTTTCTCCTCATCCCCTCCACTCACTATCTTATATTCATTTTGTATATGCTTCTAAATGTATATAGTTTCACTGAGGGCAGAGGCTATTTCTTTCTTGTCTCTGTATTCCCAGCACTTAGGATAGTGCCTAGAACAAGGTAAGCATTTAATAAGTGTTTATTCATTGACTGCTTCAAAACAATTGAATAGAAATAGCAGCATACCCCAAATCTTAAAACCTGAAAATCTTGGATTACCAGAAAGATACATTATAGGGTGAATCTTCCCCTTTACCCATAGACACATTCCCACTCAGATTCCTTCAAGGAGTCAATTTCTGCTGTAGTATCTTGAAAATATGATTCAATTTATAGTAATTGGATTTGTACTCTTTTGATTGATTGGACTTTTGAACAATAACCTTGTTAGACAGACTGAAATTTATTCCAAAATATGCAAAGAATTTTCTTAAATCCCCAAGGGAAGGGGGGTGGGAAGGTTTAGTTTGTATTACCTTTTTGCTTTCCTTTTTCAGCCTGGCACCACTTATAAAAGAATGAATGAAGGCTGTCACTGGGAGACAAAAAAAGGCAGGCAATTATTCTTCCATCTCTACCTCCTGGCTTCTTTCAAATTCTAGCTAAAATCCTTCCTATAAAACAAAAGAAAACCAAAAACCTGATCTTTTCCATTGCCCCTTATTTTTAATGCCTTCCCTCTGTTGATTATTTCCAATTTATCATCTACATAGCTTGTTTGCACATGGTTGTTTAAATGTTGACTCTCCATCAGATCATGCCCTCCCTGAGGGCCTGGACTGTCTTTGCTACTCTTTGTATCTGAGCACTTAGCCCTGTGTTTCCCATATAGTAGTTGCTTAACTTAAATTGACAATTCATTTAGAGGTGTCTCTTCTGTTCTTCTGGGCCTTGATTTGGCTGATTCCTTTAACTAACCCTGGAGTAGAAATATAAACCTTCTGATATCAGAAGATACAATGAACAAGACAGAGCAGTCTGTACAAGGACAAACCACAGAGCATGACTGCATCAGGAGAAGCTGTAGGAACATAAGACAACGCAGTTGTCAGACAGAAATTCTCCATGGTTCCCTCATTCTGTGTAATCTTCTGAGCTCAGTCACCAGCAGTGGACACCCACAAACATGAACTCCTTGAGTGCCTTTGAGAGAAGGGTAGCACTATTACACCAGGAACCACCACTGATTGAGGCCTGGCTTCATCAACTGCTTGTTTTCACCAGTAGGGCAGAAGCCAAGATGGCTTCTATCAGATGGCAACCACTGAAAAGTCCAAAAACAGATACAAAAGTCTGTTTCAGTCATAATAAAAATAAAGATGATGAGAATGATCACAGTTACTTACATAGGGCTTTAAAATTTGTAAGAGAAACAGAGCACTGAGGTAGATAGACAGCTGGCTTAGGTAAGAGTCGGGAAGACTTGGGCTCAAGCTCCATCTCTGAGAGATGTTTATGGAACCCTAAACAACTCACTTCACCTCTGAGTGGCAGCTCTCTGAGACAATGACTTGCAGAGAAGGTGAGGACTTGCATTGGTAGGTTATCTTACTAGCAAACTTAGAGGTCTGTTACCCACACCTGCATGAAGTTCCAGTTCATGAAATTTTACAATTTGTTCCTTTAAATAGAGGGTAGTTAACCAGTGGAGATGACTACCTCCAAAGTTATATTTTGGTACACATATACATACAAACATGCATGCATACACACATGTATATTATACATATATGTATGTATATGTACATACACACATATATATATACATATATAAAATTTCCCTATAGACTGAGTAGATGAACATTTTAAAGGAGAATTTGTATAAGTTCTTGGCACAAAG
Organism: Pseudocheirus occidentalis; assembly: GCA_028646575.1. NCBI lineage: Eukaryota > Metazoa > Chordata > Mammalia > Diprotodontia > Pseudocheiridae > Pseudocheirus > Pseudocheirus occidentalis. The sequence continues at coordinate 293,211,574 of CM053594.1, read as the reverse complement.
GAAGGTGGTGATCTTTTGAATATATCTCTGGCCATTTAGAAATTACTGAAAGGTCTAGCGCCACATCTTTGTACAAAGCCATCCTTTATTCCATTGTCAGAGACTGAAGGCAGAACTCAGTTAACCATAGATCTAATCCAATACGGCCATTTTTATGTTCTCATGTTAAACCTTCCCATTCAGCCTTCTAGCCACTTTTCAGTTCTGTATTGTTTCTTTCTATGTCTTGCTATACAAAATGTGTGAGCAGGAAGAAAGGAAATCAGTCAATGGCTTGGCTAAGAGTCATTCATTGGGGACCTTCCTGAAAATTATTTAGGAAAATTGGGAAGAATTAATGAAGGGGCCAAGAGAAGAAATGGAAGCAACTCTATTATGTGTAACCTAGACAAAAGAGAAAAATGAAAGATTCTAGCAGTATGTGGAGGCGTAATAATATGGAAGAAATTAGAGAAGGATTCAAATGTGCTTGAAATTGGGGAGGAAATAGGAAAGCTAATGAGGAAAGAAAGAAAGAAAAGAAAGGAAGGAAGAGAAAGAAGGAGAGAAAAAGGAAGGAGGGAAGAAAGGAAGGAGAGAAGGAAGGAGGGAAGGAGGGAAGGAAGGAAGGAAAGAAGGAGGGAAGAAGGGAAGGAATGATGAATCAACAGAACTCCTGGGTAGGAATTAGAGGTAATTAAGGAAAGCTTGGTGAAAACTGGGAAAACAAGGTAAGTACTGTGCCCAGTACACTGTGAGCATTTTTTTGCTAAGGCCCAACAAGCCACAAACTAGTGAGAGCCATAGAGGTATCACAAAGAACTTGCTGGAGCCTTGAATCTCCAGAACTTAAAATGGAAACTGGCATGGAGCGTTAGATTTAGGAGTTAATTGGGAATTTTATTTGGGACCATTTTGTTCTCTCCTAGAAAAGTGAAATTTTAAAATGTTTTCAATCATGTTTATAAATATCTATCAGCAACACAGGAATTTGTTAATAAAATTTGTGACTCACTTCACTAAATAATTTAATTGACCCTAACCTTGCCTCCAAGCTGTTCTGGAGCTTCTCAAAGGATCCTACGTGTGTCGAAGAGAGAGATTTGGGAGATGATGCCTCCTTTTGGCATTAATGCAGAATCAAAATAATGTTTCTTGTTCTGTTTGGTTTTTTTTTTTTAAACATTCCAGTCCAAGTGGCATCTGTCCACCCCAAAATGACTTCAGTTGAGTAAACCCTTCTGCTTTGGGGCTACACAGCTCCTTTGGAACAGAGCCAGAGAGATAAAATCCACTTGTCAGCATGCTCTCTCCTGGCTGGTGTGGCACATGCAAGCACACATGTAACCATCTATATATTTAGAAAAGAGAGTACTTTATAATTAGAAAATAATTACTTCTTCTGGCATTCATTTTAAGTAATAATCCTATTGAATCTTTGGCTCTAATTATGGGGATGATCAGAAGCATCTCTAGGGAGGTGTGGGCATAGCAGGGAGGGAGTAGAATATTCAGAAAGGCTCCCATCCATCCAGGGTGAGATGCAGCCAGGCTCTTATGCTATTGGCATGATGTCGTGATTTTTCTGCCATCCTTATTAGAGATGCACCCAACTCCAGGGACACCAGACACATGTTAATGAAACATTCATCTACTGTGACTTGTAAGTCACAAATATAGCTTCATGACAGAGCCCTGCACGAAAAGAATGCCCTTGGGCATATGTGCAGTCATGAGAGCAGTCAGGAAGGCACAAGCTTGCAGGGCTGAGAAATAGCTGCATTTAAGGCCATCCTAGCTAAGTTACTTGAGAAAAGCCGGGGGAGGTAGGATGGGCAGGGGGAAGGAGAAAGGGTGAAGGATGAGGATATTTTCAGTCTATGGATCCTTTATATATCTAATAATAAAGCACACTAATTGGCCAAAACTGGAAAATCAATAACATCTCATTCTATTACTAGCCTTGGCCCTCTGAAGCAATTACAAAGAATGTGTGTTTTTCTGGGACCTCTTGTGTAATAGAGCCCTTAGTGTGAGCACCCTGTTATTTTCCAATACAAGGAAAATAACAATTAATTCCAAAGAAGATGGTCATGATTTGGCTGATTGGGCGGATGACAAAAACAATCCCACCCAAGACCATCCCTAGGGGGGACTGAGGGCCAAAGATAATTGGTAGGGGTGGAGGGGAAAGGAGGAGATCCTGCCAGAGTGGATGAGCACATCATCACTCTGTGTGTTACTCCTTTTCCCTGCTCCCCACTATTTTTTACTGGGTGAAATTGGGTAACAGCATCATAGGCAGCCTTGAAAGGAGAATGGTAGGGGCCCAGTGTAGACACTAAAAGGAAGTCTAAGGGAGCATGTCAGTGAGTGTGTAAGAGATAAGGGACAATCTTATTCTTTATATGGAGATGGTGGGAGAAACTAGAGGCTGATAAAGGGCAGTTACATGGTTTAGTAGATACAGGACTGAACTTAAAATTAGGAAGACTCACATTCCCAAGTTCAAATTCCAACTCAACTACTTACTGGCTGTTTGACTTGAGCAAGTCACTTAACTCTTTTTTTCTCAGCTTCCTCATCTGTAAAATAAGCTGGAGAAATGGCAAACCACTTCTGTATCTTTGCCAAGAAAACCTCAAAATGGAGTCAGGAAGAGTCGGCTAGAACTGAGCAACAAAAAGGTTATAAAAGCCTCAAGGGGCTTTCGGCATCAGTTTGCTGGGATTCTCTTCCTTCACCTTTGAAGCTACCTGCTTAAGTCACTGCCCAGTCACCAGTAAAGGGGTGGGGCAAGAAGTGGGACTAGAGCTGTTCATCCTAGTGATCAAGCAAGTAACAAGCATTTGTTAAACCCTTGATATGTGTTAAGCACTAGGGACAAAAAGAAAAGGCTAAAACAATCCTTGCCCTCGGGGAGCTTACATTCTAATGGAGGCAACCATGCCTTGAATATAGGAATATACATCATATGAAGTACAAGAGGAGGATAGATGAAGTGGGATGAAAAAGAGAACTGCCTCTCAGGTTCCTTCCTTCTAACTCTTGAATACTTGTATGGACCTGTGATCTTATCAATGTGGGCATTCCTTCCATTGGTACAAATTACAATACATCCATATCTTCAGACCATGTATGATTCTTATCCATGTTCTCCCATAGATCTCCACACAAGATGTAGCCAACATGCTGGAAGCCTTATTCTCTTTCTTTTTAAATTTCCTGGGTACAATAAGAGCACATGGCTTGTTCATCTGTCATTGCTCATATTATGCTACATGACCGCTTCACTTATTTTTTTGAGCATACATTTCTTGAATGAGATGGCATACTTTGCTTCTTGCCCACTGGTCATCATCATAAATATGCTACATCCTACTTACGTGTATCATATATTCCTCTCTCCGTTACCCTTTGATTAACCTACAACTTTAATTCTTCTGAGACTGATATCCCAAGATTTATAATCTTGTTTCCAAGATACAGGAGAACTTTTGTGTTGTTGTTGTTTTTTCAGATAGGTTTTTTTTTTTATGCCAGGAGAGCAATTTGGGATTATACACTGTACAATTTTCCAAATAAGATGGTATTTAAGATTGGAATCTGGATTTCTGGAACAGATTTCAAAAGAGTTCAAAGAAAAGACACATAGGACGCCATGAATTAAAATTCTGCAGAGCTAAGCAGTCCGAAAAAATAAGGGAAGCTTACAGAGATGACATTCTGAAGGCACAAAGGGCAATAGTTCTTACATGTTGTTTAAAGAGGCTTATGTTAGTGCACAGTGAGCTCATCACAAAACTTACATTTTAAAAAGCCATATACAGAATGAAGCCAAGTCAAGTCATGAAAAATGAACACTAAAGTGTGGCTTGGTCTGAACAAAAATTATACTGGGAACAATTAAACTCAGAATCAGCTGAGGCTGACTGGTAGGTCTTAAGAAAACAACAACATTTTTTTGTGTGTTTTGTTTTTGTCTTTTGCTATATTAGAAGGAAAAGGGCAAAAAAGGGATAAGAACTCGTCTCAGGGTGAAAGAAAAATTATAAATAGATGGTAGAGATCTCAAAGACAGCAAAGTTCAACTCTTTTTTTGTTTGTTTGTTTCTCATTTCTCTGGTAAGGGAAAGATTTTTAGTTAATGGAGCTGATGTCCAAGTTAAGTTAAGAAGAGAATTTGAGAAAACAGCTATCTTTGAAGAGTTCATGTCATCAGAGGACCAGATGACGTATTTCTTGAGATAATCATGAATGGTTGAGGTATCACAGGACTGAGGAAAGGAAATGTTCTGACTTTCCAAAAATGGTAGAGTTTGTAAAGTATAGCTCAGTAAACTAGATTCTGAATCCTGACAAAATTCTAGAATGTACTATTCAAGGAATGATTAGAAAACAACTAGAAAAAGAGATGAAGACCTCAATAATCTAGTATGGCTTTGTCAAGAAGAAATCATGCCAGAATAGCCTCATTTGCTTCTTCCATAGGATTACTAGACAGGTAGAACAGGGGAATGCAGCAGATAAAGGTCAACTGGATTGTAGCAAAGCACTTAATAAAGTTATCTCCTGTTGTTTTAGAGACAAGATAAAGGCTCCATAATACTACAGTTAAGAGGATTTAGAACTGTTTGAATGAACAAATGCAAAGAGATATATTTGATGGTTCAGTGTCAAGCTATAAGGATGTTTCCAGTGGAATGACCAAGGGATCTGTGCTTGGCATTTTGTTGTTCAACATTTTTATCACTGACTTAGATAAAAGGAAAAAATATGATCCTTTCCAGATATGCAGATGACACAAAGTTAAGAGCAAAGCTAACACATTGGATGACAGGATACAAAAACATCTTGACAGGCTAGAACATTAAGCTGAAATGAAAAAATAAAATTGAATAGGGATAAATATAATGTCTTACTCTTGGGTACAACAACTCAACTTTACAAGTAGAATTGGTGATATAACCCAGGAAATCAGGACTTTGCCCCAGGGCACCAAAATCCAGAGAGCACTACTACCCTGGGGCACACTTCCTTCCTCCCTTAACCCAACCCTCCATTGATTGGCATGGCCAATCCTTCAGCAATAGAAAAAACCTAGTGGTATTTCCTACTAGCATAAGCAAAGTGGGATTTTTTGTTGTTACTGTTGTTGTTTTTCTAGAGTTCAGCTTCCTAGGCTCAGGCTAAATTGTAAACATCTGAAAGATTAATCTTCTTTGAACCCTGATAATTCACAGTTGTGCTGAGTCAAGTAGATTTTATGCTTCTGGCTCTGAACCAATCAGGGGATGAGTCTTTATTATATATTCTAGGAAATTGGCATTTTACTTTGGGGTTCACTTATGAGAAGGACCTTTTTATTCTCTGGGTAGGACTCTGAGTAGCCATTTGTTAAATGGCCCCCTGACTACTCAGAGGTTTGTGCTCCCCAAATCCAGTGGTGTATGTAGGTGGTTGTATTACTTTGTTCAGACAATATGACTCCTGTCTGTTGAATCTCTGAGCTAATTTCTCTGCTTATATTTTCTACTTATCTGTAATTAAAATAAGATTGTTGACCCCTTTAAAAGTTGTCTTTCCTTTAGCAAAGCAGATCAAAGAATCTCTGCTAGCAGGCCATTCTGGGTGTGCTAGGGTGCTTGCTATTACAGTATTCTGAGGTACACTTTTTTCCCTCAAATGATCACATCCCAAATCAGCTCCTTCATGACAACTCCTACCCCTGATGGAGAAAGGAAGGCCCATTAAGGAGCATGCTCTCCCCCGACTCCAGACAGCTTCTAGCATCGGCCAAATCCCTCCCCTTAGTCCAAAAAAGTGTCCATTCTTTCAATAGCATAGAAAGGAAGTCCTCTGCAGATGTCTTTTGTCACAGGTGTTGATGATGTCTCAGGTGAAGCATGTCTGTTCATATGGACATGATACAAGCGAATCTGTCTAGCCATTTGACATTGGACTATCCCATCAAAGATCATCAGATTTGTTTCATTTTCCCATTAACTGATCAGAAAGAATTGGCATAATGAAGTGGTGAAAAAAGGGTTAGTGAGATCTTGATTGGGGGTGGTGGTAGTGAGGGAAAGGCATAATGTGGGGAGGGACAGTGTAAACCCAGAAGGGTGTAGAGCTAACACCCTCCTGTGTATAAAGGAGAAAATACAGCCAAATGTTTATGGAGCTTTGTGTAATCAGAGAAAGAATCATCAATCTTCAGGCTTCTGGATTTATGGAAAATAATAGAAAGTTTGTACCTTTGCAAGCGGAGACCCAAGAATAGAGAAACCACAGATGTCTATTTTTAGAGCTTTTCTGTTTTAAAAAGGAAATGCCATATGAGTAGGTCACCTTATTAGGTGATTACTAAACCCAAGAGATCTGGCTTATGGTACAAATTACACAGAAAAGATGCCGGCAATGATCCAAGTACTCACACAGCTTGCTTTTGTTTAAATAGGAATTTAATTAAACAGAAAAGTACACCTGGTTGTCAAAGTTTCATAAGGGTAACAACTGTGCAAATAATTATGAAAAAGTTCATCATTACTGAAAAATTTCAACAAGGCCAGTAATCAACACTAAGTGCAAAACTTAAATATAGAGTCAGTCATTCATTTTTTAGGTTTATATAGCAGCTGAATGCCGTAGCCTCACTGGTCTAGCTTTGAGTGAGAAGTAAGGAAGGCAATAGGACATCCTTACACCAAGTCCTTGATAACACAACAATGTGCAAAAACACAAATATACACAGATGTGACACTGGCAAAAATGCTGAAAAGTTTGTACAAAGGGAGGACTATCACTCCGATGGTCACTTTGGTTTGTTTTCCCAGTTAAGCCTATCACAATTCCTATCCTGCTAACATTTCCATGAGGACAGCAGGTCATAGTTTCCAAAGCATCTTAAAGCACTGTAAACTGGGAACAGCTACAGGCTTACAACCGACTGTGAAGTCCCTCTTGCATGAGGTCTCTGCTCTTCTTTCTCACTCTCTGCCAGCAGGTGGCTGAGCTGTGGAGTCTATTTTCTTCTCTGTGGGGGCACTGCCCCCTACCTTCTTGGCAGGGGTGGCGGGTGGCTGAACTTTGCCTTTCCCGATGACTGTTTTCCTCTGTTTCTGGTTATTGGTTTGAAGGGATTTTAACCCCAGCATTTCACAATACTTATTACATTGATGCAGGGCTTTAAATTGATCAATGAAGGTCATGGAACAGTTGCCTTTAAAACCTTTGTACCTGTAAGGGAGGAAAGAGAAATTTTAAAATGGAGACCTTCCCAGAAAGAGCTGGCATATCAGACTTGAAAAAGAGAAATTGATTAATAGAGGAGAAATATACAATCTACATTTAGAATCATCAGATTGTAGGGCTGGAAGTAGGGGAAAGCCCCAGGTCATTTCATTCAACCTTCTTCTTTTATAGATGAGGGGGACTGAAATCCAGAGAGGTTATGTGGTTCCACCATTTGTCACGCAGGTAGTGTGTGACAGAAGCAAATTATTAGCAACTAAGTGAAAGGCAAGAATATGAATGATGGTGAAAACATAATGAATACAAGGGAATTAAGAGCAGGTAAAAGTGGTCTTATACAGTAAAGGTCAAATCACCTTTGACATGATACAAAGAGCTCTAAGTCCTTAACAGATCTTAGAATGTCAGTATATTTTGCATTCTTGCTTTTATTCATATACCAAGGGATAGACCATCTTGACAGGAACCTGGGAGAAATCTCATTGTTATGAAAGTCCAATAATAAATACAAGTAGTCTTCATCCTTTATTTTTCTCCCTATCACATTTTCCTTATGAAAGGAATACTATAATTTTATTTGGAACTGGACAGCATCTCAAAGACCATGTAGCCACTCCAACTGACTTATAGTTAAGAAAACTCAAACCTAAGGAAGTGAAATGATTGGTTCAAGGTCACATAATTTCTTAGCAGCAGTAAGAGGACTGGAACTCGGGTCTCCTCACTCATGACATATTGTTTTCTCCAGTATCCCAGGCTGGATTCCCCAAAAGACCATTTACATTGGCTTCAATAGCCTATCCAGGAGCTTGGCATAAAAAAAACCCAATTAAAAAAAAATTCCGAACTTAAACATCAAATTAAATAAGCATATCTACATACAAAGTATATAGACACATATATATGTATATATGTATGTATATGTATATATGTATGTTTATATACACATACAGTATATATACATATACACACACAAAGTATACACACACACACACACAAAGATAATGAAGATTACACGTGAAACTGTACTTTCTATGACATAGAGCTTCCCTTTCCTTTTATGTATATAATAAAATTCAGTATGTTCTTTTAAAGCTGGCCTGCTCATTTTTCTTCTATACTTCATTCTGTTCTTTTCTGTACATTTTGTAAATGCTTCACTGAACCTCTTCTTTTTCCGTAATAGTATTGCTAACCTCTCTTCCTCCCTCCACCAATTTTTTAAAAGGAAAAACATATATGTAACACATATGCATACTTAGCAAATTAAATTAGCAGATTGGCCAGATCAAAAAATTATGCCTCATTTTGCACCTTGAAATCATCACCTATGTGTCAGGTGGTGGTTAGCACATTAATTATGGATCCATTGGAGTTATGATTGGTCATTTATTTGATCAAATTTAAACCTGGCACTGTTTAATTCATTCTGTGTCATTTTGTGCAAGTCTTCCTAAGTTTTCCTGAATCCATCCGTTTCCTCATTTCTTATAGTACAATACTGTTCCATTCCACTAATACACCGTGGTTTGTTCACCAATTTCCAATTGATGGGCACTTCTTTAGTTTCCATATCTTTGCTATAATAAATAGAGCTGTTATAAATATTTGTATACATTATGGGTCTTTTTGCTCTTTCTTTGACCTTTGAGGCATAGGCCTAATGGTGGCAAAGCTGGGTCAAAAGAAATACACAGGGGGCGGGCTCCGTGGCGCAGTGAATAGAGCACCGGCCCTGGAGTCAGGAGGACCTGAGTTCAAATCTGGCCTCAGACACTTAACACACACACACCAAAAAAAACTAGCCATGTGACCTTGGGCAAGTCACTTAACCCTCAACTGCCCTCCAAAAAGCAAAAAAAAAAAAAAAGAAAGAAATGCACAGTTTAGCAACTTTTTGGACGTGGTTCCAAATTTCTTTCCAGAAGTGTTGGACCACTTCACAGTTCCAGATCAAGAATATATCCATCACTGTTCCTGTCTTCCTGCAGAATCTCCAGTAATCATAATTTTGCTTTTTGTCCTCTTTGCAAATCTGGTAGCTGTGAGACAGAAACTCAGAAGTTTTCTGATTCGTACTTTTAACTAGATTTGTTCTATATTTCTCTAAAGAACATTTCATAGTTGCATTCATATAATTTATATCTATACATATAATATATTTAAACTTCCAACTACTTCATCTATTTTGTAATTGTTTTGAATGGAATTTCTTTTTCTAGCTCTTACTGCTGAGTTTTGTTGGTAGTCTAAAGAAAAGCTGATGATTTAACGCAGAAATCATTTTACTAGTTCTCTTAGAGATGGCTGTCCTCTATAATACCTAGACTGCTTTGGGAATGAAAGCAAACTAAAGAATCTTTAAAGTCAAAAAGAAAAAAAAGATACCCAAATATTGTTATACTTGTTATCACAATGGGTGATTTGGCAGATTTGATATAAGTCAAAGACAAGAAAGGCTTAGTAAAGACAGCAGCCATATTGACTAACACATTGAACTTTAATATATTTAGAAATCAATACAAAATGAACTGATGCTGAGTGAAATGAGCAGAACCAGGAGAACATTGTACACAGTAACTGAAACATTGTGCAATGGCTAACTTTGATAGACTTGGCTCTTCTCAGTAATGCAATGATCTAAGAAAACTCTAAAAAAACTTATGATGGAAAATGCATCCAGAGAAAGAATTATAATCTTAATGCAAATAGAAGCATATTATTTTCTATCTTTTTTTCCTTTCTTTTGGTTTCCCTCTTTTGTTCTGATTCTTATTTTACAACATGAGTAACATGGAGTATCTTTAATTAAAAAAAGAAATCAACATGAAAATAACTTTTATTTCATATCTTTATTCTGCTATTCCCTGGTGTCTTCAAGGCTTGCCTAACACTCTAATATGCCATAGAAAGTATTCATTTACTGAACTGTGACAGTAGAATGGGCTACCTTGTGAGATAGTGAGTTGCCCATCACTGAGGGTATTAAAGCAGAGACTAGATGTTCATTGCTGTCAATTTTTGTGGAGGGCTTTCAGAACATCAAAGCTTGTTACCCACCATAGAAACAACAAACACCCTTTACTTTCTGTCGTTTAAGTTTGATAAATTGCCCAAATGTTCTGGAAGAAATTGGGGCCTACCAATTTATAGAGTAAACTCTATAAACTTGAATCGACAGCCTCAGGAATCAAGGTAATGGAGCTGGGGCTGAGAAAATTGGAGGGTAAGCAAGTCAAAGAAACTGTCAGAGCAGAATCTTCTTGGAGAAGATCTTAAAATAATTCCTCTGTGGCTCCTTGCCACAGAATCACAGAAGCTTATCATTTTATGGTAATAAAAATGTCTAGTACCAGCCTCGTATGGCAGAAAAAGTCACACAAGGAGCTGAATTCAAATTCTGACTCTTCTCTAGTATGTTTCAACAAACTTTTAGCTTTTTTTTCAAGGCATCTTCAAACTGTATTTGCTGACAAAAGAATGTGTTTCATTTTGTCTCCTTATTGTTTTCTGTGAATTATTTTAGCCACATTTACTATGGTGAAAGAACAAAGGTTTTCCAATGGGTTGTGGCTTTTCATCTTTGCATATTAAATAGGGAATGTCATGAGTTTCTCAGCAATTATAAAATTTACTGAAATTTTATAACTTTAAAAACTGTTGAAGTTTTTCCTCATGGATGCTTAGATTCAAAAATGCCTCTTAATTATGGCTTCATACTGTTATTGGTTAATATCTCTAAGGCACAATACACACTAGGATGACATTCAGTATTAATAATAGTGAATGTTAAGCTGTAGTTTAAATAATCTCCTTGAAAATTTTGAATGGACAACTTCCCGTCCAGTCTGATTAGATCATTATGGTTTCCCCTCATAATTCAGGCTCTTTTACGGGCTTGCTACCTGTGACCTGGTGAGTGACTCCATTTGTCTGGGGCTTCCTTTGCTGTTTTAAAAATGAAGGGGTTGATACTATATAAGGGACAACACCAAATAGGGTCAGCACACTCCATCCTAGAGTATAGGGGGAGGGGAGCTTGGTCCTCGAAAAAAACCCCAAAAACAAAACAAAAAAGTGGACAGGTTGAACAAGATGGTCTCGTCTCACATCACCCATGATGTCCTTGGTCCTCTTCAAAACAAAGGACAAAACAACATTAATCCTATGTGACTTGTATTCAAGTCCTGGTGTTACCATGTACTATATCCTGAATTTGGGCTTAAAACCATTTTTTAAAAAAGCAACCACAACCACTGCATGAGTATTTTTTTTTTTTAAAGAAAGACATGGCTAGAAAGTTGTTCATGTGAAAGTGGACTGCAGTCTCCAAATGAATCAGCAGTGTGATTGTGGTGTGATCGCCTTTCAAGGTTCAGGGCATTTCTATTTCAGTAACTAGACCCTGCTTATGGGTTGGAATGAGGTTCAGAATTGCAGTCTCTTTACTGCTTCCTCCACCTTTTGAACAATGAAATTCTCAGCAAGGCAGGTCCCCAGTTGGTCAATGGTTCTGTTTTTAGCAGAATGTCTGCTTCAGCAGATGCTTAAATAGCTGAATTCCCCCAGTGTGACAGGGCAGCCAGAAAAACGCCTGCAATCTTAGTCTACGTGAATAGAATTAAGATGTCCTAAGCGAGAGAGGTGGTAAGTCAACTGTACTCTGTCTGCTCAAGTCAGACCACATCTGGAGTTCTGTGTGCACTTGGGGAGCCATAATTAGGCAGAAAGTGGAAAAGCTGGAATGCATCCAAGGGAGGGCAACCAGAATGGATAAAGGACTAAAACCATGCTGCAAGAAGATAAAGGAATTGTGGCTGTTTAATCTAGGGAAGAGAATACATAATAGGGATATGGTAACAGACCTCAAGCATCTGAAGGTTTGTCATATAGGCAGCTCTCCTGTTCTATTTATTCCTAGATGGGAGAAGTAAGCCTAATAGGTAGAATATATATAGAGAGAAATATTTTGGCTTAATATACGGGAATTGTCCCTAATAATTAGAGCTGCTCTAAAGATGGATTGCCTTTGGGAGAAGGGGGTGTAAGGCATGAATTCCCCATCACCAGAGGTCTTTCATGTGGTTATTGCATGACTAATTGTGAGGGTTGTTACAGAAGAGATTTGTGGTTTGGGCTGAGGCTGGGTGACCCAGCTCTTCCAAAGCCTACAATTCTATGATTCTGGCTGTGTGATCCTGAGCTCAATAAGGACAGTAATAACCTATGTTACAAGCTTGTAAAGTAGATGTGAATGCATTCAAAGGGCTTTGTGACCCTTAAGTGCTATATAGTCCAATAGCCCTTTGTTACAGTTGAGAAAACGGAGGCCTGGAGAGGGGAGAAGTGCCTTGTCTGAAACCATGTCCCTTCTCTTTTCAATAAGCTCCAGCGGTTCCCTCTTACTTCTAAAATCAAACACAGACTCCTCTGCTTAGGATTTAAATCCTCTTACAACCTGATTCCAACCTACCTTTGCAGCTTCATTACACACCTTTCCCCCTCATGCATTCAGTTAAACTGGTCAGCTTACTGTTCCTCACACATGACACTGTCTCCCATCTTTATGCCATGCTATAGGCCATTCCCCACACCTAGAAAGCTCTTCCTCATCACTTCAGTCCCTTAGAATCCCTGGTTTCCTTCAAAGCTCACATCAAACGCTCCCACGTGTGGCCTTTCTTTATCCCTGGGCTGCCAGTGTCCCCTGCCCATTGACTTGTAGTTACACGGTGTGTGGTTTGTATAAGTGTATATATGAACACGCTGTCTCCTCCAGTGCTCTGTAGGCTCCTTTGGGCAAAGGTGACTGTGAAGATAACTTTATCTTTAACACGATAACTTTTTTCTTTTTTCTTTTTGGAGGGCAATTGGGGGTTAAGTGACTTGCCCAAGGTCACACGGCTAGTAAGGGTGTCAAGTGTCTGAAGCTGGATTTGAACTCAGGTCCTCCTGACTCCAGGGCCGGTGCTCTATTCACTGCGCCACCTAGCCGCCCAACACGATAACTTTTTGCTAAAGTGCTACATAAATGTCAGTGGCTACAACCGCGGCGCATTTATTCTGCTTGACTCTTTTTTTTTGCATTCATCTGAATCAGTAATATCTTTTATAGACTGCCAGCTCCCTGAAGGCAGTGGCCACATCTGCTGCTGTGCGGTAAGGTGCTTAATACATCTCACATATAGGCAAAAAGCAATTTTTAGGCTTGAGATGGGAATGACAGTGAGCCAAAGCATCTGGCTACTTTCATTCTATAGCTAAACTGACTAAAGGACTCTAGCTACATTCAATTTACTTCTGGGAGACAGAAAGATCAAACAGTTCTGCAGGGGATGGAGTCTGGAGCCTGTTTTCTTCACTGTGCAATCTGAGCTGGGCTTTAGACAATTATGGGCATGACAAGTTTCTTTCAGCTCTGGAGCTGAAACACTAAAGCATATCATCATTTTGACATGTTTGTTATAATTTTTCCTCTCCCTACCTCTCCCCTCCCATACCCTATGTGCCTCATGCCAACAAATATGTCCTCTCTTCTGGGAGGCTGCATTCCATTGTCTTGTGAAAGATGGTTGCGCACATTCCAGAAACCACACTCACTTGTTGAAGGAAAAGTCAACAGAATGGAGGGAGATGAATCAGGCGGAACAAAAAATTCAGCTGTCTCCTCACTTCATTTTTACATCTCTCTCTTCTAGTTGAGGGGACAATGTTAGTGTGTCCATTTCTCTACTGTGCTCCAGCACTCCCTAGCAGGATGGAAGGCCTTTGGGGGCCTCCTGTGTTTGTCAGACCAGGATGCAAAGTGTAATCCCACTCTCTGCTGAGGAAAGACGGATCACACATATTCCATGGATCCTCAGACATCCTCCAAATGTAACACACCCAAGCTAGCACCAATGTTTATATATGTGCAAACAAGGACAAGGGAAGAGACAGTCATGCTCATCCCTGCTGCGAGTCTCTTAGGGTTGTTAAACACATAGGCAGTTCTGGAAATGACTACCGCTGATAATAACAACAATAATTCACAATAACACAATTTCCCCGAAAGGATGCTGATGGATCCCTGCAGTGGACTATCAGCTCTGTGGGTGGATAATGGGTACAGTGGGACTGTGTACTTTTGTTCTCATGTTTCTCTCATGGAAAAAGAAGCATGTCCTTGGGGCTGATGATAAGTTTGTCATCTGATGACCAGTGTATATATGTGATATGTGTGTATATACACACACACACATATATGTGTCTACACACACACACACACACACACACACACCTAGAAAGAAATACTTAATAGTTGTAGTATATTTCAAGTTCAATTTTGTTTAGGTTAGATGGCAATGCTTACTTAGTTCCTTCTGTCTGGATGTAGTTGCCCAATCCTTAATAATTCAAACTAATATCCCAACCACACTCCTCCTCTGTTTCTACCTCCTCCTACCCACTGTAGGAAGCCCAACAAGCATGCAGAGATGTATGTTATTTAATTTTATATGTTATGTATAATAACAAATGTATGTTATTTAATTTTAACTGAGGCTGTCACTAGCCCAAGCAATCCTTTCACTTATCCCTCACTGACATATAATACCCAAGGAGCAGAAAGGGACTTGGGCAAGTCACTTTGTCGCTCTCATGAGGACCTTGCGTTCTGCAGCTGTAAAAGAAAGTGTCTGAACTAGATGGCTTTGGGGTCCCTCCCAGCTCTAGTCTATAATCCTATGGACTTTTCGCATAGCAATCATCTAAAGTAGGTAGTATAAGTCTTAGCATACTCATTTTACAGATGGGAGAATTGAGGCTTAGCAAGGTTAAGTTTCTTGCTCAGGGTCACATAGTAACTATCAGAGCTGGGACTCAAACCCAGATCCTCTTGAATCCAAACATAATTCTTTTTTCATGTTGGGAAAATCGGAATGTGCAGATGCAAAGTAGAAGTAAAGCAGCTGTGTGCTCCCTTCCTATTGAAGGACAGACTAGCTTACAAATAGAAACCCCTTGTCCTGGTGATCTGGCTGACATCTTGCCTTCCTGTGACTATTCTGACAAACCATCGAAATTTGTTGGCAAAAGCTCACGCATGTCTTATCATCTCAAAGAAGTAGCTCTAAACTCTAGTTTTGATTATCCTAGAGAACTTTACAATTACAAATTCTGAGAATCTTTTCCCTTACATCTGAGAGGAAAGACAATGTTTCCCATGAAGTGCTGGTTCTCAAAGATAGGTCTGATTGAGGCGCTCAGGACTGAAACCATGTGTCTGCCTCAGAAAGTGTCTGTACCAGGAAGGCAATAGAGACTTCTAGGGAAAAGAAAAAGGGAGCCACATGGAGAAGCTTTTTATGGCAGTACTTGGTGAATAAGGGACAGCAGCAATGCAGCCTGTTTTTTGGTTGCCAAGAATAAGGTGAGTTGAGTGGAGAACTTCCTGCTGTTAGTAGGTAGGTAGAAAGCAGCAAACATTCTGAGCAGGAGATGAAATGTTGCAGGAGTGCATTTTTCCAACCTTTGGTCCAGAAAGAAACATCTGTCATGCCTTCCCCATGCTCTGAACATGTGCCTCACAGGAGACTATTTCCTCCACTATAAGAAATAGCCTGGAATCAGAACCCAAGCCCCAGAGGGAGAGCTTAGAGAAGTGTTCTCCCTATTCTTTTACATACTGTTTTAGTCTTGATGAAATGCTTTGCTTTTAAAATTCTTATCTGATCTGTGTGATCAGATAAAACTGAATTCCAGATGATTTTGAACATCATCAGCTAAGCTGGAATATGGACTCAAAACAAATGAAATACATTCATCCAAATACCATATTATGTGAACCTGGAGCTGAGTGCCATGCAAGCTAATTTATGTATGTTTACATGCCTTCCTTTGGCTTCATTCTATTAAGTTTGATCCCAAAACGGTGTGTCCTGCTTGTGTGTTTCTATGAGAATGAAGAGTCTGGGTAAGGAACTCCATCAGTTTGTGAAGATCCAAAATGACCTGCTCAGACTGCAGAGGGTAGCAAAAACAGATCATGGCCTCCAGACTGAGCTAATTTAGCTTGTATCTGTGTGTGTATCTCCAAAATTTCTCTTGTCTCCACTTCTAAGGAACTGCATCTGTTATCTCAGGTCTTCTTACTGACCCATCATTCCTGCCTAAATTCTCCTCTGATATATTATTCAGCTACAAGCAAAGCCTCAAAGAAAAATGCTAACTAAATTCAAGACCAACAAGAATTGCCAAAGAGATAAGAGTGGTAGAGGAAAAATTGGGAAAAGAAATGAGATGCAAGAAAATTACAAAAAGAGAAGTAATAGCAGGTAAAAGAGGTACCAAAATTACTGAAGAATATATCACCTTAAAAAAACAGGATTGGCCTAATGGTAAAAGAGGCACAAAAGTTTACTGAAGAAAAAAAAATTCTTTAAAACCATAATTGGACAAATAGAAAAAGAGGTACAAAAACTCATTGAAGAATATAATTCCTTAAATACTAAAATTAGGCAAGTGGAAGCTAATGACTCCATGAGACTTCAAGAAACAATAAAACAAAATCAAAAGAATGAAAAAAAAATAGAAAAATTGTGAAATATCTCGTTGGAAGAATGACTGACCTGGAAAATAGGAGAGATAATTTAGGAGTTATTGGACTACCTGAAAACAAATATCAAAAAAGAATCTAGAAATCATATTTCAAGAAATTATAAAGGAAAACTGCACCAATCTCTTAGAACCTTAGGGTAAAACAGAAATTGAAATAATCCACCAATCATCCAAATGAAAACTCCCAGGAATCTTATAGTCAAATTTCAGAGCTCCAGATAAAGGAGAACATACTGCAAATGGCCAGAAAGAAACAATTCAGAAATCATGAATCAAAGTCAGGATCACACAAGGTTTAGCAATTTCCACATTAAAGGGGTAGAAGGGTTGAAATGATTATCAGGAGGGCAAAGGATTACAACAGAGAATCAACACCCCAGCAAAACTGAGTATAATCTTTCAAGGAAAAAATGGATATTTAATGAAATAGTGGAGTTTCAAGCATTCCTGATGAAAAGACCAATGCTGAATAGAAGATCTGGCATTCAAACATAAGACTCAAGAGAAGCATAAAAAGATCAGTATAAAAGAGTTATCATAAGGGACTTAATGAAGTTACATTCCTATATGGGAAGATAATACATGTAACTTCTAAGAACTTTCTCATTATTAGGGCAATTAGAAGGAGTTTGCATAGACAGAGGGCATGAGTGTCAGTCAATTATGTTGAGAGGATCTCCAAAAAAAGAATGTAGAAATGAGAAGAAGGGATTCACTGGAAGAAGGGGGAAAGGAGAGGTGGAATAGGTCACATTTCCTACATAAAGGAGATGCACAAGGAAGAGCTTTTAAAGTGGAGGGAAAATGGGTTGGGGATGTCAAATAATGCTTGAACCTCATTGGAATTGGTTCAAAGAGGAAGACTATATATGGACACTTAGTCGGGAGATAGGAAAGAAGGGGATAAAAGATACTGGGGGAAGGATTATAAAGGGGAAGGTAGACTGGGGGAGGCAGTGGTCAGAAGCAAGACAGACTTTTGAGGAGGGATGAAAGAGAGAGAGAGAGAGAGAAAGAGAGAGAGAGAGAGAGAGAGAGAGAGAGAGAGAGAGAGAGAGAGAGA
>CM053594.1:293168585-293193181 GCA_028646575.1 Pseudocheirus occidentalis | reverse complement strand
TGTCATTAGAAAGTATGTAAAATATTTATTAAGGGCTTTGCCTACAGAGGCCCAACATAAATAGAACAAGTCCTCCTGAAATGTAATTAGTGTACACATCAACCAGTTGATAATTTGTGGTGGAAAATGCAGAAATACTATCCTTGGGCTAGAGTTCCAACTTCTGCCCTTAGGCAACTGCATTGTCGAAGAGTTTGCTCCAGAAACCAACTTGTGCAACTGTTCTGCCATTGTGGCTTATGTGTCCATTAGGCAAATGCAAAGGGGCAAGAAGAACTTGCTTGAAGAACAACAACCAAAAGGTAGCAGCTGCCTAATCCACCCCTTCAAATCCTTGAGCATTTTCAACGGCCATGAGAAGTTTCTCCCTTAAATCTTCAAAAGTTTCATACGGAGGTAAGTCAAGGCGGTTAAAGCTGAAAAAGCAAGGACAAAACCAAAAATGTATGGGCAAAATGGAATCCAGTCCTCCCGACCTGGAGCTCCCTGACTCTTGCCTCCCCAACTTACTGTTATTAAGGACAAACAACCACCTAGGAAAGGGCAGTGGCCAGAGGGAGGACTGCCCTTTCCCCTACAGCAGATTGGAAGCTCCTTGAGGGAAAGGGCTCTTTTTGAATTTTTTTCTTTTGCATCCCAGGCATAGTGCCTGGCATACAGTAAGTACCAATTGATTAATTTCCCTTCCTGCCATTTGAGATTTTTCTTTCTCTTACTGTTCACTTTCTATTTCTAGTAACTACTTCCTGACACTGTCTCCCATGCCCACTGAGGCTCTTTTTTTTTTTGATGAGGAGGGAGATTCATGACAGGGGTTTGCAGTGTCAGGACTGGGAAAGGCAAGAAGAAAGATGGGTTATTAAACTCTAAGGCAATGCCCACTGTCAGTCCTTCCCACCAATGCTCCCAGAGTTTCCTACCTCACACCAGAGGTCCCATCCTGCCTTTTACCTCTCCAACAAAATCAGTTGTGTGTTTATAGACTTATCACCAACTCACTTATCTGGGTATTCCTTACTCCAACTGAGTCTAAGTTAAAAAAGAAAAGGGGATGGGAGAATGGTGGCAGCTAGGTAGCGCAGTGAATAGAGCACTGGCCCTGGAGTCAGGAGGACCTGAGTTCAAATCCAGCCTCAGACACTTAACACCTACTAGCCATGTGACCTTGGGCAAGTCGCTGAAACCCAACTGTCTTGCCTTCACCCTCCAAAAAGCAAAGAAAAAAAAAGAAGGTGAGGTTTGGGAGCATAGAAGTGAGTCTAAGAAGGAGGGGAAGCTCCTTTTGGAAGCAACAGGAGGTAATAATACAAAAGGAAAGCAGGTAAGTAAATTCTTAGGGCCCATGGGAGGAATGAGGCTCATTAGGAACTCAGAATTTTACATTTCTGGAAGTCTGAAATTAGGAACCCAGAATTGTACATTGGTGGAAGTCTTGGAATTCAAATTATAGAACCTCACAATTCACAGGGGCCCTCGGAAGCCACTCAGTCTAGCCACTGGATACCCCTGGGGGCCCGGACACCCTTTCAGGGGTCCTGCAAGTTCAAAACTATTTCCATAACAACACTAAGACATTTCTATATTATTAGAAAATAAGGCAAATACTGGTAGGTATAACTCACATAAGCAAAAGCTCTTGGAAGAGGTTCTCAATAATTTTTAAGAGTATAAAGAGTTCTTGAGATGAGAAAGCTTGGGAAGCTTTTGTCTAGCCTATAACCAAAGCAGGATCCCTTTTAGTGATAATAGTTATTTCTATAATATTTTAAATTTGTAAATCACTTAAAATATTTGATCTCACAAAACCCTTGGGAAGTAGATGCAATTATTATTCCCATTTTATCGATTAGTAAATGAGCTGGGAGAGGTTGGCACTTGCTTAGGTTCACACAGCTAGTAAATGTCTTAGGCAGGATTTGAACTCAGATCTTCTTGGTTCCACATTCTATCCATTGAATCACCTAGCTGCCTTAGAAAATGGATTTAGCAAGAGGTCATCCTGTCTTTCCTTAAAGACCTCATGTGATTAGAAACCCACTTCTTAAGATAGGCCATTCCAGCACTGAATGGAGGTAGCTTTTATCAAGTATGTCCTATCATCAAATTTGATTTTTTTTCTCTTTGTAACTTTGACCCATGTCCTATGGGGCTAAGCAGAGCAAGCCTAATCACCATTCCATGTACTAGCCCTTCAAACACTTCAGCACAGCTATTATAGTCTCCTTAGTTCTTCTCTTCTCCAGGTAAAATACCACCAATTGTCATCAGGTATGAACTCAGGCCTTCCATGATCCTATTTGCTCTCCTCTGGATACTACAGCTTTTCTTCCTAAAATATATTGCCAATAATTCAATACAATATACCAGGCAGAAAAGAGCAAAATTATCACCTCCCTAGTTCTGGAGCTAGTGCCTTGGCCTGAGATTGTATTAGCATTTTTGGCCTCCCTATCATACCGATGACTCACATTGAACTTCAGCACACTAAACCTCTCAGGTCATTTTCAGACTGACTACCATTTATACATGTTTCTCATGCCCTTGTAAAGATGATTTTTTTAAATTGAACTGTAATATAACTGTTACATTTTCCCCTTAACGTCATCCTACTAGATTTGGCCCAAATGTCTAGCCCATCAAGACCTTTTCAAATCCTTGTTTCTGTCATTCAGTATATTAGGAATTTCTTCTTGCTTTCTGTCATCTGCAAACTGGATAAATGTGGCACCTATGCCTTTGATCAGGTAATCGGGTCGCTGATGAAATGATTAAATGACATTAGGTCAAGCAGTAATTCCTGGGGCATGAGTCCCATAGATTTTCATTTCCTATTCTCCTGAAAACTCTGTCAGTGAGGCTAATTTCTCCACCAGCCCTCACTCCCACCTTCTCCTACATCCTATTGGAATTCTAACCTAAAGTCAGGAGAGCCCTTACCAGTGACTTGTAGTGAAAGGAATCCCTCAGTCTCATTATTCCAAAGATGAGAGAGGTTAAAGAAGGCAAAGTTCTTACCTTGGCTAGGGGGAAAGGTGTTCTTGGCATTTTGAACATATTTCCCCATAACATATTGCTACAAAAGACAGATAAAAGTATGACTAGATGACCTCTACCCAGAAACAACGAACTGTGTTTCAAATGAACTTTTGGAACATAGCCCGCTGAGAAATCAGTGACTAAGTATTTAAATTAGTATTTTCCAAACTGGTTGAGGGGCTATGTGAGGTACAGAAAATTCTCATATCTTAACATTCTCTATCATATGCTTGCAAAAATTAATAGGGAAAGGAGGATAGGGGCAAACCAAGGGCAGCTAGGTGGAACAGTGGAGAGAACACTAGGCCTAGAGTCAGGAAGACTCATCTTTCTGAGTTCAAATCTGGCCTTAGATATTTACTAGCTGTGTGACCCTGGGAAAGTCACTTAACCCTGTTTTTTCCATTTCCTCATCTATAAAATGAGCTGGAGAAGGAAATGGTAAGTTACTCCAATATCTTTGCCAAGAAAACCCAAATGGGGTCACAAAGAGTTGGGCAAGACTGAACAAAAAGGCATAAAAACAAGGCTCAAGAAACAGAATAGAAAAACATTTACTAGCTGATATTAGTGATAGTGACAATTTTTTCCCCCTTGGAATCTGCTTATACTGACCACCTGTCTACATAAGTCTTTGGAGGCAAATGAAAAGCATAAACAAATAATATTCTGATATTTCTGTAGCACATTCAACTCTTGTTCCTCGGAACAGTCTTAGGGCAGAAAGGAAACATGAAAGGCTAGAGACCCTAAGCAAATGTTAACATTTTATAGCCTTTAGAACTCAAACACAAGCAAAAAATGTGAATAACAGTTAAAGGTGAGAGCTATTTTTCAGTATTTAGAATACCAAAAGTTAAGACAAACAGATGATGCTTTAATAGCTCTTTCTTCCTGAATGTCATTTGCTTAAAGCATGAGGGGATTTACTAAACCTTTTCTTACCCTGAAGTGATAGTTCTAGACAGTTTTATTGCATTGCAAATCATCCTGTCTAGAGGAAATTCTTCAATATAAACTTTCCCTAAGAAGCCACACTAGAATTTCCAAACTATTTACACACAATACACACACACACACACACACACACACACACACACACCCCATCCTGCTATTTATCTCTGTCTTGGTATAGTATATTGAGTTGAAGTCATATATCAAGTTGACAGATGTCTATTTCTTCAAGTTAAGTATCTCTGTGTGCTGGGCCATGCATTGACTGCCAGAAATACAAAGAAAGGTAAAAACAGGTCCCTCAGGCAGCCCACAATCGAATTTTCAATATCAATCATGTCATGTCACCAGAGAGGGGCATGGGAGGCTTTTGCAGCTCTATTGGAACATCAGAATATGGGAGGAGTGGGTTGGTATCTAGAGCTCATGGAGACAGCCAAGTGTTTCCATGAGGGATTATATAGCTTCATCAGTATCATGTGTTGTGTCATAAATGGGATTTTACTTACATAGTGCAATTCTGAAAACCTGTATCAAACCAACTCTTTTGAAAATGAAAAATATATGTCCTACAAGATACTTGGCAAGCTTAAGTCAGCAACAAATTATCTTTTATTACCCTCTTTATCTTCGAAAGTCCAAAAGAGTTTCAAAATGTTTTTAGACAAATTCATGTGAGAGAGACCCATAATGAAAACCAGAAAAAAATAGTGTTTTATAGGAACATCTCTAAATGCCAACATTAACAATAGCAAATAAGCCCTTTACTACCATTGGCAGAGACAGAATTCTGGGCTGGATGAAACAGATCTGGCACATTTTATGTTCTTATGTGCAGTGAATAATAAGCTAAGTTAATATGCCGTCATTAATAGCTTGAAACAACCATCTGGAAATTTTGCAGGAACATAGAATATTATCTAGAATTGTTCCAATTAATTAAATTGAATAATTATTTTCAATAATAATTCTTATTTCCAATGATATACACAGTGAAGCATAAGTAGTTCTACCTATTTTTCTTAATCATCAACTAGGAAACAATTTTTAAAAGTATTCAATTGTATTCAGAATTTCTAACATGAAATTGGTGGATTTCCTTTTTAACTTCCCATAAAATCAGCCTTCTGTTTTCAAAAAGGTAAATACTGTCCTCTTGAACATTAAGATATTCAACAAAGGTGACCAAGACATGGAATAAAAAGCACGCTGACAAACTAGATGGATCTATTTCCTCTTGTCACTCAAGTTGAATGAAGTGTGCTGACAACAGATATTAGATGAAATTTTCTTTTCTTTTAGGGCTCACAATCTTATGCATTATTAGAAATAAATAAGGAAAATCAGCTTTAAACTGCTGATTTTTAATTTAGGAATTAGACTATGAAGTAGTTGATGGGCTTTTTTTTGGCCATCTACCTTATAACACAAGAAGAGCTTTGAGCAAATATATCAAATCTGGGTCCAGATTAAAGGCAAAATTGGCCATCTTGTCGTAGTGAAAAAACTAGCCAGACTAATTCGTAATCAGGACGTTTCCCATTTTAAGTATCTGCATCTGGTTTTAGTTTGTGTGGTTAAAAAAAACAACACCTTATTAGTTTTGCTCATTCCTGTATCTAGAGCTAGAAGGTACCTTAGGGGTCATAGCCTGAGGCCCCAGTCAATTAAATGACTAGCCCAAGTTCACACCAGTAGTAAGTGGCCAAGTTGGGATTCTACCTCAAGTCTGATGACTCCCAATCTCATTACTTTTTCTATGGCCTTAGCTAATCTATCACCAAAGGAATAAAATGAGCTGGGTTATTACTTGACTGGGGTGAAGTATACTTCTATTTTGCTGTTTCTCTGGAAAACAGGATGTAGTTTCTCCCTGATTGCTAGAGACTGAAGCACTATGCTCAAAGGTACTTCCAGAAATGGAAAAAAAAGGTGAGATGTTCAAGGTTTTGAAAAGTGAGGGGTTTTATATAAACTCAATGGTCACACCAATCCTACTTGTCTTTTCACACTGAGGCTATTATCAAAATAAAGCTGAGTTTGATTCTGATGACTCCTGAGAACTGATTCAGACGTCTCAAATAAATTTTAAATTATTTAATTTAAAAATTTTAAATAAATTTTAAAACAAATTGCTAAGAATCAATACTAGTCACTAATGCTCCACATGACCTGGGAAAGGATGCCTTTAGGATTTGAAAGACATGGCATTACTGAGAGACAACATTCCCCTCTCTGTGAAAGGGTGAGAGGATTTACATCCAAGTTAGACAACTCTACTTAAGGAATTCCTTTTTATTTTATTTTTTTTAACAAATACAATTCCACAAGAACTTTCTTCTACTCTTTGGTTTCAGAACGTATGGTCGTGCTGTGAAACTGCATGGAGCAAGGCTTAGATCTCTAGCTCAGCACAGGCAAACGAGGGCAGCTGGAATTCTGGCTGATTTGGAGCTGAGCTGGTCTCTAGGCGAGCTAGTCTCTAGGCCCACTCACATTCTTTCAGAGAAATCATTCTACACATTTTCTAAAGAGTGAGAATGCAAAGCCAGGCAATAAAACTGAAGCCAGGGAGGGTAGACATAACTGAGAAGCTTTATCAAATTCAACCACAACCTTCTTTAGTGACATATTTGCATGTGTATGGTGCTTTCTACTTCTGTAAGTACTTATAATATACAAGACTCTTTCTTTCTCACCTCTTCTCCTCAATGGAACCAGCACTATCCTCACCCATAAGAATGCATCCCGGATCTCTTGCCCACCTGTAATTACTTCCGAGGTGAATCTTCTCAGTACTTAAATCCTTCTACACTATTCACATATAGTATAACTCTTCCAACACTAACTCATCATGGTCTGGACTTTGTTCTGTAAAACAAACCTGAGCAAGCTGGAAAAAACCCACCATTCTACAAAGGATAATATGAGGACACCACCCAAACCTTTAAAGGCCTGCCTTCATGCTCAAGTATTCAGGTCAAGCTCAGACACTCCCTGTTTTCCCCCAAAGCCCCCAAATAAAAAACCACTTTGTTGCCTCTGTGAACTCTTGATCAGTTTCCTCCCATTAACCCTACTCCCTCCCTGGGAACACCAGCAATATCTCATGGGAACCAGCCTGCAGGCCAGCCTGGAACCCCAACTGTATCCACCCTGCCCCTAGTCCAAGTATTTTTGGAAAAGGCTGAATTCCAGAGAGAAGGTTTCTATGGGGCTTAGAGGGATGGTAGGCTTGGGATAAAGATAAGGAGGGGGCTATGGGTCCAGCTTCTGTCAACACAGCTGAGAAGCAAACACTGACTACTAAAGCCTTATAAAGAAGGGTTTGATTTCTTTTTTTTTAATCTTTTATTTCCAATTAACTTTTTCCAATTAAAAAAAATTCTTATTTTTATTGTTTTTTGTTTCAATATCACCTTCATTTCTGTACACAGCGCTTCTGCCTTATCTATCAAGCCATCTCTTGTAACAAAGACTGAAGAGGAAAAAAAAAACTCAACCATATCTGATAGTACAGGCAACATCCATAGGTCCTCACCAACACAGAAGTGTTATGGACATTTCCTGCAGTTTCTGAATCTTCTGCAAGGATACACAGGTCTAGCTTGTGGGCTGTCTTTCAAAATTCTTATCAACTTGCAACAGCCCAAAAGGTACTTCCTGGTCTTTCTAAATACCCCTTTTGGAATACTAACACCTGCTTCCCCTTGCAGCCACATTGACTGTGGGTTTGGAGCCTTCTGAGGCAGAAGGGGGACAAAATGGAGACACCATATTACAGAGATTTTATTCTGTCTCTTGACACAATGGATATTGAAGTAGCTGATGGTGGTCCCAAAGGGAGGTCCTTAGAAGAGACAGGAAATACCTGTCTTGTACATGCTGATAGGTAGTCTGACAGGGTCAATGAATGACCTGTCTCTGTGGTATGCTGCCAATAGACACAGGGACTGGAGGGAGTGCACACTATGAATATGTTGGTATGGTAGGCAGGACAGGTGTTTTCTGGAGAAGGAAATGGCAAACCACTTGCCAAGAAAACTCCATCCAGAGTCACAAAACATTGGAAATGACTAAATGGCTTAAGAACAAGAAGGACAAGTATTCAGAAGAGTGGCCACAGTGGTTTTACAGTTGGCGAGTGAAGACCAGCTCAGGAGAGCAGTGATGTGGAGCTGAAGAGCCTCCACAATATCTTTTTGTCCAATAAAGGAAGTCAGAATAGTGACTGTGTAGGGAGGTAAGGTGGTGACCCAGTTACTAATAATGTTCCACCTCACACCAAACTCACATAGCTTATGTTAATACAGAGTGACCTATGATGAACAGCTGTAAGATCAGATTCTGTTTAGTATAGTGTATTTGAATTACGGGTTTCTGAGCTCCCTCCTGGGTTCTGTTTCTGCCAAAGATGGCCTGGAGGCATGGGGTGGTGCAGGGTGACTTGAATGCTGGCCACCATGATAGTCCTCCTCCAGCATTCTGTCTTCTTTAGGGCCTTTGCCAAATTCCATGAAACCAGCTAACCTTTGGCCGTGGAGCACCTAGACCACCTGCATTTCTACAGCTGAGCCTTGAACTGACTTCTGTCAGTATCAATGGCCATCCATCCTTGCTAGAAGGTCTAGCACCAGAAGGACCATGTACAATGACTGATGCAAAAAAAAGAAAAAATTATAATTTTGTTTTGAAATAAAAATTTTCACCCTATGTCTACTTTCTTTGCCTGATGGGTTGTGTGCGTGTGTGTACATACATACTGTGTGTACTGCTTCAATTGCTACAGCTTGATCCTTGGAATTATTCTTACATTTTGGTGCTTCTAATGCTAGTCATGAGGCAGCTAGATGGTGCGGTGTATAGAATGCTATACCTGAAAGTCAGGAAGACCTGAGGTGAAATCCAGCCCCAGACTAGCTGTATGACCCTGGGAAAGTCACTTAACTCTGTCTGCTTTAATCCGCTGGAAAAGGAAATGACAAACCACTTTAAATGTGTGCTAGGAAAAATTAAGATGGGGTCGTGAAGACTCGCACAAGAATGAAAAATGACCAAACAACACACACACACACACACACACACACACACACACACACAGAGTTTCCTTTAAAAACTGTTTACTGTCTTTTGGGGCTTTTTCCTTTTTTTTACGGATACATCTAGCTCATGACCATCTTTTAATGGGACCAACATAAGGACACCTGTTGAATGCTTCTGATTTTTTTTTTCCCTTTCCACCCCTTGAGTTTTTCTTAGAAAACTTTCAGATAACCAAATCTTTATAAGAAAGAATCTTTCTAGTCCAATTCGATGGCATTACACACGGATCTTACTTATTAGACACTAATGCCTCCCAGCTATTGTTTCCAAAGTATAGGACCCACTCCTTAGCTCTTTCCTGTTCAAGAACATCTTTCATAATGAATGGGTTAAAGACACAGATGATGAGGTTGGATGGAAGAGTCACGATGATGTGTGACAGAATCAAAATTCAAAGCAATCTCAACAGGGTGCATCTAACTCAATAAAGTTGTCCTCTAAAATTGTTGGGGAATGAGAACATTTCAAGCTTTACAGAGTACAGAGTAGAGCAGAAACTCTTTGCAAGGCAAACATTTTATTTTAACCATTTCTTCTCTATTTTTCCTTCCCTTTTGCTTGTTTGTATCCACACAATACCAGAAGACCTAGATGTAATAACATGCTTCAAAAGCCTCTACTACAGAGGCTATAATTAGTATTATTACTGTAGCTTTAAGATCTAAATGAAATATTCTATTTTTTGCTTTTTGGAGGGGAGAAGGCAGGGCAATTGGGGTTAAGTGACTTGCCCAAGGTCACACTGTTAGCATTACGTTGTCTGAGGCTGGATTTGAACTCAGGTCTTCCTGACTCTAGGGTCAGTGCTCTATCAACTGTATTACCTACCTGCCTTGAGGGAAATTATTTTCCTGTCATTTCTTCCTCTTATAATGGAACTATTTTAATCAATATTTAATGAAGAGGATGAAGAGAATTATCAAGAGACTTTGCTTGGTATCTTGAGTGAACTGACTTGTGGAACTAATTAATAATAAGGTGAAATCATCTATAGTTGCAGTAATGGTTAGAGGTGATTCTGGCTGTGGTCTTTCTTGTTTTTTTGTCCCTTTTTGGAGGGGGAAGGTAGGGCAATTGGGGTTAAGTGACTTGCCCAAGGTCACATGGCTAGTTTTGTGTGTGTGTGTGTGTGTGTGTGTGTGTGTGTGTGTGTGTGTGTGTGTGTGTTAAGATCTGAGTCCAGATCTGAACTCAAGTCCTCCTGACTCCAGGGCCGGTGTTCTATTCACTGTGCCACCTGGCCACCCCGGCTGTGGTCTTTCTTCAGGATAATCTACAACAAATAGCTATGTTTGTGTTAGTTGACTACACTGTTAATAAATCACAGTTAGGAGGTTAGGAGTTTTGTGGGGATATGAGCAACCATTTATGGGTTAAGAGATTTCTCCAGTTTATAAAATCATATATAAAAAACTGTGGTGGGCATAGGGTCTGAGACAATTAATGAGAAAGAGGTTGATATATTATTAATTGGTGAGAAACAAACACATCCTTATATTAGCCCAAGATTTGGGATAATGAGAATGAATATGGTAACGAATCAAGTAAGCCACAGGCAGAGAGGTCACATTGTTATTTATGGGAAAATATGGACAAGACTTGCAAAACATTTGCAAAGGATGGAGAGGAACAAATGAATTTTGACTGTACCACTGGAGGGAGTATCCAAATAAATGAAATGAAAGATCCATTTCAATATTAGAGTTTCCTTGTCACTTCCATATCTTTAAGATTTGTGTGAAAAGACCAGCTACTGAACGGTCAGTAAGAGCCCTCTTTCCCCTTTTTGTCCATGAGACAAATAATCTGAGTAAGCTGCATCAGGCATAACCTTCAGATCCTCCCCTTTTCTTGGTTACTTTGGTTGTTGGTCATTTAGGATCTCCTTTGCTATCACAGGCCTTTTTCTTTCTATGGCATCTCCTCAGTTCAGAGACAATTCAGATGCTTTAAGCGACTGATGTCAAACCCACATAGAAACAGATCCCCATAGCCCTGTGACTTAGAAGACCACAAATTATGGTGAATGACTGTAGTCTACGTGTAAGGATGACGTCTGTAGGAGTCAGTCACCCATCATCTGTGTCATATGGTATTCTTATTGATTTCATTAAACATTTCCCAATTTTATTTTAAATTGGTTCTGACCCTGGGCCCCTGGGGAATTCGACCCCTTTGCCTTAGGGTGCAAAAGAGCTGCTATTTTAACAGAGATTGTTTATGCCCATATGCCTTGCCCATTCACATACTGTTTTAAATCATATCACCCTTCCCAGGATATGTTTCATATCCTAGGCTAAAAACTACTTGATGGCAGGAAATAACTATGTTGTTGTCTTTCTTTGGCATCTAGTACAGTATGACAAACAATTAAGTGCTTAGAATGCTCTGTGATGATGAAAAAGATGGTAAAGAGTATTTTGACATGTTTTTAGTCAATACTTCTGCCACTTGATTCCATTTGTTATCAGCATAAATGAAAATTATCTTACTTTGTGCTTAAAGAATGCTGACTATATGTGTATTCATCTATGACATAACTCATTTTTTGGTCCCTTTCCCCACTTACCATGTGTGAGCTCTGGGCAATTTCTCAGGGCTTCCCCATTGCTCTATTGTAAACAGCTGAGGACCATTTGAACCTAGATTAAGAAGAAAATACAATTTAATATGTATGAATGACAGCAGAATCAGCTTGAAAAATGCAAGAGAAGGAAAGAAAAGGGGAGAGAATCAGTCTACTTCGAGTCATGGTAAAAAAAAAGTCAAAGGAGGGGCTCAGCCTCCAGACCTATTCCTTAGATTGCCTCTTTGGTTGCAACATGCTATTTAATATCTGGTTAAATAAAATCCTTATATAAATTCACAACACAAAATTTACATTTTTTTCAGTGTGGAGTATTCCCAAAGTCTCAAATGCAGGCACAAATGGCCTTGATACCTTTAAGCTGGAAGCAAGAAATTTAAATTAAACACTACTTCTAAGAAAAAAAAATAACAAAACCTTCAATATGTGGAAAAGATAGAGCTTTGTTTATTTATTATTTTAATACATCATTAACAATGAAGAACTCAATCTCCTGGAGATGGTATGATCATTTATTTCCTCTAGTCCATGGCCATATGAGAGCTTCCCAAGTCTGATTATTCTGTTTCTTTTCATTAATAACAAAACCAAGGTACTTTGCATGAAAGCGTGAATTATTATATTAAAATGTATAGATTTCAGTATAATGAAATACATTTGCATAAGACCTTACAAAATAAATTTCTGAGAACACAGAAAATATTAAGCTTGGTTAAGAAGTCTAGGGGAGGCATCATTTACCCTTAGAGGCAGCTCCATCTTGGAAAACATGTTGGCATGGGTTTTCAGGAAGTGTTTTCCCTCAATACATTCTCTTGCTTACCATAAAGTTCAGCAAATCCATTCATAGGCACTCGGGATGTCCCCGTAACGAACTGTAGTAACCGGATACGCTTCTCAGCATCCATCAATAATACGGCCTATTAACAGAGACATACAGTCATTATGTCTCCTATGCAGCACTTGCTGCTGTAACTTAGACATTCAAAAAATCATTTTATTTATACTGTAATATAAGACCTAGACAGTCAAGTCTGAAAACTGAGCCATATTTTTGAATGTCGCCACAATACCAGCCTTTCTAATCTTAGAAAGAGGTCAGATACTCACAATGTCTCTTTTGTCTGCCAATATGCCAAAATGCATTATATAAAAAGCTAACATCGATGGCGTCATCATCACCCTTATAATTCTGTCTATATGGCGTGGTGATTTCCTCCTCCCTTCACCCAAGGTCAGTTATAAACACAAGATATTATGTAAATTTTCCCAGCAACAGAAACTCAGGGTATAAACCCAGTTATCTGGAGAAATCTTCTAATCAAAGGATCCTTAAACTTTTTTTGTGTGTCTTATAGCCCTTTGGCTGTCTACTGAAGCATATGGACCCTTTCTCAAAAGAAGAAACCAAATTCTATTGAAATAGTCATCGAAATATATTAAAAAAAAAAGATAGGTTCAGGGACCTCAGGCTAAGAACCCCTGGTTTAATCAATGGTTACAAAACCAATGGGAATGCCCATTCTTTAAAATCTGAACATCTTCAAGTCAATCAACATGCATTTTCAAGTACTACTAACATTCTAATAACAAAGAAAAAAATACACCTAAACAGTTATGTGTAATATGACCGACAAAACAGTTACAAGGCAAAACCTTGGGGATGGAGGACTGTATTATCAGCGCAGGGACCAAGAAAGAGCTTCCATAAAGGATAGTGTTTTGAGCTTGTGGATCCTAACCTAAGAGATTCCAAGAGGGCAAGACAGGGCATTTCAGGTATGGGGGAGAGGCAATGCAAAGAGCAAAGTCAAGGAGGTGGGAGAATGGTGGTGGTGTTAGGGTTGTCATGTAATCAAGAATAATGATGAAGTAAGTATGGTAGGACTTAAGTACACAGAGGTGCAACAGGTGTAATAGGAAGTGTAATAGAGTACAAGGGCAGCTAGATGGCACAGTGGATAGTGTGCTAGGCCTGAAGTCAGGAAGGCAGACTCATCTTCATGAGTTCAAGTCTGGTCTCAGATGCTTCCTAGTTGTGTGGCCCTGAGCAAATCACTTAACATTGTTTGCCTCAGTTTTCTCATCTGTAAAATGAGCTGGAGAAGGTCACAAAGAGTCAAACACAACTGAAAAATGATTGGACAACAAGAGCGCAAAAAGGTGTAATAAGGTAAAATATGTCTGGAAAGATAGGATGGGGCCAGATTTTGAAGAGCATTAAATGCCAAAGAGAGGTGTATACAACTTGATCCTAGAGGTAATAAGGAGACACTAGAGTTCATCAAACAGGAGCAACATGATCAAATAAACAGGGAGAGACTAGGGAAGAGATGATGAGATGCTAGACAAGGATGGTTGCTGTGTGAGTAGAGAGTGGGCCACGTGAGAGATAGCAGAGGAACCTTTGTTGGAAGGCTGTTCTCTTCACTGTATGTGCTGCTAATGCTAAGTCAGGTCAAAACACAAAGCATAGGATAGGAAATGCAATCTTTATACTTCTGGTTTACTAGGATTCCGAAGAGTAGGAAAAGAAAGGAAAGGAAAATTCTTTAAACTCTGGTTACACCCTCATCTAATCACAAGACTGGGATTTCAAGTAGTTTCTCTGCAAGCCGAATCATCTATCCATGTCACCGCTGGTATTTAAAGATATAATAAAGGAAAATAAAAATGAGTAGTTTGCTTTTTTCTCATTTTGCAAACATGTAGCCTTTTGTTGGCTACACTTCTGAAATCTCTCCACCTTCTCCCCATTCCAAAAAGATAATGGTACTAGGATAATTAAGTCATGTTAAATCGTATTTCACATTACTCATTCCTGGAGCAATATAATCTCAAAATATTTGGCAGAATTCCTTAGAAAATTAGGGACAGATTCTTTGGAAAGAATGGTATTTTGGAAAAGTATAAAAAAATTTCCAATCTCAGTTATAAGATAATGGGAGAGGGTACATTCATCACAGTATTGATGGACAATACAAATAGTTTTGAAGATGCACTTGTATGTTATTTATGCAAGCCAACTTGTCCTTAATCCATATTCCCTAGTATTAAAGGAGAATGCTTTATAGTCTTACCATTAAGGATCAGTCTTTGACTTTTCTTTCTTATTACTTTTCCATTAATTAAGAGGAATGATAAAATTAATTCCTTCCATTAAGTAGCCTAGCCACTTTTTGCTCTGCGTTGATAATAAGCCAAAGAAGAATTTTTCCTAATCTTCAAATATAAATACTAAAATGAAAACAGCATAAGGCATACCAGGAAGTACTCCTACTAGAGATAAATATAACCTATGTACAGAAAAGACAGAACAGTTAGTACAACAGCCGGCCCTAGAATAACAATGTGGCCACAGTGTGGGACTGGGGCTTACCTTCCAGAACCACTGAATGACGGGGTGATTTGGGCAGTAGCCGTTTTTGTAAATAGCATGTTGTCTCCAGTCGTTAACATCAACATCTCCAAGGCCACACATCAGCAGCTATTTAGGAAAATCAATTCAGGTTTAAATGTGGAAGGTCTGAAAACTGAAAATCACACTGATGATTCAACCTAGTTTCATCACCATTATTGTTATAAAAATGGTTGCTGTTCTTTTAAAAATAAAAACATCCATAAGCCAATTCATCACCTTTAATAAAAACAATAGAATAAAGCTCCTATCTACATTTGCTGTAACAAATCAAAGAGATGACCATTTGGATCACACAAGAGGCACTGTGGCTTTGGTGAATAGAGGGCTAGCCTTAGAGTCAGGAGGACCTGGGTTCAAGTCTCACCTGTGATACATACAGGTTGTGCAGCCCTGGGCAAGCAATTTCCAGGCAACTCTAGACTAGAAGCTGCAGAGAAGGTATTGACTTGGGAGAAGAAATTCCTAACTGGGAATGCTCTAAACTGATGAAATCACATTTGGCTTAAAAAAAAAAAAAGGGGGCAGGGGGGGGAGACAGATTTCCAATTTTTGTATATAACCAGGAAATCTATTAAATCTCCATCCTGCTCTTCTCCAAATATTTTAAATATTAAAAAAAAATATCACATGAATTTTTGGGGGATTTTACTTACTAAACAAGTGTACTGAATTGTATTGATGCTCAATACTGCTATTAATAAAAAAATAAAATAAACAAAATATCTGGTTTGGTAGACAAAATCAGAAGCTTTATAAAGGTAGCTCCCTTTCACAGTTACCATCCCCACTCAGTTGCCCATTCCAGGTTTCCATCCTTAATGAGCTTGTCAGTATTATACCCCTCTGTATCTTGCCTCATTATCATTAAGCCCACCCTACCTCCAGTTGGGGGCTGGAATCTTAGCTTCCCCCAATGAATAAGTACTTTTTACCAATATTTTATCATTGACCATGGGAAATGATTCCTAATTCATGGCTGCTCAAAGTCATATAATCCATCTTATTCAAAACCCAAGTGACCACAGACAAGTAGAATAGGTCATGCATTGCATTCAGTTCCCTAGCCCTAAGTACATCCATGGACAAGGCTTGGTTGTTTTTATTGGTTGTGACTTATATATTTAGGTTAGATTAAAAAAAAACTGTGTAAATCTGTTACCAGGGAAGGTATTATTTCAGAATTGTATTTGACATAACCACAAAAGCAGCATGGTGTTATGAAAATTGGGACAATGGGAACGATGGTGGGATGAGTGATAATCCCTGTTCTGCCATTAACTAGTAACATGACTTTGTACAAGCCACAATTCCAGCTTCAATAAGCTTCAGTTTCCTCATGTATAAAATTATGGAGTTGAATTCAATTGTTTCTAAGCTTCCTTCTAACTCATAAATTGCATTAAGACAATTTCCACTGTCTTAGGAAAGGACCTCAGCTGAAGTTGGCTCAAATCTAATGTTCCTCATTTGTCATTAGTTAAAAAGGCAAAAACCGCATATCCTTCCCTCCTGGAAACTTCTGGATTCTAATCTTGCCTGTGGTAGTGAATTTCTAAAAAGATTCTAACACATAAAAAAGGAATAATGGCTTCCATTGACTTTGGATTTCCATATTAGTTCTCCAGTATGAAGACGTTGAAACAAATAATGAAGCCATCCCTGTATTTTCTATTTCATTGTTCACTGAATGTTTTAGGGGAAAGTGCGCTTTAAAAACTATATCTACTGCTAATATCTGATATAGATCACTAGCACCATAGTTTTGTCTGCTGCCACACACAATGGAGAAAAAATCCCCAACTCAACAGTGCTGTGCAGTAGTAGGGTCCACAGGGAGAATTCTAGGTCCGGACTGGGCCTTGATATAGGTTCTCTGCTGCTTCTGGATATAGTAGGCATCTGTATGACGTCTCAGAGCCATGATCAAATTCAGAATAGTGGATTTCTTGAGATTTAAATCACTTATATTAACATTCACTTCTAACTGATATTGTTAAATGAGAGTTGACTGATTAGTTGTCATGACTCAGGCTCCTCATTTTCTCCAAACAAATAAAATCTATGCACAATATAATTCACTACTCCTTTCTCTGTTGAAAATTATGAACTAGAGCAAAGAAAGATGTATAGTTGGTAGAAGAATGAAGAACTTTCTGATATACTTTTCAAAAAAATCATTAAGGATTTAAAAGGCAACAAACCTCTAACTCATTTTCATCGAAAATTTTAATCAAATCAATAGGAAGCAATTCTGTGAATCCCTAAAGGAAAAAACAAAAAAAAAGAAAAATGAATAAATAATTCAAAAACTTTCTTTTTCTCAAAGGAAAGTTCAAAGGAAACATGATTTTGTTCTTAATCAAATAAAAATTATTCTTAAAAGCTAGTTATTTATTTGCAGGTGATAGCATCTGTGTTTTTCCAATTATAAAATGTTACACATTTTCCCCCTCCCAAATATAAGTAATGAAAAACCTTGACTTCAGAATGGTTTAGTTACTTAGCAAACCTTAAATTGGGCAATTGCAAGTATGTGGATTCTAAAACCTATCTATGAAACATTCAAGTGAGTCAATAAGTCCTAAAAATATACAGGCCTACATATGATGAATAGAATATCTTAAAATAACATAAATTCAACGTATACCAAGGCAAATAAAATAAGGTAGTCATATACTATAGAAGAAAGGGTACTGGACAAGGAAAATCAGGAGATTTTGATTGGAGTCTGTCCTCTGTCACTATCTTCCTAGCTGTGGGTTAATTCTCTTAGCCTCTCTAAATCTCAGTTTTCTAATCTTCAAACTAAAGGATTGGGTCTCAAATATGAATTTTGAAATTCTATGATATTAAATCTCTGAATTTCTTAGGAATTTCTACTGATGGCCAGGGCTTTATTCCTTATCATATGTGGGGATAAATTTTAATTAGCTTTAGGCACCTTGCCAAACAGAACCAGAGTAATGGTCTAAGTTAGTTTAAAATGAATTAAAATTTGGAGGGTTTTTCCCCCCTGTGGTGTACTTTAA
The DNA here is from genome assembly GCA_028646575.1 of Pseudocheirus occidentalis. Lineage (NCBI taxonomy): Eukaryota > Metazoa > Chordata > Mammalia > Diprotodontia > Pseudocheiridae > Pseudocheirus > Pseudocheirus occidentalis. Next base: position 293,175,051 of record CM053594.1, on the reverse strand, counting down.
ATTTCCAATAGCTAGGAAACTTTATAAAGCCTTAAAAAAAAAAAAACATTTCTCATTTTGAGACGGTGAAAATTTTGATAAACTATATAAACAATTTAGACCAGGGGATCTTAACCATTTTTTTTTGGTATATCATGGATCCTTTTGTTAGCCTGATAAAGTCTACTTACCCATTCTCAGTATGTTTTAAATACATAAAATCAAATAGATTGAATTATGAAGTAAGCCAACTAAACTGAAATGAAGTTATCAAAATATTTTCGAAAACAAGGTCAAAGTCCCTAGGTTATGAACTGCTGATTTACCTCAAGACCTCACACTACATGTCATAATAAGCTTCAAAGAGATATATGCCTTATAGAAAAGGTCATACTATTAGAGCATTAGAGAAACAAGAAGAAAAACTTTTCACAAGAATGGATTAGGGACAGATGTGGGATAAAGAAAAGCACAGAAGATAAAGAGGACAAATTTGATTCTGTAAAGTTAGAAAGTTTTTCCACAAACAAACATACAGTTCATATTAAAAAGGAAAAAAGTTAACTGGAAAAATATTTGCAACAAGCTTCTCTAGTAAAGGTCTGATATTCATGATATACAAATAACTGATTCAAAAATTAGAATTTCAGCAATTCTCTAATAGTGAAAGGATATAAACAGGCAGTTTTCCTTCTCTTTTCAAAACATTTATTTTAATTTTTTTTTGTCATTTAAAGCTTTTTTTGAGCTCCAAATTCCTTTCCTCTCATCCCTTGTGCCTACCCATTGAAAAGGCAAACAATAAAATATCAATTATACATATGAAATCGTGCAAAATACATTTCCATATTAGTCATGGAGCAAAAAAAAAGCAAGAAAAACAAAGTAAAAAAAATTAAACTTCAATTTGCATTCAGAGTTCATCAGTTTTCTCTCTGGAGGTGAATAGCATCTTTCATCATGAGTCCCTTGGAATTGTCTTGGCTCACTGTCTTTATCGGAGTATATAGTCTTTCACAGTTGAGCATCTTAACAATATTGCTGTTATGTGCTCTTCATCTGGTTCTTCATCAATTCATACAGGTCTTTCAGGTTTTTCTGAAACCATCTTGCTTATTTATCCTTCCTTACAGCACAACAGTATTCCCTCACAATTACATACCACAACTTGTTCATATCATTCCCCAATTGGTGGGCATCCTCTCATTTTTATCACAAAGAGCTGCTACAAATATTTTTGTACTTAGGTCTTTTCCCCTTTTCTTTGATATCTTTGGGATACAGACCTCGCAGCGGTACTGCTACATCAAATAAGTAGTTTTCAAAGGAAGAAATCCAAGTCTATCAACAGTTAAATGAAAAAAAAATGTTTCAAATCACTAATAATTAAAGAAATCAAAATTAAAACAACTCTGAGGTTATACCTCACACTTATCAGGTTTCCCAAGATGACAAGAAAGGAAAATAAAATGACAATTCTTAGACAGCATGTAGAAAGATATCTGCACTGATAAACAACTGCTGGTGAACTGGTACAACCAATCGAAAGCAGCTTGCAACTATATCCTATACTGTGTACACCCTTTGACCCTGCAATACCACTACTTGACCTTAAAGAATTCAGAGAAAGAGGAAAAGGATCCATCCATACAAAAATATTTATAGCAGCTCTTTTTGGTGTAGCAAAGAACTGGAAACAAAAGAGGTGTCTGTCAACTGGTGAATGGTTAAACAAATTGTGGTATATGAATATAATGGAATATTAGCTTATATCATAAGAAATGATGAAAATGATAGTTTCAGAGAAATCTGGCAAGACTTGTATGAACTGAGGCAGAGTGGAGCAAGCAGAACCAGGAGAACAATATACATAAAGCGATCACAATATTGTAAAGACAAGTAACTTTGAAAGAATTAAAAACTGCAATTGCTGCAAGCATCAAAGATGAAGTGAACTACTGAAGCAAACATCCTGGCAGAAGGATGAAAGATTTAGCATTTTTTTTCATTCGGAATTTATTTATTTATTTTCTTCTTTACATCACTCACTTCCACAAGATGCTGAGTTACAATTTTTTCTCCCCATCTTTCCCCTACCTCCCACCCCAAGATTTAGCGTATTTGGACATGGGAAATGTGTGGGGTTGTCTTCCCTGACTATGTTTATTGTTACAAAGATGAGATTTCCCTTTTTCTTTGCCCCATGGTGGAGGGGAAAGATTGAGGGACAAAATGAACTAGTATTAGCATTTCTCTTCACTCCCCCTCAAAAGAAAATGAAGAAAAATGGTTTTGAAAGCATTTCTTTAAGCAATGCATAGAAGAAAACAGAGAAAAGGAGGAAACTTTTAAAAGTAACACATTGGATTTGTTTACATTAAAAAACACAAGTTCTATTAAACAGGATTTTGTTTGGCAAATCATCCTTTTCTGTTCTAGTAATGGTGGTGTTCGTAAAATTCAGAATTTTTTTTTTAAAAGCTCTTTTCCTCCTCCTTTTGATTCCTCATGTCCCGGATTAGGGATTCCCTGAGATAAATTTGGAATGGAGAAACTGATTAACCACTGGAGATGGATTAAAGCTTAGTGGGTAGAACAACAACAACAAAAATGTTCTAGCTAAAAGGATAATGACAGTGATGCTTTCTTATAAGGTGATTGGTCATGCAGGGACTGTAGAGGTTAGCAAGATTACTATATAAGAAAGGAAAGAGAGGAGGGATAAATACAGCCAAATTTAATATTCAGAGTGATAATGGAATCATTGAAAATGCCATTTACAACATTTGCTCCTTAACTTCAATAGTAGAAGAATCTAGAAATGGTGGGGTTTTGTCCTACCTTGGCTTAAATTTCTAGACTTTAATATAAAGATTGAACAAGCTGTAGAGGCATTATTATGTAACTATCTTCACTGACAAAGCATGAAAGTAATATAAAAATATGAGAGAAACAGAGTATGGCAAAATTTCCATAAAGAGGAACACAACTTAGAGATTTTCAGGTGCCTTTCTCCTATATGCTCTTTGTAGTCAGAGAAGAGGTGTAAACTGCATAATTCTAGAGGATCTGTGCTGTATTTTTCACATTCCTGCCCCAGCTTTGAGGCTATTGATTAATTCCATCATACCACCCAAACTGCAGGGATGGGGATGGAGGAGGGGAAGGGAAATCCTCCCTCTACTATGACTAAGGAGACCTGAGAAACAGGTGACAGTCAATGCAACCTACCTCCAAGAAGGCGTTCATTTGTTTTTGGACTCTGTTGACGAATCTCCACTGGATGACTAGGCTAATATAAGGAAGATGAGACAACATTAAAAAAAATCTTCACTATCATTATTTTCTATTTATTAATTTGTAACTTTATATATTCCTTATTAATCAGTGAAGTTAATAAAAAAAACCCAAAAATGACAGGAAAGAAGGGCATGAGGTCTGAGAGTTTTCATATATTTCCCAATATATAATTATGGAACTTGGCAATAGCATTACATTGTGGAAGTGGAACTGCCAGGAATTGGCACCTAACTGGATAGAGGGCAGGAGAGAAGGTGTGAATTCAAAGATGACTCTGAGTTTTTGAGCCTGGGTGGCTGAGAGGATGAACACCTTCATCAGAAATAGTTAGGAAGGTACACTTATCTTGACCGCTTTCTTAGTGATTCTTCTCTAACTGGAAAAACCAAACTTTAAATTATGGGACTAGAACGCTATCGTGTATGAATTAACCGCTCTGTCCTGGTCTCTGAATTTCAAGTGTTTCAAGTGAATTACAAGTGTTCCAAGGAAGTCTCACACGTTCCAGTAACCAACAACTTACCCTTCAGTGCATCACACCATCTGGACATAACCATCATGGCAATTCATAGTTTAGGTCATAGCAAAATAGCAAATTTAAATCAGAAAAAAAAAAATCGCCATTCTGATCTTGGGGTTGAGCTCAAGGGAAAAAAAAAAGTCTTGCCATTGAACAAGAAGCAATAAAACTCATGTTGGTGTGGTTAATTTAAGAAAGGCTGTAAAATAGAGGAATACATACTCAATATATTCCCTTTTGTTTTCATTTGTCACCATGATTTCTGACCCATTTGGCTTCAGGTCCACTTGGTATGTCTGTATTTTCAAAGACAAACAAAAGATCATCATGAAACTACATTGTATATTTTCGTACTGATTTTTTTTAAACAAATAGGTTCTCTTTTGTTTTGGATACTTATTAATTAACATAGAATGTACTAGAATGTCTAATGAGGTTTTTAGATTGGATTCCAAAGATCCTTCATAGTTAAAGATGTCATCATTGAAGGCAAATTATCTTATGATTATTTATGAGTCTGAATCATACCCCATACTTCATTACTGAATGAGGAGACTGCTGCAGCAGCTCCCAGCATCTAAACCAGTGGTTCTCAACCTTCCTAATGCTGCTAACCTTTAATACTTGTATGTGGGATTATCTGCATGTGAGTGAACCCACCTGGAGACAGACAGAGAAGCGGTGTCTCAGTTCCTAAGACCATTGGAAATATGTGTTTTCTGATGGTTTTAGACGACCTCTGTGACCTAAGTGAAAGGGTCATTGGACCCCCAAAGGTGTCACGACCCATAGGTTGAGAACTGCTGATCTAAGCACATAGCAAAGGGATTCACTCTGTTTAACAAAGGGGAATCCATTACATAATGCAGTAATACAGAAAACTAATTTTCAATATAAAAACCACTCATGGTTTTACAGAATAACATATGGAATTCATTTTCTTGTAATAAGTAGGTTAGCTCTCAGTTCAGTTCAATAGAAGAGTGTTGTGAGAAGGAGGCGGGGGAGAGGGCAATGCTCTATCCATGGCCATACTGAATGGGTGGATGGCTTAACCATAAGGTGAGGAGTTAGTTTCTGTCACAAGGACCCCTCCTGAAACTAGCACCAACTCTGCCAACATGGGAAAAAGTGCATAGGAAGGGGTGCCTATGCTGCCAGTCACTGAGGACCAAGGGAACTTAATTAAAACTTATAATTATTATAAATTATATTATAAATAATTAAATAAGTTATATTATAATTGAATATAAATAAATAAATTATAATTTTAAAAATTATAATAAATTAAAAATTATAAAGTGCCTACTACATGCTGAGCACTATGCTAAATGGTAGAAAGTGCTAGGAAGATGCATCTAAGGGGACCAAATTCCTTCATGGAGCTGACAGTCTAAGGCTGGGATTTTTAAACTTTGTACTTAACAGAGTGCCTAAGAACATAGTCGGTACTTAATAAATGCTCGATGACTTGACTGGGCAGCTAGATGACACATGGATAGAGCACTGGACCTGCAATCAGGAAGACCTGCATTTGGAACCAGGATCGGATGCTTACTATCCATATCTGTGTGACTCCAAATCCTGTTTGCCTCAGTTTTCTTAACTGCTAAATGAGCAGAAGAAGGAAAAGGCAAATCATTCTAGTATTTTTGCCAAGAAAACCCCCCCAAAGGGTTATAAAGAGTAGCAGAACAGAACTGAAAAATGACTAAGTAACAACAAGAAATAACTTGATTTAACTTGGGATTCATGGATAGGTTTCTAGGGATCTATAAATAGAGAAAGAAAAAAAATACATCTTCGTTCATTAACCTCTATTTGAAATTTAGTGTTTCCTTCTACTAGGAATATAGGTAACAGATATTATGACGAAGAGACAATTGAGACTTCGGCAGACTGCCAAAGGGATTTGGGACACCAAAAAAGACTAAAAAAATCTGTGATTTAATGAATAATAGGTAGAAGATGAGAAAAGAGAGGGGCTGGGCTGGGGGGCAACAAAAAGAACGCGGCAATGGGGAGGATGACTCCTTTGATAGCAACACTGCTCTATATCCTTCTGGCTTAATTCCACTATCCCCAGCAGAAGTCTAAGTCAGAGAGAGCTTTGGGAGGAGGCACAGTGTCTTTCTTTGTATTTGAATCCCCAGCACCCATCACAATGCCCAGCATATAGTAAGAACTTAATAAATGCCTGTAGCTTGAATTTTTCTTACCATACTTTCTAGCTCCATATTAGAACCAAAGCTCCCCAACCTCCCTCACTCTCACTTTTTTTTTTGAGGGGGGGGAGGTGTAATGTTAATGAAATCAGAAGATCTTCCATGCCCCTTTCTATTGGCATCTAGTAAAGGCACTTAGTACCTAGTAAAGGCTTAGCTCCTTACTTCCAGTTAACTCCTTGGGAGTAGTTCACACCTTAACAGGAAGGGGCTGAACAGGGAGGAGCTACGCTGTATATAAGGAGATAACCAGGAGGACCTTGAGCTCTTTTCCCAGTCACCACCTGGAGATTACACCTTTTTCTGAGATCCTCCTTCTACAGCTTCTACTGAGAACTTCTAAGGACCAGGCTGAGAAACTGTCGTGAGTCTGAGAGGGATCCCTGCTTGAGGGAGCCTGTTCTATTTGTGAAGGCTTGGGAATGTGGGTGTCCACTGCATT
>CM053594.1:293145423-293168485 GCA_028646575.1 Pseudocheirus occidentalis | reverse complement strand
AAATTTAGAAAAGGAATCTAAAAATGACATTGAATGTGCCCCCAAAGCCAAGAGGCAGCTGTGCGTTATAAAAGCAGTACAAAGTCAGGGAGTCAAGAGGCATAGGTTCTAGGGCAGTTCTGTTGATTTGCTGTGTTACCTTTAGTAGTAACAACCTCTCTGGGCCTCATCTTCATCTGCAAAATCAGGGGATTGTTTCACATTATTTAATGTCACATCTAGCTCACACTCTGATTTTAAAATTCTCTTACTCCTTTACATTTCCATAAAATGTTTTCTGAGTGTACTGCTACTTTATTTAATAATCACAATAATTTTACCCCCAAAATGAAGAAATTGGGGTGTAGAGACTTACTTCAGATCACAAAGCATGTTGTTCAGTGATCTAGGTCTTTTGATTGTATCCTGGGCCCTTTCCATTACAATTCTATCATACTGTTTTTAAGAAAAGCACTATACACTGTCAGGTGAGACCGAAAGACTATTTAGTGGGAAGATTCTTGTTTCATGTAGGAGCCCTACCCACTACCCAAGCGGTCTGAACCCTCTTTTCTCTTCCTGTATTCTTGCTTGGCAAATCTCATCAGCTCCCATTGGTTCAATCACATTTCTTCAGGTGACTCTCAAAAGTACTGATTCAGCCTTCATCTCTGTCCTAAGCTCCAGTCCCACATTCCCAGTTGCAGTAGACATTTTCATCTGGTTGATCCATAGGAATCTCAAATTCAACAAATTTTGGGATTCAGTTCTGAATATGAGATGCCCCTGCTCAAGAAGTTCTAGTGGCTGGCTCTTTATGATAAAATTAATACATACAGCATTGGCCCTGGAATCAGGAAGACCTGAGTTCAGATGTGACCTCAGACACTTACTGGCTATGTGACCCTGGGCAAGTCACTTAACTGTGATTGCCTCCAAAATTTTTTTTTTAAAGGATAAAATACTAACTTCTCTGTTTAGAAATGTGGCTCCAACCTATTTTCCCTCCCTCTCCCCATGTACACTTTATTCCCCATGCAGATGTCTATGAACTCAGTCTAGCCAAACTGACCCATTTGCTATTTTCTGTACACAGCATTTATCTCTAATTTCTAAGACTTTGCACAGCCATCTACTATGGCTAGAATGCTCTTCTTTCTCCCTTAGAATCCCCATCTTCCCTTCAAAGTTTAGTTCAATTGCCCCCTCCTTAGAGGAGGAATCTCCTGATTCTCCCAATTTTTAGTGACCCCCAAAATACCTTGTATTTATTTTAAAAACCTTTCATCAATAAAACAAACATTAAAAAAAACAAACTTCTATAAGGCATATTTTGTGTGTGGTTTTTAAAACATATTAAATTTAGCAAGACAGTAATAAAAACGTTCTTTTTGCATCCCGCTACTGAACCTTTTTCTTCTGTTCCTTAAACGAAATTTTATTGATGTTCTTTGTAATATGTCTATTAGTATTTGCTTTTTTATTTTTATATTTTTCATGTTGTTTCCTTCAGTGGAACATAAATAGGACAGTCTATGACTTTTAAAAGAACATATGGTAGGAATTAATGAAAGAAAAGGGTAGTCTTAAAGATAGGGATTATTTTATTTTTGTCTTTGTACGTCACATCCTTAAAAATCCCCATGCGAACTGTCACCAATAATTCTCATCCTATATCTCTCCTTTTTAGTTTAACTCTTTGAGGAAGGGATTTATTCTAGATAACTCCATTTTTTCTCTTCTTATTTGCCTCTTAACATTCTGGTTTTGGACCTCATCATTCAACTGGAATGAGATTCTCCAAAGCTATCTCTTAATTGCTATATTTATGACCTTTTATTCAGTCTTCATCCTTGTTGATCCCTCGGCATCAGGTGACACTATGAGTACCTTCTGCTCCTGGATAATCTCCCTTTTTGTGACACCGTTCTCTGCTTACGTGCCTGTTTCTCAGTCTCCTTTGTAGGACCTTCATCTCTATCAGTCCCCAAAACACCATTCTGGGCCCTCTGTTCTTTCTGTCTTTCTCTACTGTTTCTTTTTCTGAGCTATTTATTTATTACTACCATTATTTATTAAACTATTATTATTATTCATCACTATTTCCTTTCATTTGTTCCCACGGATTAAACGATCCGATCTCTGCTGATGATTCCCAAGTCCACGTTACTTAGCCCTAGGCGCTCTCCTGAGTTCCAGTCCTATTTCATCCTGTCTTTTGAACTTCCAGACGGCTGTCTCACATGCACCTCAAATTCAACATGTCCAAAACAGAACTTGAGATCATTCCCCCTCAAAACCTCCCTTTTTCCAAACTTCCTTAATATTCTCAAGGACATCACCACACTCTCTCCCAAGTACCCAGGCTCCCAGTCTCAGGATCATCCTCAATTCCTTACTCTCCTGTAAGCCACATGACAACGTGCTATCAAATATGATTGTTTCTATCATTACAACATCTTAATATATGTTCCCTTCTCTTCACTAAGTCACTACCCTAGTTCAGGTCTTTATTACTTCTCACCTGGATTACCACAATAGCTTTATTATTTTTTTTTCTTTCTTAATTTGGAGGCAATTGGGGTTAAGTGACTTGCCCAGGGTCACACAGCTAGTCTCTGAGGCCAAATTTTAACTCAGGTCTCCTAACTCCAGGGCCAGTGCTGTCTACTGAGCCGTCTAGCAACCCCTATGATAGCTTTTTCATTGCTCTCTCTGTCTCAAGTCTCGTAACACTCCAGTTCCTTTTGCAATCAACTGTCAAGTCTGATTCTGTCACTCTTCCTCCTTTTCTCCTCAAACTCCAGTGGTTCCCTATTACCTCTATGATCATATGTAAAACTCTTTCACAACCTGGCCCCCTCCTACCTTTTCCTATCTTCTTGTGTTAAACTCCCCTCCAAAGAGTCTATACTAACTACATACTCTGATCTACCTGCTATTCCTCACATGCAACAGTCCAGTTTCTATCTGTGTGCCTTTCTACTGGTAGTCACCCATATCTGGAATGATTTTCCACTTCGCCTTTGACTCTTGGCTTCCTGACATGCATTATAAGAAGCTCCACTCACTACAATAGACCTTTCCTGGTTCTCCCTTCTTCCCACTTGCTACTGCCTTCTCCTCTGAGATTACTTCTCATTTATAGTGACACACACACACACACACATACATGTATAAAATATGCATGTGTGTATATGCACAGATATATTTTATGTACCTAGTAATTTACACTTTGTCTCTCCCATCTGAATGTGAACATCTTGTGGGCAGGGATTATTTTGGCCTTTTCTTTGCATATCCATGATCTAGCACAATGTCTGGAATATAGCAAACACTTTTTAAATGCTTAGTAACTGAAGAACTTAGGTGGGCAGAGAGTCAAAATGATTTCCCCCAAATTGCTCAGCCAGTATATTTCAGAGGTGAGATTTGAACCCAGGTTTATCCTGACTCAGAAACTGATTCTTGACTCACTCTGCCGTACCACCTCTCAGATCAATCTGTTTTCCAAGTTTTAATTACTTTTATTTGTATGGTATTATTTCTTACGATATATCTCATTTTCGATGTAACTGAAGAATTATTCGCTTTATTATCGTGCCTCATACAGTCTTTTGCCGGTAGTTTTTAGTTTCACACCAATGAGTGCCTTGTTTTTTGTGTTTGTGCATGAGATAATTCCCTATGCTTGGCAATGAGAGACTTTTCAGATGCCTCAATTTTCTCAGCGAAAAAACTCTTTAATCAGGTCTCAAAATTGAGCCTCCCCAGGTTCTGTCAGATGAGAAGGAAACCAAATCAGGTAACAAAGGCAAACATCTGCATTTTGATTCCATGGAGAAAGAGCCAACAGCTATCTCTGTCATGTTCTTACATTCCCAAATGGGGAAGGGGAGGAAGCTCTCAATATTCAGAAAGTCAGCTTACAGACATCCCTAGTCATTATGGGAAGAGCATTTGCCTCACTTATATTAGTGAAATGACTTATGAATTCTTAATAGCAACTAATTAGCTTCTCTTTATAGAAGAAAAATATAAACTTCCATCTTGGTTGGGTAATTTTAAATATATAATCAACATTTTTGTGAGCTATGAAGAGGAGGCAGGAAAGCTGTTAATCCTTTATCGCCTTCAAAAAATATATAAATATTTGTCATGGGGTGGGAAGAGGTGAAGCAGGAGAGGAATGGGATCCTAAACTCACTTCATAACAAGCTTGTTACTAAATGCTCATAGTAATAGGCCTTGAAAGTATAATCTTTGTGAGACAGGTTAGCTCTCTAAGGAGAGAGGCAATACTTTCAACAAATTTTAGACCTAATCATCTCATTAATTTCTAAGGACTGTTGCATTGCCCAGTCTGATCTATTCAAAAAACAGCTAGATCTTCCTCTTCCTCTTCCTGAATAGCTGGGCAAGAAATAAAACTGAAAATCAGTCTCAGTCTGAAGTCTTTCATAAATAAGAAAGACATTCTTTCTCCAGTTTTAATTTTCTTGACATTAAATAGTTTAGGAAAAGCAGAAAGAGCTAACACCCATTGTGTTGGCAGACAGCTACTGTCAAATGTAAGAGTGATACATTAACATAGGTTTCCAGAATCTTCTCCTGATTTGGAGATTGTCTCATCTTTTCTCAATATCTCTTGTTCACAGCACTTACCTGTAAAGTCATGATAATCAAATGTTTTCTTATAAATGGACAAAGCTTGAATTTTTCTTGCTACTTGGTATTCCTTTAGTTCACATAAAACATGAAATATCTGGCATGTTTATTTGGAGTTTTATATTATTATTTTCTTCTCTTATTTTTCCTTTTTTTTTCCTCAAGAAAGAGATACTTTCAAGAAGACCGTCAAACAACACTTATAGACATCCAGATGTAAAGCCCATCCAATGAACAAATTCAGTTAAAGGTACCAATATTATTAAAGATAAAAAATTATTTATTCTTCTTGCACTTAATGTGATTTCTCTTCCTCTAATTAACTTTATAGTTAAGTTAAACATTACCTTCAGTATATCCTTATATATTAGTCATTTTCACTTTTTTTGCCCCCTGAAAATGACTCAGAAAAGTTAAAATGATTTCTCTGAGGTCACACAAATATGCCAGAGGCACATCCTAATGTTCTGTCTTTTTACACCACACTCAAGTTACTGGGGACCTATTATATATCTATAGTCTCCTGAGTTTATCAGCTAGAAAGCTTGCATACTTAATTGGAAGGAAAAGCAGCAATTATCCCAAGGTTCTATCCTGCCTAAACATGCAACTCTCAGAAGCTGTACTTGGCCCTTTATAAGCACATATATTTTTCTATGTGGAAATGATTGTCCTGTTTAGATACTTAGATGACTTGCCTTCTTATTCAAAGGCTTTCCCCCCTCTTCTTGTTGCCTATATTCTCTTCATGTCTACCTCCTATAAATTCATTTTCTCAGTCTTAGCTTTTAAGGTAACAGCTGGTGTAGATCTTGTCAGTACTGACTGTTACAGTACAACGAACACACAAGTAATCTATTTCGTGAGTACTTTTTAATGGTCATAAAAAGAGGTCTACTTACAAAGGTGGACAAAAATGGATTAAGGTCATGTCTCCTTTCTCCTTTGTTCCCTAGATTATAGTTAATACCTTACTTTAGGGAGAAGATGACATCTTTGTCATCTTCATTGTTGAAACAGGCTTTAAAAGCTATAACCCACATCCAAGACATAGGTGAACTTATTCTCATTTAAGGAATGTAGGAAAAGAGAAAACTGTCTCTGACATTTTAATCATCCTCAGGTTTGCAAAAATGAGCTACTCCTGCCTTCTGTAAGCCATGAATCACTGTCAGAAGTTAGGAAAAAAGTTTGAAGGCTATGTTATCTTATTGGAAAGTAGAAGAAAGGATGAAATTGCTGCCTCAGGTAGGAAAACAGGCCTTAAAGACACTATATTTCAGTTTTCTTTAGAATCAAAATAGCCACTATGTTCTTAACATTGGCTATTTAGAACAGAGCTAGATATAGAAATGTCATGAATGATTAATCTTTTTTTCTCCTCACTGGTAAAAATAATATTAGTTTTAGTTGTTCATTGGCTCATTGGAAGCACCATTGAATTCTGGTCCATTTGAATTACTATGCTTAACTCTGGGTACCATACATATATTTTTTCTTTGACAATACACTGATCTTTCAGAACTCAAATGCCTAAGAATGTTCCCTGAATGAGACTGAGAGAGAGTACATTTCACTTCACTTTTATAGTTTATAATGTATTTTATCTATAGGTTTATATATTGTTCACAGAAAAGAAGTGATATACATTGTTGTTTAGTTTTGTCTAACTCTGTTGGGGTTTTCTTGGCAAAGATACTGGAGTGGTTTGCCATTTCTTTCTCCAGTTCATTTTACAGAATAGGGTTAAGTGACTTGTCCAGAATCACACAGCTAGTAATTATGTCTGAGGCCAGATTTGGACTCAAGAAAATGAGTCTTTTTTTTTTTTGGTCTTTTTGGAGGGGGAAGGCAGGACCATTGGGGTTAAGTGACTTGCTGGTAAGTGTTAAGTGTCTGAAGCCAGATTTGAAAATGAGTCTTCTTGACTCCAGGCATGGTGCTCTATCCACCATGCCACCTAGCTGCCTCTGAAAAGAAGTAGGTACATTTTATCATTAACAATTTGGTACCATTGTATTTGTGGTACCATTGTGTTTGGTACTGTCCACTGTATTTGACCCGAGTTTTGTTTAATACTATATTTTATTAAAAACACTAACAGATTAGAAAGTCTCCAGAAACGAGTGACAAAGAGGATGAAGAGCTTGGAAACCATCTTATACTAGAGATGTTTAGCAAGACGAAGAGATACTTAAAGGGGAGATGTAACAGATGTCTTCAAAACGTTGAAGAGGTGTCAAGTGGAAAGGGAAGCCGACTTGTAGCAGAGGGCAGTATGTGAGCGAATGGGGGGAAGCCTGAAGAAGGCAAACATTGGCTCTGAAATAAGAAAGGCTTTTTAAAAAAAAGACAGTGTGATCCAAAACCAGAATGGGCTCTTCATTGTTGGAGGTATATGAGCAGAGTCTGGATGACAACCACCAAGTTTTCAAAGATCTCTTACATTGGCTAGGAAGCTAGACTGGAAGATTTCTTAGTTACCTTCCAACCCTACTTATTCTAAGACTCTAACAAATTAAATTTACATAATGCTTTTAACTTTTGAAAGTGCTTTCTTATCTATTTTCACATTTGAAATTCAAAAACCCCCATGTGATAGATAGGACTGGAATGTCCTTATTTTATGGCTGAAGAAACTAAGATATGGAAGGATTAAGTGGTTTGCTTAAAATCACAGAAGTGGGAGACTAGAAATGAGAAGCTAGGTTTCCCAGCAAAATCCCTTACAGCTTTTTTTTTGGAGGGGGGAGGGCAGGGCAGTTGGGGTTAAGTGACTTGCCCAGGGTCACATGGCTAGTAAGTGTTATGTGTCTGAGGTTGGATTTGAACTCAGGTCCTCCTGACTCTAGGGCTGGTGTTCTATATATCACTGCACCACCTAGCCGCCCCCCACCCTTTCTCAATCTAATATACAAGCTCCTTAATTTTCAGGGCTTATTTACACATTAGATCTGGGCAGGTTGTATGACCCTCTAGAGGACAATAGTGTTTCTACGAATTGAGGGTCCCAGGGTATGACTCTTAACATTTAAAAAAAAATAATATTTTATTTCCTGCTCAATTACATGTAAAACAATTTTTAACATTCATTGTCTTTTTTTTTTAAAGTTGTGAGTTTCGAATTCTATTCCTCCCTTCTTCCCCACCCCTCACTCCCAAGACAGTAAGCAGTCTGAGGTAGGTTATACATGTGCAATCATGTAAAACATTTCCACATTAGTTCGTTGTGTGACTCAACATTCTTTCTTTTTTTGTTCAATTCTTACATCTCTAATGTTCTTATTAATAAGAGAAGAGAACACGTGTCATTGGGGGAAAGAGTGAAACTAATATTTCTGGTATCTTCAAATTGGTTAAAAAAAAGAGTACGTCTAAGATAAAGCTGAAATTTCAAAATGAAGAACATTAAGGCATTTCAAAGAAACTCTAGGTTGAAACGCTGTCACAATTTGTGCTTCCTTTATATATCAAGCCCACATCAACAGTATAAGGACGGCAAAGGATTGGAAACTGATACGTATCAGGAGACCAACATACTGGGTCATACGTTTATATAGATTTCTTGATTAAAAGAAAAAATAAACACCCACAACTGGTTTTCTTGTAATAGTTTCACATTTGTTTTTATGAAGCGGAACCCATAAGGACTTGTTCACATCTCTAGGGTAAGAGGATAATACTTCTGGGAAAGAAGGACTTGAGGAGAGAGAAGAGGATTACATTTTGTATGAAATGAAAATTAGTCAATTTGTGAAACTACAGAGTATACATTTGCCTCTCAGAATTCTTGCAACGAAAGACAGATCACAGTTTGCTAATCCTTCTGGGCAAGGCAAGGGACGTCAGAAAAGATTATTTTTCCAAGGGATACTTGAGGGAATTGAAGTGCATGGATTTTGGGGGGAGAGGCAGAAGGGATAAGTACACTGGGTTTGCATGAAACTGGGTAGCTAGATTATGATCCAAGCAGCATGAAATAGCAGAAGAGCAAGAGTTGGTATGGTAATCAGAACATTTGAATTTTAAACTTGGATTTTCTATTAATATGTTGCATAAATTACCTCTCAGTTTCCTCATTTACAGTATGAGGGGTTGGGTTAGGTGATCTCCAGAATACCTTTTAGCCCCACCCAATACCATATGACACTATAATCTTCATTTAATATAGCAGTCATCTAATCACCAATGAAAGTGTTTCTACTTTGAGAGAATACCTGAATTCCAAAACTGAGAAAGCACAGCCTCTGATGTCCAGCTCTTACTCTACAAATATATTGGCCTAGTGCCCACAGAATAGTCTTAAAACTTCCGTTAGTATTTGCTAGGAAAAGACTGAAACAGGGGTACCCCAACACTGGCAGGAGAAAAGTATGCACCATTGGGGCCGCCAGGCAGCACAGTGAAGAGAGCACAGACCCTGGAGTCAGGAGGACCTGAGCTTGATTCTGGCCTCAGACATTTGATGCACTTACTAGCTGTGTGACCTCAGGTAAGTCACTTAACTCCAACTGCCCTGCCTTCCCCCTCTAAAAATAAAAAATAGTATGCACCATTTAAAATTGATGAATGTTCCTTACTTACTGAAAAAAGCATCATTATAACATGGTTAAAAAATGCAACTTTCAGAGTCAAATTGCCCAAACATACCTGTCCAAAGTTTTCTTCATCTATGCAGAACATGAGATCAAGTTCAGTAGGATCATTTTCTAAGATCCATTTCAAGGAGTTGTAATATTCACTATCCTATAGGAATGACAGAAAATTATGAATGAGCAACACAAAAGCATTTGATTTGTGAATTAGATAAGTGTCCTGCTCAATTACATACATTTAGAATGGACTACAAATTATGGCAATTAAGGATGCTACCTTGTTCCAGCCCCTGCATAACACATGTCTCCTACTGGGAAAAACAATATTTTTGAAAAAACAACAACAACAACTCTTTCCAGATGCAGGAGTTTAATAGTAAAGTCCTATAAATAGCAGTATACATGAATAGTTTTCAAGGCAGGGTGGTCTAGGTAAGAATATGTAACTATGGGGGAGACGGGGTTAGGTGGTGCAGAGAATAGAGCACTAGCTCTGGAATCAGGAGGACCTGAGTTCAAATCTGGCCTCAGACACTCAACACTTACTAGCCATGTGACCTTGGCCAAGTCACTTAACCCCAACTGCCCTATCTTCCCCTGTACAAAAAAAAAGCAAAAAAAAATAAAATAAAATGGGGATAATTATAGTACCTATCTCCTAGAACAGCTGTGAGGATCAGATAAGATAACAATTGTTAAGTGCCTAACACAGTGCCAGGCACATGCATGATAAACATTAGATAAATGCTAGCTATTATCATTATTTTGGGGGAGAATCATTCGGACTAAAAGAATCAGAGAGTCAAATATTTTTTTCCTAAGAAAAAAAAATACCACAATTATTTAAAACATGAATAATCTGTATTTACTCACCACTGACTCCATATCATTCAAAGTTATCTGCTTTCCCAGCATCATTTTGTAAAATGGTCTAATGAAGAATCCTAAAATAAGGTGAAAAGAGAATTTAGTTTCAAGTGTTTACTATTGTTGAGCATCAAAGCATGAAATAAAAGACAGGCTCTTATTGAAAAGGTGGAGAGAATAATTATCTAAAAACAAAAGGTAGAGAGATGTGGGTAGAGTAGGTGTTTGGGTACCAAAAGATACAGCACAGAGCTCATCCTCCTTGACTTCTCAATGGCCTAGGATGCTGTAATAAAGCTGCTCTTCTATATTTATAATATAGTCTCTTATTAATATGCAATATTAATGTATTAATATAATACATTCTCTTATAATATATTCTCTTATTGATATATAATATTAATATATTAATAGGATATATTATGATGTATTCTCTTATTTATAATGTATGCTCTTATTAAGAGAGACCACGCTAAGTTTGGGAAGTCCCAAAAGGCTTAGCGATCAGAGAGATAGTATTTAAAGGAAGCAAAAAAACCTTTAGATCAGCAGAGAGAGAGAGAGAGAAGCAGGTATTCAGACACACAAGAGAAAGTAGTGTGAGCAAAACCATAGTGGAGAGAGCACTGGGAAGTAATATAATCTGAAGGTGTGAAGACCCAAGTTCAGATGCAGTCTCAGATATTTTACTAGCTATGTGACCCTGGGTGAATCATTTCACCTCTGTTAGTTCTCTCATCTGTAAAATGGGGATAATAATAGCACCTATTTCCAGGGTTATAGTGACGCGCAAATAAAATAAAATTGTCAAGTGCTTTTCAAATCTTAAAGCACTATATAAATGTTTCTATTATTATTATTATTAAACAACTTACTGTTTTCCAAACACACAAAAAAAATACACAAAGCTAGCAAAATCAGAGGTTTATATAAGAGATACATGGGAGACAATGTTGCAGAAGTAGACTACAAGTGCCATATTGAGGAGACGCCAATAAAGGTGATGTAACTTAGAGCATATCGTGTGGGCAATGGGGGCCTAATTTTACACAGGAGAAGTCAATAGGCTCATCTTAGGTTAAGGAATATTTGAGGATCACTTCAAAGTTTTAAGACAGCAAGACTGGGAGAAATACAGCCCATTGACAGAAGAGGGGAAAGTAGAAAAAGGAGCTGGTGTTACCAGGGAGATGACAAGCATAGTTTTAGTGACAATCTTTGAACTGACAGTAATTTTCAAGTGGAAACATTCAGAAGCCTACTGAGGAGGAGGAGGGAGAGGAGCAAGGAGAGGAAGAGGGAGAGGAGCAAGAAGAGGTAGAAAAGAGAAAGGAGAAGGAAGGGGAGAAAAAAATAAAGTCAGGAGGATAAAAATTAAGGAGCTATAGCAACATTTAGGGGATGGGAAGAAAACATAGAACTGTGGAGGAAACAGAGGGAATATCCAGGGAGTCATTAACGTGCCATAGAGACAGAAGGACTATTTTATGAAGGGGACAAAAGTAGTCAACTGTGTTGAAAGCATTAAGGACAAAGGAAATAAGGATTAAGAAAAGGCCATTGGATATAGTGTTAGGAGGTCTTTGGTGACTAAGAAGAAAGCAGTTTTAGCAGGGAGGGAGTCAGATCTCTAAGGATTAAAGACTCAGTGGATGGTCACAGTGTCATGGTATCATAGATTCTGGAAGGGACCTTGGAGATTCTCTAGTCCACGCCCCTCATTTTTTGGATGCTGTAGAAGGACTTGGCTTGGGCTCATTTGAAAGGACAGGAATAGGCCACAGGATCAAGGAGGGGGTTCCCTCAAATAGAAGAGTCTGGAGCCTATTTGTAGCTTAGAAAGGAAGACGCCAGCAAACTGGCAAGCAGCTCTTGTTTTAAAACCACTTCCTGACAAACTCTTTTACGACCCCAGGAAATAGCATGGCAACAGTAATATTAGAAAAAATATGCTTGTGACTGATAAATTAGTAAACCAAGCAAGTGAATCTGAAATCTCTGAATATAATAAAGTATCAAACACAGCTAGTATTTCATAGAAAGAAATGGTATGTGAAGAAGGAAAGAACAATATTTAGCAACTATCTATAGTAGCAGATTCTCTGAAATAAAATAAAGCCAACACTTCTTGTCATGGGTCAGTCATTTTTCAGTCATGTTCGATTCTTCTTGATCCCATGTAGGGTTTTCTTGGCCGATATTGGAGCAGTTTGTCTTTTCCTTCTCCAGCTCATTGTACAAATGAGGAAACTGAGGAAATTAGGGTATGTTTTGCCACACAATCACCTCCCAGCTAATAAGTGTCTGAGGCCAGATTTGAGCTCAGGAAGATGAGTTTTCCTGACTCCAGAACCAATACTCCATGCATTATGTCCCCTAGCTGTCCCCAAAACCAACATCAGGCCACTAGTCAGTCAATGAGCATTTCTTAAGTGTCTACTATGTGCTAGGCACTTCTCACTTCCAATGAGCTCAGTCTATAGAGGAGAAAATACATAAGCAACTATGTACAGGATATGGACAGGAAAAACTGGGGATAACAGAGAGAAGGCACTAGACTAAGGGGAAATGTGAAAGGCTTCTCTAATAAAAGGTAGGATTTTAGCTGGGACTTGAAGGTAGCTAGAGAAACCAAGAGTAGAGATGAGGAAGAAGAATATTAACCTAGAAATGCTTCAACTTCAGGGTTCCTGTGATCTCAATCTCTTAACATCACACATAAATACTCATCCTCTCTCTTCCATCTGTCTATGTCATCAAATTCTGAAGTACTTTAAAAGTGCTTGGTTTTCCTTTAAAAGTGCTGATAACTCCCATGATTTTCTCTGAAGAAAATTCTTTTTTCAATATTTAGATCTTTAAGCCCCCAAATTATTAGATGCCCATCTAAACAAAATAAGATCTTGATCCATTTGTGCTCTGTTATCTAGTGAGCACTATGATTCCACAGTTAGCTAGGTCACAAAATTACCTGAAATTATTATCTCTAGTCACATTTAGAAATTTTAATTCAGAGACAAATGGAGCATAGGCATGATATTAGAAATTAATTTTTTCATTAGCTTTTCCATCTGTCACCAATCTAGTTATTGAAAGATAGAAATCTTTTTTTTATTTTTATTTATTTATTTTTTTTTTTTACGGGGAAAGAGTAGAGATTAAGTCTAAATAAGAAGGAATACGGTACGGTCAAAAGAAGATCGGATTAGGGGTCGGAGGAACTAGTTAAAATCATACTGCTACTTCCTGCCTGTGTGACCTTAGCTAAGTCACTTATGCTTTCTGGTCTTCCATCCACAAAATGAACATATGAAGTAGATGACCGCTAAGGACCTTTCTAGATCATAAGCTATAGTACTATTGGTATGCTGTATTCCAATTTTATGGAATTAGAATTTTATTTAAAACATGTATAGACACTATAAATTTAATATCAAAATAACTAGGCTTTTGGGGAAAGACGCTCCATTGTAGGACAAGGATAAGGTGCTTTGTTGCTTTATGTAACATATTGGGTTAAGGATACCTGATCAGCCAAAATGATTCCAAAGGACTCATGATGAAAAACAAAAAAGAGTTGATGGAGTCTAAATGTATATAAAAGCATACTATTTTTCAGTTTCCTTTTTTTTTTTTTGGCTTGTGTCTTCTTTCACAACATGACTAATACGGAAATATGTTTTGCATGACTGCACATGTATAATCTGTATGAAATTGCATTTGTTTTTACATGTAATTGGGGAAAACTAAAATGTTTTTTAAAAAAGAAGACCCCTGATCAGAAAAATTAATGGAACAAAATTAAAAGACAACACAGTTTTCATTGCTTTAGCATTTTTAACAACTTACCATCTAGAAGCTTCCCATGAAACACTGCCAGGCCTGCTACTCGTCCAATAAAAGTGAAATAGGACAGATGATCTTCATTACAAAGGCCTGAATTGGGATTGATTTGAAGTGTGTAGTTGTCCCTTTGAGGAAAGAAAAGAGAACTATGTAATAACTTTTAAATAAAAAAGGCCAGAACAGAAAAGTCAACTGATAGAGATAGTACTTATTTTCATTTCTGTTTAATTTCATTCTGCCTGGATGTATTCTATAAATGAATAGAAAATGCATCTGTTTGTTAATTCCTTACTTCTGACACATTCACTCAGAAAGATGAGGAGAATTCTAGGTTGATGACATACAGCTTACGCACCTGAAGCCGGGATTTTCTAATCATCACAGGGATAAAGGCTGTCTTAAGACTAAAAAAGATGTGTTTGAAATAAATGACATACTTAATTCAGCTCAATCTCCATTTTATTTCAGGGATGTACCCAGTAACTTTTTGGGAACACACATAAATTGTTCTTCCTGATACATGTACACAAAATACAACAAAATATCCTCTCCTGGGAGGAGATATCATTCCTTTCCTTGTCTTTGCATTCTAAGCTCCTAGTTCAGTGTCTGGCACACAGATGCTTAAAAAGTCTTTTTGCTTGACTGACTGGATCATTCATTTAAAACTGGGAGGAGCCATTAAAGCTATCTGGCCCTACCTCCTCATTTTACATACATCTAAGGGTCTCTAATCGAATTGGGATGCCTATAAAGGCAAAGCTTCTCTGGAAACTTTCATGCTACTGGAAAGAAAGGAAGACTCATGAATCTTATGCCTAAATAAAGGATATGAACATAGGTCAGGGAGGAGACAAGTTCCTAGGACGAAAATGATTCTAACAAGGCGCTCAAAGCAGTATTAATCTTTTTATTAGCTAAGCTGACACACACTCATGCTTGACTTTTAAAAGTGACCATTGCTTGACTGCTTAGAATGACAAGTGGGGATTCTGAAATCTTTAATTATGAAAGAATTATTTTTCTTCTTACCACTTGTATTCTGAAGCATGGTTCCCCAAAGGCCTCATAATTTGACTTTAGTGGTTATTCTTGCTCGTAAAAACACTTTATCCTTTTAAGAAGCATGACACTGACAAAATCTCTTGAATTAACATTAGCAATGATAATTGCTTCTCTCTGTGTGAATGCCATAATTACCAGAAACTTTTTTTCAATTTCAATTATATGAGTGCAACAGACAAGAAAAGAATCAGTCACTTTTAGGCTTTCATTGAACATATTAAAACATCAAGTGGATTAAGAATAATTTCTAGACTCATGCCTCAGGGGCCTATGCCAGTACAATGAATGTGGTGAACCATTTACTCTCTTCATTAGGACAAAATTCCAGATATACTCCATATACTTACGTGGCAGAATATTCAAAGAGACCATAATAAGGATTAAACATCTCCTTGGACAACAAGAAGAACCATTCTCTGGCCACACCTCCATAGTCAAGGCCTTTTTCGGATTCAAATTCAATCCACAGCCTGGCTTTGAGCACATCAGGTCTCTTCACAGACATGATCCTCCTATAGGATTCTTCAAATATGTTATTTCTGTGAAGCTTCATTTCAAACCTATTTGGAATATCAGCCTACATGAAAGAAGATATAAAACACCTATCATCAGAAAAAATGATAACAACGAGGGGATGGTGGAAGAGTCTCTAATTAAACAGGCAGTGATTGAACGGTTCCCATTCAGATTCTCTCTTTTGGGGATTTTCCTCTACATAGAAGGTAAACTTCTCTGCATCAGGATATGAAACATTTAGCACCCATTAACAACTGTTCAGACTGAATCACTAACATATGCTGCCTATTAAGAAAGGATCAATGAAGGAAAAAAGTGTCCCATTTTTAATCTTTACCAGGCATTTCCTACCATCTAGTACCTCAAGGACAGTCAACTCTAGTTTTAACTCTCTCTTTAACAAGAGGAGAATGTTAGTAAAATCTGAATAATCCATCTAGCTGAGTCAGAATCATGGTGATGTTGCTAAAAAACTTGCTGGGTATCATTTGTACGAAAAATCATAATAGCTCTTTTTATAGTGACCAAGAACGAGAAACTCAGAGATAGCCTTCGTTTGAGAAAGAGGTAGAAAAAATTATGGTATACAAGTATAATGGGATACTATTATGTCATAATAAATGATGAAAGGGACCTGGGAGGTCTAGTGTGAAGTGACGCCAACAAAATGAAGTGAGCAGAACCAGGAAAATAATTTGTACAATAAAACAACAATGCAAGAGACAACCTCTGAAAAACTTAGGAATTCTAATCAATACAATGACCAACCATTAATCTGGAAGATTGATGATGATTCATGTTACCCAGTTCCTTAGATAAACTCAGAGTGCAGAATGAGACACGGTTGTTTTTTTTTTTTAATATGGTTAATGTAGGATTTTTATTTTTATTTTTGCTTCGTTATGAGTATACCACAAGGATTCTGTTTGACATGTCTGGTGGG
Source organism: Pseudocheirus occidentalis (assembly GCA_028646575.1). NCBI lineage: Eukaryota > Metazoa > Chordata > Mammalia > Diprotodontia > Pseudocheiridae > Pseudocheirus > Pseudocheirus occidentalis. The sequence continues at coordinate 293,152,006 of CM053594.1, read as the reverse complement.
GGGAGGTTGAGAAAACAAATTTGTTAATTAAAAATAATTAAATTGGAGCAGCTAGGTGAATAGAACACTGGCCCTGGAGTCAGGAAGACCTGAGTTTAAAATCAGCCTCAGACACTTGACACACTTACTAGTCGTGTGACTTCGGGCAAGTCACTTAACTCCAATTGCCCTCCAAAAAGCAAAAAATAAAATAAAAAATAAAAATAAAATAAAATAAAAAATAAATTTTTAAAAATTATATCAAAAGCATATACACACCTGCCTAAATTAAAACATTTCTTATATAGAAAAAACAGTGGGGAAAGTAAGGAAAAAACTTGGGTCTGAATAATCATGCACCCATGATTTTAAGTCAAATTTTCTACTATGGAGGACAATACCTGAACTTTGGGGAAGGATGTCTATTGTTGACAGATAATTCACTGTAAACCTAATCAGCATGAAGCAAAGGAGATTGTCTGTAAAGGCAGTTGTCCCCTGGGAACATAAAATGCATTTAGACTTGTAAATGAAAAAGAAAGCCCTGACAGCAAGAGCTCATGGGAAAACAACCCTTCTCCTAAGGGTTTATGTGGCTTGTCAAGAAAGTCAACACCAGACAGGGTGCAGCAAGTGAAATAATGACAGAGAATGTAGGTGATACATACATAATAATGATGCACACAGAAAGCAACATTTTCTTTTAAAAAACTGTGTTTTGGAGGATAGGCAAAATATCCTTATCAATATCTGTTTATTTTAGAGAAGAGAAATCAGGAGAAAGGAGAGGCAGAAAAAAAAGACATTTAGGATGAATGAAAAATGGGCTATGATTTGCACATTCCTGCAAAATCCCTGCCTAGCTGCAGCAATTTAGAATTGAGTGCATGAAGTAAAAAGGGGGCAGTCAGTCAGGCCTACTCTGGTGATGCTTCATAACTGAATTCACAAAGTAGAGCAAGGCAGAAGAGACAAGGCTGGAGAATTATACAGGAAAGAGGAAAGAAAATCCTGACACAATTCAATTCAGGACACATATTAACAAAAGGAGCTAAGGATTCTTTCTTAAAGGCAGAGATGAGAAGGGAGGGCATTTTGGGAGCAGGCTAAGAATACACAGAGGGAAAAGATGGAAAGTCAAGTCCAGAGAATGGTGAGTGGTCAGGTTGAATCAGAATACAGTATCCACGTAGGGAAGCAGAATTAGAAAGCTGGGAAAAGCAGGGTGGAAACTAACTATGGAGACCCTAAAATGCCAGGTTAAGGAGTCTGTACTTTCTCCTGGGGCAAAGTGTAGCCTCTGATGGCTTTTGAGCAGGGTAGTAACAGGTAACATAAGACGAAGGAAAATTTTTTGGACAGCTATAGAGAAGATGAAATAAAGAGGAACTAACTACAAACAGGGAAGGACACAACAGAGAGGGAGAAAACAGATGAGAAAGACTGCTTGTAAAATCAGCAACACAAGTCCAACTCCTATCCTGCTAGTATTTTAATAGAAACTCTACATTTAGTCCAACTACTGACACAGAATCCAACTAATGGGTTACTTAGAAGAGTTAGAGAAAAAGAGCAGAGGTTTACAACCAAGATGATTGTAAACAACAGGTAGTTTTTCTCGCCCTTGGTCCAAGTTCTAATTATCCTAGTGATTTTTTTTCTTTTGCTTGGTTTTTGGTGAAAACATTTACTACCTATTTTTATATTTCACAATAAACAGGCACATTGTATTGCTTATCAAAATCACTAATTTTTTTCCAATCTCCTCAGTCAATCCACAAGGATTTCTTAAGTACCTACTACATTCTAATCATCTGTAAGCAAAGGAGAAACAAAGGCAAAATCATGGTCTTTACCTTCAGGGAGCTCACAGATCAATGGAATGAAAATTTCAATTGAACTCACACTCACACCCTTATTTATCATTAACTATGAAAAAAAGTTGAAGAACCAAGTAGATCAAAGTATACTTTTTAAAATGTGATAACAGGTTTAATTTGAGTAATAATTTTTTAAAAAGTCATAATCACATTGTTCTTACTAAATGAGGCTGTGGTAACTTCCAAAGGACCAATGACAAATATAGGGTTATACAAAAAGACAGGATTACTCACTGGTTTCTTTAACTTCTTCCTAAAGTAGTCATATTTCTGCTTAAACTCTCTGGAATAAGGAACAGCCTGAAAAAGAGATATTTATAAATAGAGATCATGAAAATAATATACTTGAAAATTTTTACATTTATTGAGCCAACATTCAGAACACTTTATGAATCATAAGGCTTAAAGTTCTCCCTATATTTGTATATAACTCCCCATAGTCTATTTATTTAAATAGATTTTGAAAAATCTATTCATGTGCGTATATATATATATATATATATATATATATATATATATTCTAAGGAAAATTTTATATAGTTGTGCATGTGCGTGTGAGAGAGAGAGAGAGAGAGGGAGAAAGGAGAAAGGAGAGAAAAGAGAGAAGCAAAAGGTACTGGGTTAAAGTCTTTATCTCACCTGGAGATAAAACATTTGTATGAGACAAAGCACCTGTCCTCCAGGAGCTTCCAGTCTTATCTGGAACATGCACTGATAATATGATAAGAACCTGATAGGTCTATTAATTAATTGCAGAACAAACTACTATTGAAAGATGAATGTGGCTCAGGCCACACACACACACACACACACACACACACACACACACACACACACGCACGCACACACTCTCTCTCTCTCTAGCTGTCTACATGTTTGACTGAAAAAAGTCATTTGTAAACCTGGTAGGTGCTGATTAGATGTGGGTGGAAACTAGGAGGTTGAGCTATTTTTGTTCTTTCTTCTTGTGGGGAGTGATGCATGGGAAGTTCAAAAATCATTATCCTCCTCCACTTCTTATTATTTTTTCTCTCTTGGGTAGTTTTTTCAAATGGAAGAACAAGAACACGTTTTCACCTTCCCCTAGAAGGAGACTGTTGCCCTACTGATATACTGAAATGCCTGATAGTTAGAGCCTCTGGAGAAGAATGTACAAAGCACATTATCTTTCTTGGACTGAGTAGCTTAATGGGCCTAATCATTTGTTCTCTTTCCATACAAATTCTTTAAAAAAAAAAAATACCACCTAGGGAAATAAAAATGTACTTATGATTATAATATGATATATGATTTATATATCATAAAATAATATGATATTATTTTACTCTGACCATTAGGTAGGGCAAGTGACAATCTTTCTCTTGCCCACCAAAACTCAGCCACAGAAATGGTAATGACCTAATGATTTAGAGAAAGATGGCCTAGACTCAAGTCGTGGCTTTGCTACTTCTGAGCTTTGTGACACCAGGCAGATCACTTTTTTGAGTCTCAGTGACCAAATCTATATGCCCCATCTATCTCAGGCTTATTTTATAATGCTCAGATTATATAGCCCAGGTGAGAACAATTGGGAACAAAGATCTTCTATATGAATTTTAAGTTATTATTACATATAATGATGAAATCCTATTAAAGAATTCATGTGCCTCAATAAGAAACACTCTTCTTTGCTTGAACAAAATATACATGCTTAAATTATTTATTTATTTTTTTGTATAACGAATATCCTAAATAAATGGGTTGTTACCGTCTAAAGTCTTAGAGAAAAGGGATCATATCAAGTTGACTTTGATGAAAGTTAGTGCGGTCAAAGTAGAAAGAACACTGGCATTAGGAGACTTGAGCCATAGCCATGGTCATAACACTAATTTGTTGTGTGCCTTTGGGTATTTTACCTCACTGTTTACCTACTTCGGGGATTTTAATGGTCTAGAGAAATGTTGAAGCCTGAAATGTTGAAATTTGAAACATGAAACAAATGCTGAAGTTGAAACATTAACTATCCTTCATCTACTCCAAAGTAGTCTCTTGTGAGTACTGTCTATTATACCTTAAGTGCAAAGTTGACCACCTTACCTCATGTTTTAATTCTATACTAAACCTAGTTTTAATTCTATAATAACCAAATGATATATGGATGAAATTTACATAAAGCTTTAAGACGGCAAAAACCTTGGGAAAAAGTGGAAAGTGTCATACTCATGTATATTATTACTCAGTCTCCTGTGGAGAAGCTCTGCAAAAACAGTGCTTCATATGATTGAACTGGAAGAAAATTTGGTGAATGAAAAGAGGAATGTTAACTATCCTGTCATTCTAGGGACATTAAGTTAAGTTATCATACACAAAAAAGACACACTTAGGAAGAAACAAAGGAATGACCTAGGAAAAAATATATCACGAAAAATACTCACTGGACCAGTAATAGCTGGATTCTGCAATCTTGGATCTTCCCACTGAGTAATTTTACTATCTGAAAATTAACCCAACAAATGAGAGCATTAGTTAGAATCTGTCCCAGTCTATGAGAAAAATGCTTTCAGAAAGAAGTTTCACTAGGTTTCTTCAACCATCTGCTTTTCTCTATTCATGCCCTTTTCCTCAGGTCTCAGAAGTATCTAAGAGTGGGGCAGTGTTAGGGAATAATCATATAATTCATCCATCCACCCTGCTCACCAACACACTGTTTAGTTGAAAACAATCAAAAATGCAAAACTAAGTAAGGTAGACCATCTAATTCACACTTGGGTAAGCATCTGTAAAGATTTCAATTATAAACCCCTGTTCCCTTAGGGATTTATAACTCGATTGTGATTTTTCACTCAATTGCAAAAAGGCATTAGTCCCCCTTCCCTCTCACAAAGGTTAAGAAACACACATAGCATCTACCCATTTGCAAACACTTTTTTTTGCATATATAGTGAAAATATTTACAGTTAAGAGCCTTACATTTAACAAGTGAATAATTCATAGTATGCATCATTGACATTCACACACACACACACACACACACACACACACACACGTCAAAGCAGATCAGACAGTCCTAAAGTGAGAATTAAATTGCTACTGCACAAAAAATTTTCCCACTTAATTTTCTCCTAAAAGCTGCAATCTCAATAGGCTCGTTTTCTTTCTATCATGGTATAAGAGGTAATACAATGGTGTTGTAGGTTGCTAGTTGTGTGGAACTAGAAGGGTCTGATCTATAGATCTTTATAGAGAAGGGGGAAAAAACTACATTAAGATGTTCTTGAGGTATCTTGAAATCTTGAGGTTCCATAAAATCCAAGAAAGTAAAAAAGGCTGGTAAAAATTCCAGCAAGAGGCAGTTGAAACAATCCTGGGCTTGGAGTCAGGAAGGCAGATATCAAAATCTAGGCTCTGACACTTAAAAGCTGTGTGTTCTTTGATCCCTCACCTTAATTCTATTTATCTTGGGAAATATCCTAAGACTTATATATTAAATCACAGGATGTGATGTGAATTTTTCTTATTTTAATTAATTTATTTATTTCAGTATTTTGTATCTGAGAACTGTACTGGTAGTTTTTCATTTATACATTCCATTAATTACCAAGTATTTATTAAGCATTAATTTTGTGCCAGTCACTGGCACAATCTAGAACCACTATATACTTAGCTTCTTGTGCTAGCAAGGAATATTTAATCGAATGGCCTTTTCTCAGTTCGTACCCCTTCTCACTTCTCCATAGCACAGAAAATGTTAATCATTATATTTGTTTGTACCTTTGTTTTTACCTCCAGAATTTAGCACAGTACCTAGAACATAGTCAACATTTATTAAATGCTCTCATTCTGTGTATTTCTTTTCTCTGGGTTTGCATGACACTCTTCATTTTTGTCATACCTATTATCTGTCTGATCATTCCTTTTCAGTCCCCTTTATTGGTTAATCATCAATACTATGACCCTCGAATCAGGACATAACCTCAAACCTGTGTCCTGAGCATTTTTCCCTCTCTACTCTCTCTCTTGGTTTTCTTTTGGCAGACATAATGATCACTTCTATTTGGATGACTCCCAGAGGCCAAGTTTAGCATCACCAACTGCCTATCAGACATTTTGAAATGGATGTCGCATAAGTCATCTCAAACTAAATAGAACTCATGCTATTTACCCTTCCCTTCCACAAATCATCCACATTCTCCACCTTGGCAGGAGTCTCCAATTTTCATTCTCTTACCCCATGTATCCAATTAGCTGCCACACTGCTATTCCTACCTCTACAACACTGCCTTTCTTTCTAACCATGGCCACCACCCCGATCCACATGCTCAACTCTTGTCTAAACTATTTCAACAACCTCCTCATTGGTCTCCCTGCTTTCAAACTCTCCTCTCTTCAAATACATCCTCAATATAGCTACCAAAATGATCTTCCTAAATAGTAGAACTGACCATGTTACTGACCCTACTCAATAAATTCCAATGGTTTCCTTTCGTCTGTGGGATCAACTAATCTGTTTGGAATTCAAGAACTCTTCACAATCTAACTCCCAACTTACCTTTTCAGTCTTATTATATATGATTCCCCCTCACATATATTAAAATCCAGCCAGAATTACTATACTGAAGTTTCTCATACACAATACTCAAACTCCTGTCCACATGCCTTTATATCGGCTGTTCTCCATGCCAGCAACACATGCATATCCTCCCCAAATGTACTTCTCAGAGTTTCCATCAGAAACTTAAATGCCA
>CM053594.1:293105848-293145323 GCA_028646575.1 Pseudocheirus occidentalis | reverse complement strand
CTGAGTATCCTGTAGGCATATCCAAAGTATTATTTGGTAAATAAGGATCTCAATGAATCTTAGAATAAATATGTATTTTACAAAAGGTGTATTGTTTTTTAATTAATGGATATTTTAAGGATCAAAAAAAACTTTGATAAAATCTCTGATTATTCTGGATTATTTTGTTTTGCCTTCACATAGGCAATGACATTTCTGCAAGACCATGGTATTCCCTGAAGGGAATCTCTGTTTCCTGTTTTATGGAATGAGAGGCCTTGACAGAGTAACAGCAGCCAATATAAGAAGATAGAACACAGAATTAAAAAGACAAATAGAATATATATGAAAGGAAAGTGCTGTCTATTTGGACCTGCATAGCTAATTGGATTGGCACAAATGGAACAATACTTTTGATGAAGGAATTAAAAAAAAAATTTAGGCTTTTGGAGAAAGTTTTTATGAGGCTACAGCATTCATTTTAAAATACTTTTAATTAGACTAATTAAATTTTAATTAAAGTATTTTAATTAAAATATTTTGTTAGTTCCTAATTATTTGAAACTAATTCCCCAGTTTCAATATTAATCTAGAACTTTTACTTCTCAACTTGTTTCTGATACTTGCATTGTTAGAACTTTCATTAATTCAGTCAATATAAGAAAGAAAAAGTAGAGGAATATGATGGGGCTTATCTTCCTATGTGTTAACCAGACTTGTAAAAGACTTGATAGAAGCTTCTAAAATAGTATTAATTAAATTGGAATACAGTGGAAAGATCAGTGAATTTAAAGTCAAGAAGACCTGAGTATGAATTCTAAGGAGTCTGAATCCTGACTCTGCCACTATTTCAGTTATCTTTCTGCCCTCATATGTGTGAATTATTATTTGTAGGTAAATACTCAACTGCTACACACAAGTCATCTTTGAGAAGAAAGATGTTGCCACAAGTAATAGAATCCTTATGAGTTAAATCTTAAGAAATGTATATGGGGCGGCTAGATGGTGCAGTGGATAGAGTACCAGCCCTAGAGTCAGGAGGACCTGAGTTCAAGTCTGGCCTCAGACACTTAACACAAAAATCTAGCCGTGTGACCTTGGGCAAGTCACTTAACCCCAATTGCCCTCCAAAAAAAAAAAAGCAAAAAAAAAAAAGAAATGTATATGCAATGGGTAGTCATAAATGGGCAGTGTAAATGGTGCTTTTCATTCCAAGTTTTAAAGCCATATTTTTCAGGAAAACTAGAAGATAAATAGACATCAAATGAGAGTAAACTGGCATACAAATTACTGCTTCCTAACCAATATAAAAATGCATCTTGCATTTAGGTTAGGTGAGGCATAGAACAAAGTGCTTAGACTTGTTCCCTCTAGGGGCTTCAAATCACTCTGATAACATTCCTGGAGAATGGAAGGTAAAAGTAAACAATGCAAATAAAAGGACAAAATACTGACAAAGGTGGGAAGGCTATTTAGACAGCTGTACAATTCTTAAAAACAAAGAAAACACCATTTACCTATTAGGCAATGGAAAGAAATTTATGCGTTTGCTACTTAAAGGGGAAAATGATTACTTCAGCAAGCATGGCATCATAGTCCAGCACAGGACTACAGACAATTACCAACTCCTATACATACTTAAAATAAAACTGTTCATTTATACTAATTTGGTATAAATGCCAGTTTAAATTTGATAGATTAAATTATAGGATTTTAAAGAAAGTACAGTTTTACTGTACCTTAGTACTATATTATTTACTGTACCTGTGTTACTTTCATGTACAGTGTCTAGCAGAGTACATTGCACATAGTGGGTGCCTTCAGGAATTTTGAATAAAAGCAGCATGTATAGTGACTAAAAAGAGGCTAGAAAAGTACTGCCAAGTAAAGTCTTTACAGGGATAAGTCTGAATGATTTAAAGAATAATACATTTATAAATGAAATGTTACTAAAATACTCAAGGCATTCCAAATTTTTAAAAAGTAGTTTTAAACATTAACTATTCTAATTTATTTACATGTTCATTGATTTTTGCAAAATTTCTTTTTATAGGTGGTAAATTTTGGTGTGACCTCCATTCTGAACACAAACTGCATTATTAGCAGAATCCAAATGAATGACCGCTAGGAAGACTGTAAGTTGCAGAACAGCTGTATTGCTAGAGGGATTTTCTTCACTGAAAGTTCCCTCCCAGCTTGAATTTTTATTTTCCTTCAGTAAGCAAACTAAGCCATCTTTTGCTTCATTTCTTACTTAGCCTTAAATCACTGAATGTGTTGTCTCAGATAAAATGAGACTTGGGAAAGATCTTGGCTTAAAAAGGCCAAGGTCTCCCACTGCATCTGGAGTCACATCTAGTCGTCCTGACCTATGTCTTGCCACTAGACTCAGGTGACCTTGGAAGAGACAGTGAGGTTGATGACTTTGTACAGTCCTGCCTCACTTAAATCTAATTCAGTTTCAAGTCAAGACATCACTTTCCTGAAGTCATTGGTTCTCTTCAAGAAGAACAAACAATAACAAAGTAAAACAATGACACACAATCTTTGAGGGTGATTAAAATAGTATTTCAGTATCATCAGAAGAACAAAGTCTTGGTGAGGTTTCTGAGGCTACTTAAGCTGAAATTCAACATGGAAAATTTTGTTGGTACTAGAATATTATTCCCAAAGAGAAAGGTCAAGAAATAGATTGATTAAATCATCTTAAAATGACTTCTGATGATTGAGTATAAGAAGGGGGGAAAAAGGAGCGATTTCTGTAATGTGTCTTCTAAAAAGAAAAAAACATATAATGACTTCCACTTCTTATAAACTTGGCTAATGGTGATGAAACTGATTAAAGGACAAATGGGTCTATGCTGGATTACTGAGGTGATATAAGGCACTTTTTTGGTAGTAGATTAAGTTAAGAACATGTGGAATTCCTTTAGCTGTCACTTTAGCACTAGGGCACCAAACTGGTGCCACTTGAATTTTGATTGGCATTGCCAAATCAATATATGGAGGCAGCAATTTTGTCGCAGTTAGGAAGATCTGAGTTTAAGTTCTTCCTTGGACATTTACTATGACTCAGGCCTAGTATTTAACCTAGCTAGCTTCAGCTTTCTCTTCTATGAGGAGGATCATAATAATAACTCTACCTCTAAGGACTTCTGGGAGGATATAATAAGTCTATAAACATAAAGCAAATTACAAATCTTAAAGTGATATATAGACCTATATATCTATACATTATGTATGATTATTGTTATGTTGTTGTTGTGCTCCGTTTTTAAGACTTTATTTAAAATATCTGGAATTACTATGAACTTTTTACTGAACACAGGAATCATAATGCGTATCAGATGTAAACTCTTAGAGGGGAACATTTTTATTTTTAGTGGAAAATAGTAGTATAACCCAGAGAAGTGCTCCCTTGTTTTTTATTTATATGTTTTCTCAGGAAGTCAGTCATGCCAGCAAAGATGAGCTTATATCAAATTTTGTCTATCATAAAATCATAAATCAATAGCTTTTTTGAAGGATATGGGGCTGTGTGTGTGTGGTGAATATTCATTTTTTTTAATCAAGCACTTATAAATTCATTGTAGCAGTTTTAGCTCCATTGTATAATTCTGAAAAATAAGAAAAATCAACATTTTTACCTACATTCAAATAAAAAAAAAACATTGAAGTATGCTTAAAAACTTCAGATACCCAATTTGAACCAAAAAGTCAAAAATTAAAAGCTACAATTTAATTAAAGAGTAGCCACTTTAGTTTTCAGGATTATAAAATTCTTGGTTTCCATTGGTTTAACTCAGATATTAAATAAAGGCACTTTTGGCACATCCATAGACCAATAAATTCCTTGGTACTACAAGTGGCGAAATACTATCTCAGCTGGGAAAAGAAAAATAGGGAATCTTCTATTTAGAAAAAAAAAACTCTGTATTTGATTTTACACCAAAAATATATTTGACATCCTTTTTTTTCCTCCAGGTTAGAACATGTGTGCTTTAAAATAGAAACCAAAAAATGATCTATTTGCCAGAAGACTTCAAATTGTGTATTTAATCCAATTTCTCCTTTGTTTTTTTTTCCTCAGAGGCAATAAGGAATTTATGAAGATTATCTCATAAAAAAAGGACTCCACACACACACACACACACACACACACACACACACACACACACACACACATGCCCTAGGCTGAGCCCTTTTTTATTAGTTTAATTTTAAATTCAAAGGAAAAACCACACGAGTGACCTAAGATGGTGTAACAAAAGTCTACACGAAACACTGGGACTTCAGTAAGAGAACTAGGTATAGCTTAACAGTGGGTGCAAGAAAAAACATGCCACAAATAGAAAAGGAGGTGAGAAATGGTCATATGTCGCAAGAGTGTTTAAAGCAATGATTTTATTTAAACTCAACTATGCTCCTTTTCTATCACTGCTTATGTAGAGACTTGTGGCAAAACCATTTCTAATCTTATTTTCTATTAGTACAGTGTATTTTAATTTATTAAATGCATATAAGCCATGGAGTCATTAACAACAACCAAATTCAAATAAATTAACAAATGATAAAATTGTTAATGCGTCACAAGATCCGAGTGGGAACAAAGCTGATGAGCCAATTAACCACACACTTTTGGTGAGTATACGATACCGTAGGAGGGCACTAAATCTCTGGTATCATTTTCTCCACATATCAACACCTGGCTTCCTAAATGAAGAGTAAAGTTATAAAGCTTTTGCTATAATATTTAACTTACTTCCCTTTTGTCTACAGTCAAAAAATGTTATCAATAGAGATTACTTACTATGATCTATATAAAATGTTCGGCCATCCAAGTGTATCCTTTCTTCCCAACCAGGCTAGTACAAAAAAAAAAAAAAGAAAAAAAAGAAAAAATAAACATTAGTTAGCAGCCCCACCCCCCATTCTGAACCTCCTAAAATAACATTCCCCCCGCCCCCAAAAAACCCAACCAAACACATCTCTACCAGCATCCATTCTCAGTTCCAACATATTCTTATTCTCTTCATCTGGTAACGTGATATTTTGCATAAGAATCAAGAACATACAAAGGATTCAATTAGATAATGGGTATTTCTACAAGAAAATACCATCTGCTCACCAGGGCTTAATGCAATGGACCTAGATCACACAAAGTTGGAAAAATAGGAATCTATGCTTGTCCTTTAAAAAGAAGACTACTGGAAAACAGAATTAGTCAAATATTACAGAAAAGTTGGGTTTGCGGTTACTTGTTTAATGAATTCTAATACTTAGACCAGTAGTTCTCAACCTGTGGGTCGCAACCTCTTTGGAGTCAAATGACCTTTTCACAGGGGTTGCCTAAGACCATCGGAAAACACGTTATTTCCAATGGTCTTAGGAACTGAGACACTGCTCCTCTATCTGTCTCCAGGTGTGTCCACCCACATATGAGTATTAAAGGGACAGTTCCAGCGTAGGCTCTAGAACATTACATTTGTGGCCTCATGCTTGGCCAATGAGATAAGAGTTCTAGCTCCCATGAGAGGTTTTTAAATGTTCATGTAGCTCAGGGAACAACATAAATAGCAGCATCCATTGGTTGTAAGGACACAGTTTTTAGAAACATTTGTCTCTCAGTAAGGGGTGGCTTTCTTCAGTTGTGGGGAGACGGGTGGGGGGGGCATGTTGAAGGTGTCATTCCAAATCTAATTTAGAGTAGTACATAGTGCAACTCCCACTCAGGCTCCAAAAGCGAACAAAATAATAAGCTAAATCTATAAACATGCACGAAAGGTTAAAAAAACTCTTTAAATATCTGCAGGCTAATTTGCATAATTACATTGCATAATTACATAATTCAAGAAACCTTCCTTAATTACTTCTTATGCACATCCTTCCCCCAACTGCTTTCCATAGGTTTGTTTCAATGATTTTAATCAAGGATTTAGATGGAAGGAAGCCGTTGCTAGAAGAACAAAGCAAAAGAAGCTCTCAGCTGTAAGGGAAACTGCCTTTCTGTACAATCTGCTTACAAAGATCTAGCGAAGCCTACCTTTCGCAAGTGGTTGGCTAATTCTGGAATGTCTTTTCAGCTACGCTGGGGTAACATGTGCTATAATTCTAATCATGTCACATGACTTCAATAGACAGATCACAGCTAAACACTGACTTCTTTTAAGAATGAAAACCAAAAAATAAATAGCACTGGAAAGGAGTAAGGTGGGGGAACAGTGGGAGTGATGCATGTGTTTAAAAGAACACGAAATGGATACTGAGAATTAGTAAAACCAATACTCACAGGAAGAGGACCCAAATCATTAGGATTCAAAGATGCCTTTGATCGTAAATGTACTGGAAATTTCAGTCGTGGATCTTCCTGGAATGAGAATGTGAAAGAATGTAAAACAGAGCCAACAACTGTTTGTACGTGGTTACCGGCTGTCTTCTTTTGGGGATATGAAGTCCAGGCTAATGAAGGTATATTTTGTATCAGTCCTGCATCATCTCTGTATAGGGAATGGGAAAATCTCTTCTTCTCCTTGCCTCTGGGTCTTTGTTCCACAAACAAAATACTCCATTTTCTATCTCCCTCTTCCATTGTACAGGGCTGGAATGTACTTCATTCTCATTTCTGCCTCAGTATCCTTGACTTTCTTCAAAACTCAGCTGAAGTGCCACAGAAAAACCTTCCTTGACTTCACCCTCCCCACTCCTCAGGCTATGTCTTCTCCCCCAAACTATCTCCTATTCATTTTGTGTACATTTATCTATGTATGTCTGTCTCTCCTATCAGAAAGCAAGCTCTTTGAGTGCAGGTATGGTTTCACTTTTGTCTTTGTATTTTACAATACATATGTATATGTATATGTATATGCATATGTATCTACCTTCCTATCTATCTATCTATCTATCTATCTATCTATCTATCTATCTATCTATCTATCTATCTATCTATCTATCTATCTCATACTGCCTGATACCTAGCAGTCCTTAAAAACCGAGCACCACTTATTTGATTTATTTACTTACAATGCACAAGGCAGCATTAGTATATAGACCAACAGTCTATTCCTACCTAGTCTATGTGCGCAGGCAATGAAGGAGGAATTAACATACTCATAGAATTTAAGAATACCTGGATCCTGATGTTTTATCTAGTAGAACCCATAACTGAACAGGAATCTCCTTGATGACAGCTCAGATCAGGTCATCCAGTTTCTTCTTTAAAAACTCTCATCAAGGGAAACTCCTTTGCCATCTAAGGCTTGTTACTGTTGTTTGGTTGGATTTGACTATGCGACCCCATTTGGGGCTTTCTTGGCAAAGATGCTAGAGTGGTTTGCCATTTCCTTCTCCAGCTCATTTTACATATTAGGAAACTGAGGCAAACAGGGTTAAGTGAATTGCCAAGGGTAACAAAGCTAGTAAGTGTCTGAGGCCAGATTAGAACTCCAGAGGATAATGGTACTCTTATCCACAGTGACACCTAGTTGCCTTTAAAGGCTAACTTTAGGTATTTATAGATCATTCACCTGGGGAGGGACCTTAGAGGCCTTCTACTCTAGCCCTATCATTTTTCAGATGAAGGAACTGAGACCTAGAGTTAAGTCACTTGCCCAAGGTCCCACCTTCAGTGAAGTACCAGAGGTGAGATTTGAACCCCCAAATTTCGACTCTACAGCTAATGTTCTTTTCACTATACTATAATGAAGTGCTATCATATGAGAGAAGTATCAAATTTCTTCTTGGTTGCAGGGGGCATAACTAGGAAGGATGGGTGGAAATTGCAATGAGTAACAAGGATAAATTTCCTAACAATTAAAACTGTCCAAACATACATTGTGCTGCCTTGTGAAGTAATTGGTTCTTCCTTATTAAAGATCTTTCAGCAGATAATCATTTGCAGGGGATATTATAGAGGGAATTTCTGGCCAGGTACATGTTGGGCAAAATATCCTGGAACTTTCCTTCTTACTTACAAACCTGGGATGACAGGAATTTCTCTCACTTGAAGTAGCACTTCTATGGACTTCATTTCCTTCCCCATTAGGAAGCCAAGACAAAATGTGCAAAGGGTCAAAGAAGCTCCTCATTGCCTCTAGGATCAAATATAACTCCCCAGTTTAGTTTTTAAAACCCTTGAAAAAAATCTTGTCTTCATCTCTTTTTTTAGACTTACTCTACATTACTCCCTCTCCTACCCCCTTCAGTCTTGCCAAACTGGCCTATGCTCTGTTCCTCACATACAACACAACGACCTCCATCTTCATATCCCTCCCCTAGCCATTGTCTCTGACTAGAATGTAATTCTCTTCCTTTGAAACACAGCTAAAGTATCACCTTCTACGTGAAGCTCTTCCCTCCAATTTCTAGTCCCCTTCTACTCTATATTGTATTTTATTCACTTTATGTTTATTCTGTATATGCTTACATATAATGCATGTGAACACATACACACATGTATATATGTGTGTACACACACAGAGGCATACACATGCATGCGCGCGCGCACGCACACGCACACACACACACACATGTTTCCCTGTTGGAAACTCCCCATGATTGGGGATGGTTTCATTCACTGTACTTGTATCCCTAGCACCTGGCATAAAAGAAGTTGTTATCAATGCTTGCTCTTGATTGAGGTACCCAAGTCATAATGGCTGCAAGATCTATTGGCTGATGATTCCAAAACCACTATGGAGACTATGATTCCCATGGCCCAAAATCTCCCTCAACAAGTGTTGTGGCTTCTGTTTGCTCAGTAGCCACAGTTACTGAAGACTCTCTCCAAAAGAAAATTCTTAACAACAAATTCTCCGGATTGGTCAAATGTTTCAATATTAGAAAGAGAGAGTTTTTTAATTAATGGAAATTATTTTAAAGAACACACATTATCATCTCTCTTTATAATTTTTTTCAATGCTAACAAACTTTATTCATCAACAGCATGCAAGCATTAGTTTTAAAATTTAAAATCAATGTTTAGTTCCAAATTCCACCTTTTCTTCTACTCCTTTCCCCACCCACTGAGAGCCAACAAATAAAATACCCATCACACATATAAAATCCCTTTTCCATTTGGGTTCTATACTAGACATCCACCAAGACAGTGGAAAACACTCTGGACAATTATCCATCTTTCTGTTTTAAGTCTCTAGTTGTCCTGATCTGTATCTCTTGCTGCTGTACCTGAAGGACCACTGGGCCTTTTCATCTGACTTACCTCTATCTCCTAGGATGTGAACTACTTAACAATAGGATTTCTCTGATTTTTGTACTTGTATCCTCAGCACTTGCCACCATGCTTGGCATTTTGTTCCTGTGCTTAATAAATAACTTTTATTCATTCTTCATATTCTAAAATGTTATTAAAAAAACTGTTTTTATTTCTTTATACATTACCGCTCCCTAAAAAGAATTCCAGCTCTAGTTTCCAAAAGTCTGGGTTCCCAGATTGTTTCAAGAACTGCTTCCTCATTGTTGCATTACTTTTTAAAAATAATACTAAAAAAAAAACCCCAAACCCCTAAATACTTTAAAAATATATATACTAGAGAGAAGACTGACCAAGTTTAGTAGATTAAATCTTCATTTCTGCTACTTTTAGAAGATGGACTCAAAAGTATCTTAAATTTTTCAGGAGAGTCTGAAGACTACAACTAAGAAAAAAACCACAGAGAATGAACAATGCTTTCAAATCATAGGAGATTAGGCTTGAGCCTCTATTGTTAACAACACCAAAAATTATATACTTCTATTCTTTTCTAATCATACATTTACATCTTTAATGCTATACTACAGCCTATTCATGGCCCCCATGTCTCTCTGCTGCTCTTTGGAGATCTTCGGTTTTGATTCATCAGTGTTAGAATTCATATCCATTTGGGATCTGTTGAATCAAGATCATTGTTCAAAGATAGTTTAAAACACTGTGAAATTTGCCAAAGGAAATCTGGCCCACTTTATTCCTCCTCGACAGTTCTGGGCCCAGATACTCTCCAGATACATAATTTGTCATGTGTGTATATGTGTAATAGATATATGCGTACAAATACATACACACATCTACATAGATATATACACACACATGTATTTATACAACGTACATATACATGGTCATGCTACATATCAAACACTTGCATATATACAGATGGACAGATATATGTATGCATATACTCATGTGCATATGAATATACATTTACACATGTGTACATATACATATTCATCTACATATGTGTTATTTATCACACATTTGCACATGTAGTCAGCTGAAGAGTCAGACAGATAGACTCAATGACTTCTACATTCCAAATGTGTTGCACACACCTGAACAAGAGGTAATCTTTATATTAAATGGTTATGACTATTAGGCCAGACTCTTTAGAATGGTTACAAATTCAATAACTGAGTAGCTATAGTGTGCAAAGGGGGATACAATATGAGATAGTTGATAGGAGATAGCCTCAAAGCCAGAAAGATCTAGATTTAAATCACTGACTGTGGCCAGGGGCAAGTCATTCCACCACCTCTAGTGCCCAATGGAAGGCTATGAATTACAGAATAGCAGAGGGATGTTCCATATTGAGAGTTGGTCCCACTAAAAGAGTCAGAGACCTAGACTACAAAATGAAAGTGGGCATGACATTGTGCTGTGTCCTTGGGATATACAGAAAAACAACAACAAACCAACACCTTCCAAAAAAGCAGGTAATCTATTAGGGTAGAATAGATAAATTCATAAGAGAACACTAACAAAGAGGTGTGTGCCATGGAAGAGAATTGTGAGCACAATCTTAGAGGATGCTTGAGCTCCTTGTTGGAGACCCACTGATGAGCATCTCTAAGACTGTAGGGGGTGATGCAATCATAAGTGTTTCCTATAAAGAGGATGTGGAGGGCTTCCCCTCTAAAAGCAATCCCTTTCCATTTGGGTTCTACACTAGACATCCGCCAAGACCGTGGAAAGCACTTTTTGCCAATTATCCATTATTCTCTTTTAAGTCTCTCGTTGTCCTGATCTGTATCTGGCCACTGGACCCAGATGGTTCTGTAGGAGAAAGTGAGGCTGGTGACTTTGTACAGCCTCTGCCTCACTTAAATCTAATTCACTTACAAGCCATGGAATCATCTTCCTGATGTCATGGTCCTCTTCGAGAACAACTACATGAAAATGCAATCTCCTATAGATAAGTATTGACAGAAGTCTGCTCCTTATTTTTTTGTCAAGGGTATGTATGTCTGGGTGTGTTCAAGTCGTTCTCATAAAGATTTTGTAGAGAGGAGAAAATAGGTCTGGATATCAATAGTTGTTAATATCTTCTCTCAGTTACTTCTTGGGGGCTGGAGGGGGCGGGGATGATAACATCCAGAAGTTTTCCTAAATGTTCAACAACTTGTCTTCTTGTAGATATCTTTAGAATGAATCTCTATGCTTTTAAAATTAATTCACCTTTAGCATGAATTTTCTGTGTATGCTTGGCCTAGTCTAGCTCTTCTTCCCATCTGTTTCCTTCTTTACTGCAGTTTCCATTTCTTCACCTAGCATCTTAGGAGAACGAGGTGTGATTCTACTGTCAATAACTGACAACAGTTCATTACAGCGGCAATGGCAAACTGGTTCCAATATTGGTTACTGATTGTAACCAAAATCCAGTTTCATCTATAAATGTTCTTGCAATGATCTGGCTTAACTTAGCATCACAGTAAATATGAAGTACCCTTTTTTTCCTCCTGGATGCTTTAGGAAATGAGTCTATTCACTAACTTATATACTACTTTCTTCAAGGTTTTGCAAATGAGTTTTAATTCTCAACCAGTTTGGACTTTGGCTGCTGTGTCTCTCTGTCTGGCAAAGGAGAACAACTGTTTACTTGGTGGAGGTATTTTGAAGCAAAGCCTTTTTCGATCCCCTAATTTAGTGTTGTCTCCCTTCTAAAATGATCAGTGTGTTTACTTTTGTATATACATAGTTGTATTCATTAGCACGCTAACTACTTTAGGTTGGTGACTGCTTTGCTACTTATTGAACTAATTAATTAAGTTGTTGCTGCCATTATCTAGGTAGCACAGTGGATAGAGCATTAGAATTGGAGTCAGGACAACCAGTGTTCAAATTTGGCCTCAGACACTTCTAACCGTTTGACCTTGGGCAAGTCACTTAACCTCTATTTGCCTCGGTTTTCTCATCTGTAAAATGGAGATAATACTAATATTACTACTATGCCAGAGATGTAAGGAACAAATGAAATAATAATTTTGAAGCACTTAGCATAGAGCCCAACACGTAAGTACTAGCTATAAATATTAGCTATTGTCATCATCAGTATCATCCCCAAGGCCTAGCATAATAAACACTCAGAACATTTATTGAATTGAATTTGAGGCCTCTTTCTGCCCCCTTGCTAATTCCCAGCAGTTAACTTTCTGTAGGAAATGGTGATGGTTCACACTGATTTGCTTTATTCACTTCCCATTTGAAGGGAAATATCTAGAATGTTCAGGCTGGAGCTTTGGTCATTTAATGCCATATCTCATCATCCCCCTTATTTATTAATTAACATTAACATTTGGTGTTAATTTGGACTTAATTTCTAATTAATTTGTAGTTATAATTTCTAATCTAATCTGACTGCGCATAAATGGATGATCCAACTATTTAAACCAGCTTCCTGCTGGGATACAGTTAGTTTCATTTGTGTGATATTGTTTGATATTCTCTATATCTAGAACCATTTGATCTTCTTAAAGAGTATTTGCAATGCCTGGGCTTCTTAAGCCGCGCACATACCTTTGACCTTTTTCATTTTATAATTCTGAACCACATTGTGCAACATATTTTTCACTGTTTTCCTTTATGATCATCTTTGTGTTAAAGATACTGAGTTTTTTAAGGCATATGCTGACTGACTTTGGACGACTTTGTCAAGTTCTTTGCAGACTTTCTCTAATTCTTTACTGTTGGCACATAGTCTATAATTACCTTCGTGGTGGTCTTTTAAATTATGCTAACATGGATGCTACAAGGTAAAATGGTCAAGCATTCTGTTACATGACATTTTTTATAGCCTTAGGGTTCATGGTAAAATCAACTCTGTGGAATCTATTATGTGGCCTGGCCCCTAGCTTCAACTGCCTTTGTCCTCTAGTTTAAATTATAGCAAGAACGCTAATGTTCTGGACCCTTAGTGATCCCCACTAAATAAATCACCTAACTAGTTTATGTATTTAGCTATGATATACATTAACTATTCATGAAGTCTGATGGAGCCAGTGGATACTGGGGAAAAAAGAAATGTCATCCAAGTTCTAAGAATACAGCTGATCATATACCTTTGTTTTGTTTTGCTTTTTTTGGAGGGGGAAGGCAGGCCAATTGGGATTAAGTGACTTGCCCAAGGTCACACAGGGCTAGCTTTGTGTTAAGTGTCTGAGGCTGGATTTGAACTCAAGTCTTTCTGACTCCAGGGCTGGTGCTCTATTCACTGTGTCCCTAATCATATTCTTTGTATTCATATATAATTATTTTATCTTATATGTTATAATATATAATATGATATATATGATATAATATATATTATAATATAAGATATAATATAATGATACTATAAGATTATATAGTATCATAATTATAATATTATATAATATATTATATTTATATTCATAGCTGCCCCTGGTCATATTCTTTCAATAAAAGGGTGGCTACTATAAAGAAATGAAAGCTGAAGAAATAAAAGATGAAATTTAAAAAAAGATTATCAGCCTCAAAGCAAAAAAAAAAATATTAAGTGGGCCCATGAACCAGCTATCTTATCAATAATATCTGCATCTGTATCTTTCATCTTGTATGGAAACACTAGGGAATAATGGATCCAATGAACATTTATTAAGTACATAACATGTGTACGGAAATGTGCTTAGGACTAGGTAGATACAAGATTTAATTAAGAAACAACAACTTCCCTCCAGCAGTTCACAGTCTAGTAAGCATATACAATACAGATCATAATACTATACAAGAAAGGCATTACAGAGCTACTGAACTAATGCTATGTGAACTTTGAGGAAAAAGTTTTTATTGACATGGTGTACTTTAAAAACCATCTTCTTCAACAGAGTGATGGCAATGCAAGGATCTAACACAACTCCAAAAGACTCATGATGGAAAATGCCGTCCACATCCAGAGAAAAAACCATGGGGTCTCAATGCAGGGTGAGGCAGACTATTTACTTGAGCTCTCTTTTTTGTTTTGTTCCTTCCTTCTCGGGGTCCCTCCCATTGGTTCTAATTCTTCTTTACAACATGACGAATGTGAAAATATGTTTAACATGAATGTTTATATAGAGCCTAGATCAGAGTGCATGCTATCTTAGCTAAGGGGAGAAAATTTAGAACTCAAAATCTTATAGAAGTGAATACTGAAAACTAAAAATAAATAAATAAAATTTAAAAACAAAAGGAGTCATGAGTCTGTTTCTCACTTATCACTGTAAAAATTATTCACTCACTGTTCTTTACTATTTCCCCATTTAATTATAAATGCTCTAAAGTAGTACACATGTCCATACTCATACCCATAAAAAGTATCCTTTTAATAATGAAATAATAATAAAAGTTATAAGATATAAGGAACCATGGTTAACTGAAAAAAAAATTGGCTCTACAGTAAGAATATTTTTGTTGCTCAGTTATTTCAGTTGTATCTGACTCTTCATGACCCCATTTGGGGTTTCCTTGGCAAAGATACTGGAGTGGTTTGCCATTCCCTTCTCCAGCTCATTTTACAGATGAGGAACTGGAGCAAAAAGGGTTAAGTGACTTGCCCAGGGCCACTCAACTAGATATTACCTGAGGCTTAATTTGTACTCATGAAAATAAGTCTTCCTTACTCCAGGTCTGGCACTCTATCCACTGTGCCACCTAGCTGCTCCTCTGAACTCTCTGATAGGTTCAAATACCATCTCTGATTTTACTGCCTATGTGACCCCTGTTAAGACATTTAACTTCTCTATAATGTGACTTATCTGTAAAATGAGACAGTTGGATTCAATGGCCTCAGAGGTCTCTCTCAGTTCTAAATATATAACCACATATAAAAAAATCAATACTCCTTAAATATTCCTTCTATATTTAAGAGAATGCTTAGATAAGGTCTTGAATGTGCCAGATCTCATTGATTTAGATTCAGACAGAGTAAAATTCTAAAGGGAAAAGAGCACTGTATTTGGAAGCAGAAAACCTGAATTCTGATTTTAGCTCTATTTCTCACTATTTGTGTGAACTAAGGGTAAGCCAACTCGATTTCCTGGACCTTGGTTTTCTAATTTGTATAATGAAAGGGTTAGTGCCAGAGGGAACTTCAAATCTCATCTAGTTCAACTTTTGCATTTTCTAAATGCAATGAGGCCTCAAGGTGAGGTGACCTATGCCAGAGATACTCAACAGCAGAGTTGGGCTACTAACCCTCTAATTATGTGGCTTTTGCCACCAAACGATCTCTCTGATGTCCTGTGTCCTAAATGCAAGGGCTCTAGATCAAGTCCTTAAGAATAAATGAACTTAGGGGCGGCTAGGTGGCGCAGTGAATAGAGAACCGGCCCTGGAGTCAGGAGTACCTGAGTTCAAATCCGGCCTCAGACACTTAACACAAAAACTAGCCGTGTGACCTTGGGCAAGTCACTTAACCCCCAACTGCCCTCAAAAAAAAAAAAGAATAAATGAACTTGGGACTATTTATTTAACACAATAAAGATGCTCTGAAAATAGGGCACTGGCTGTATATCCAGTAACATAACACAAACAGGCAATGATTATGGCAATGAGGACTGGAACACAGAAAGCTACCGTCTCTTTTGTCTTTTACCTTTGTGCGTGCTGGCGAGCTTTTGTGAGAGACATCTCTGGGTTGGCAGTTCAGTTCTGTACATTTTGAGATCACTGGCCTACAAAGGGCATTGAAAGCTCAATCTGGGTCTGTTAGCCGCAGACTAACAAATGAAGAAAGCGCATTCTATAGAGCAAAGCAACGCTTCTCTGATGCTTAAAACTTCATACCAAAGATCTTACACCTCCTCATTCTATGTAATTGGCAGAACTGATCTGCTTTGCATATTGGAATAGAAAGTTAATTTGCCTGGTAAAGTTGTGGCTTTATTTTTGTTGTTGTTGGCAGATTACTGTCGAATCTTTAGGAAGTTCAATGGCCATGATGATGTGGAGGGAAGGGAGAGTCTCCCCCCGCCATGTTCTTAACCAATTATATTGGTTCCCCCTTTTTATGAAAAGGTCAAAATAGAAGAATAACTGTGCTTTTTCTCTTTAAAATAAAAAAATATGGTAAAAAGATGACAGCCTGAAAATGATCTTCACAACAGGCACCCCTGCCCCCACCATCCCTGCTAAAATAAACATACAAGGCAGCCCTGTCCATCCACAGCAAGTCTGTGTATAGGTTTTTGTTTCAAAGACATAATGTAGCTGTGTCAGGGAACACTCTTGATTATAAATGAAAGGGGCGGAGGCTTGTGGAATTGCCAGTTATTAACTAGAAAACGTCCAAACACCACTACAAAGTCAACTTTCTCAAAAACAAAAAACCTATTTAAAAATTCATAAATGAGCAAATATGTCAAATATTTCTATCTGGGCAGAAAGCTAGAAATGGAATATAAAACTGCTTCGGTCAGCATCAATACATGTAACAAACAAAGCCCATGCTACTTAAAATTAAATCCACACAGCGGCAATTACACTGAGCTAGTGATGTGAAAGGCTGTGAAAAGTTAGAGGATTTGATTACTAAGCCAGCTCAAATGACTAAAATCATAGCTTATATTGGCAGGCCACAGTGGCTCCTTATACTAATCCATCCCTTTTTATACATTCTCCCCTATTTCTAGAGCTCCAATTTCTAGCTGGGTTTTGAAATTATAGTAGTTCAACAGTAAATGGAACTGGGCAGCCTGAAAAGAAAACTGCATATGTTATGTTAACATAATAGAGTCCAAATTACTTATAACTATGAAAGGAACTGTCCACAAAATGAGTTGCGCTTTTTTTTTTTATAAGAAAGCAGAGGAAAGTTTATTTCTTCACTTTGCTTTACGTTTTAGGTTCAGCAGGAAAAGGGCATTGCATAAATGTGTAATATTGGTAAAAATAAATGCTTTATCTGCAAAGCCTATTAAAAGAGATTTCAAAGTATTTTATGTGCAAACCTAAGTATGTATGCATGTATTTACAATTCCTCTAATTAATTTTAGATCAATATTCTTAACTGTATTTTTCAAGTTGCTTTTTCTAACACAGTTAAGTAAAAATATTCATAAAAAGAAAGTTATCCAGGGAACTGAGCAAATGCAAATGCAAACACACACACACACACAATTACACCATTTGTTAAAAATTAAGTCATCTTCTCAAGAGTGATTTAAGACCTAATTTAAACCTCAATTATCTGATCAATTTTTGTACTTTAAAATAACAGAAAAGCAAAAAAGATGATGCAGATTGCAATGTCATTTTGTAGGTGAGGGCAACTAAGTCTAAGTGACTAAATTTAGATTTTACAGGTAATATTTTTAATCCTAAATTGTTTTTAAAGAATATATTTTCTTTTTTTCTTCCTTCCTTCCTTCCTTCCTTCCTTCCTTCCTTCCTTCCTATCCCCTTTTTAAGGGCAGCTAGGTTGCAGCTGGGGAGTACAGCAGATAGGAGTGCCAGTCCTACTGTAATTTTAAAACCTAGCACAAATTGGAGGACCTGAATTCAAATGAAATCTCAGACAACTTACTACTGTGTGACCCTGCAGGCAAGTCACGTAACCCTGTTTGCCTCAGTTCCTAAAAATGAGCAAGAGAAGGAAATGGCAAACCACTACAGTATCTTTGCCAAGAAAACCCCAAATGAGGTCGGACCCCATGAAGAGTCGGACAAAGACTGAAAATGACTGAAAATGACACATGCCTTTTTAAACATGTCTTTTTCGTGAAATAGAATGGAACAGCAAGTTTTATTTTAAAATGAGAAATGACAAAACTTAGCACCCAATCTAAATCTGGAAGTCAAAAATGCCAGTTTCAAAGATGATAAACGAATTCAATTTTTGGACACAGAACCTTAGACTTGCTATGATTTTAAAGATATCTTTTGATATTAAAAATTGCAAACCTTTATAAACTGGCAAGGCCTAAATAGAGCCCAGATCAAAAGTCAGAGAATCACCCAGAGTCACTAAAATGTTTTTGTTTGTTTGTTTTAAATATGAAGACGAAGAGAAGAAAATAAAACCCAAAAGATTTTAAGAAGAAAACATCTTTATCTG
Organism: Pseudocheirus occidentalis; assembly: GCA_028646575.1. Classification (NCBI taxonomy): domain Eukaryota; kingdom Metazoa; phylum Chordata; class Mammalia; order Diprotodontia; family Pseudocheiridae; genus Pseudocheirus; species Pseudocheirus occidentalis. The sequence continues at coordinate 293,127,030 of CM053594.1, read as the reverse complement.
ACTGATATACTTTAGATAAACTGTAGGCAAATAAAACCAAGTAAAGTAAAAGCAGAAAGCCCAAATTCACCTTACCCATGTGGTAGTCTTTGTATTATGATCAATGAAGAATGGACGGCCATTGGGAGCTATCCGCATTTCCCAGCCAGGTGGCAAGAAGCTCTGTGTCACTTTGTGCTGTGGTTTTGGAGAGTTGTAAGGTGATGGCTGTGGGGATTGTGGATTGGAAAGAGTGTCCTTCACAGCTCGACGTATGGGTGAATCTTTGGCACCCTATGGAATAATGATACCCATTAGAACTCTTCCATTGCTATTTTAGATAAGCCCAAGTGGGCTTACAAAAAGCTTCTCACTGGAGAAGAATAAGAAGTAGGCATCTACTTTTAAATAAAACTTATTCCTATCTATACGTTTTCTTTAACTCACTTTTTCAATCTCACTTAAGTATTTCTGTTAGTTTAGTTTCTCCATGGCTATCAATGAATGCTTCCAAATATAAACTCCACCAATTAGCTATTTAGCACAAATGAAATATAGGGTTTTGTGCTAAGCTCAGAGAGGATTTTACAGACCACAAAGAATGTTGGTTCCTGCCCTTAAGAGCTCACAATCTAATGGGGAAGGTGCTTATAATCTTTACAGTAACAAAATGTAAAGCTTGTTTATTGGAGGAAAATACTGTCTTGTGGCTTTTGTGCGACATATAGATGTGAACTTTAAGAATTAAGCTCTAGTTTCAAGGAAGCTTGTTCTATTTATTATATGATGTGCACTGTCTGCATACATTTTAAACATGAGGCATCAAGAATCCCTTGAATTTAAGTGATACACAATTCCTCTCCCAATACTGTAACCACTCAATGCCTTGAAAGGATTGGTTTTCCACTCATTTATTTTATTATGACAATCATGATACTTAAGAAACAATGTTGTAAACAACACAAATGACAGCACAAGCCGAATGCCCAGCCATGATTTGTAAACTACATGAACAACCAATACCTATGCCAGAATCTTTGCTTGAAAAACATGAAGGCAGATACAATGACAATCCAGTTTCTCCTAATGATGAAAGCAAAAGCTACATTGTGAAGCTCAAACAGAAGCCTTTGGAAGGTTTATAAAATAAAATTAGGTGAGAGTCCACAGTAATGATGGCAGAAGTCCCAACCAAGATGGAATAACTCACAACTCACCAAGAGCCCAGCAAAATGAGTATGGGAATTAAGTGAAAGGAATCAAAGAATGTTGCTAGGCAAAACAGAGAAGCATGTAGAAAAGCTGCCAGAAGAACACCTTTGCTATGAAGGGAAACAACAGACCATGGAGAAAGGGAGAAGAGGACTGCCAAACTGGAGTCAGAGTTAAGAGACAAGAGAAGGAAGGAGAGAGAAGTCACGGGATAGAAGTGATCCTTAGTTAGATGAGACAGACTTCTCACCTCCAGCGGCGCAGATAAAGTTACTGTGGGCGAACTGAGGCTACGAGGCCGGCGGATCTGGGGCTCGCTTAGATGGTTGTTACTGCTGGAAGCTGATCCAGAGGCACCGTCTTCGGCAAGCTAGTTTGGAGGCAAAGACAAGTTAGCTAAATCTTCTTCTGTGTCTGATTAGGCTGTGCAACCCCCAAACAACAATAACAACAGCAAAAGGTCTGGCTTATTTAAATCTTACAGGAAATAATTAAACATAGTAATAATGGGGAGAAGGAGCAGGGAAATACTACCAAGTGGAAGAAAAATGAATCCCCCAGAATCAAAACTATCTTCAGCCACCAGAAAAAAGATGTTAGTAACACATTATAATGGACTATTGTTATTATTTTGGAAATCTCATTTATTTAATAGTTTAATATATCCAATTACATTTCATCTTGGGCACCAAAGAAGAAATGTGTCTGCAGGTAAACTCTGTACTCAAATCCGTACCATATTTGGTAGAATATAACTTTTTTTCATGATCTTTTATTAGAATGGATGAATTTTGAAAAACAATAAAATGGGCCATTATTTTGAAATTCTACTGCCTGGTGCTATAATTTGGACAGAATCTTCATACCTGCATAATGGGCCGAGTCCAAGTTGTAGTTCGATTGTTATGATTGACATAGTATGTGCGTCCCTTAGCATCTTTCCTTTCTTCCCAGCCTGAAGGGAGGCCCGGAGTAGTATGTACGTAGGCCACTGATGGCTGTTTATGCAAGAAACTGGCATTATTTTATGCTTTGCAATAATTCTGTGAACAGCTTTATAAAGTCATTTTCACCTTGAGAGTTCTTTACCTTCAACATAGCATGTTAATGTTATTTTGAGGGAAAAACAACAACAACAGGAGAACATTTAAAAGGGATTATCTTCAAAATGTAAAGCTTCCAGTCACTTATCCTTAGGTATGCAATGTCACTATATACAATTATAGGAATCAATTACAAGAATGAGCATAGCCCTGAAGTCTATTGAATCTACAGAGCCACTGCTCTGGAAATGATAATAATAAAAAACTGCTTGGTCATAAAAGTCTATTGAGGTCATGAACAATTTTTTAAAAGAATCTAATAAAATTCAAATGTCATCTTTCATTACAGCAATGCCTAAGTGTCTGACTCATTCTTCTTTAAAGAATATATTTCCCCAGATAACTGCAATAGGGATGCTCCCTTAGTCCTTCTCAAATTAATCCTAAATTCTACCTTCTGAACCTCCTAATACACAAAACCTTTTAGAGAAAAGAAAGTATTTATTTAATAAAAAGGGGCTCATTTTCCAGTTCTTTGCTACAATAAAAAAATGCCACTATAAACATGTTGGTATATGTAGGACTTTTGTACTTCTGTCTTTTACTTTCTTGAGACATATATGCCTGGTCATGGGATCTGAGTCAAAGGGCATGGAATTTTTAATCATTTGTTAGCATGGTTCCTTCCAACTTTCTTCCAAAATGGTAAGACTAATCCTTAGTTCCACCAACAAGCCACGAGTGTGTTTGTCTTTTGTTAGCTCCTCCAATACTGACTATATATGAAGTTTTTTTCAAGGATTATACACATAGTTACACATTTTCACAAGGGTAGAAAAGAGCAGAAAAAGGTTTCTCTGCTATGATTCATATTTTTCAAGGTTTGATGCCGCCACAGGTTGAAAATTATTTAGCAGTTTGAGAAGAGGAAATCTGAATAGAGCTTTTTTCTTTAAATCCATGATTCTAGAAGTGAAGAATATATCCTGTATAAGCTACTTTAGTACTCCTATCTAAGTAGGACAGAGTTGCATTCTGTGTTATTTAAAAACGAGTACATAAAAAGTTTTGAAGGTTCAGCAGGTCTGAAGACAAAAATGATACCTGCAACATTTTGCATGTAAAGCTGGAAGAGGATATTGATCTTCTTTCACTATTATTTTCCCTTGATTTCTTGGACTACCGTTTACTTGAATAGATGCTGTTATGATCTCTTTATTCACATATTTGTATCTGAGTGACTTACATGACTGATGCAGAGTGAAGTAAGCAGGACCAAGAGCACAATTTAACAGGAACAACAATATTATAAAGACAAACAAGTTGTAAAGACTTAAGAACTCTGAACAATGCAATGACTAAGATTCTGGAAGGCCAATAATGAAGCATGCTACCTGATTTCTGACAGAAAGGTGGTAGGGCTCATGATACGGAGTGAGACATAAATTTTTGGACAAGAGAATGTTTTGCTTGACTATGTGCTTATTTGTTTTAAGGATTTTCTTCTTTTTAATGGGTATGGGGGGATAAGGGAAGGGGGAGAGAAAATAAATGCTTTTTAATCTTAAAAGGAAAAAGAATAAAGATATTTGTAGCCCAAGTTCTTTTCTTTGATGACTCCAATCTCTTTAGCTTTGCTATTAAGTTTATCATCTAAAAACCTCAGCAAAACAGCACGTAGAAAGCTCGTGTCATGTGGGTGGGTGACCAGAGTGTACTTGCTGGAAATAGCATCCTATTAAAAGGGGTTCTGCCATGTAACTTGGGCAACATTTTACAAGAGGTCAAAGATTTCACTTCATGTACTACATAGTATGTTCCAGATGGGAATTAATTTGACCCATGGGGCAGCTAACACATGGTATACTGATCCAGTGAAAACTATTTTGAAAATTATAAGAGCAATGACATTGTATGAAAATAAAGAGTATCCATATAAACTTTATCCTCTGTCACCTGTTGAAAGCCATTAAGTGATAAAGCTTTAAAATTCACTGCCTTGTGCTCTAGTCCTGATACAAACTGTTGGGAGAAAAAGGGATTCAATCCAAAAGGAAAACTCTGTAGAACACGGCAAATTTTGTTTTTGGAAGTTCTTCTTAAAAAAGGACATAATGAGGGGGATCAGTAGATATGATTCTTGTAAACTATGGCAGCCCTGCTAATTTTTCAGTGAGCATATTAATTTGAATATATTCTGACTTAACTAAGTCCATGGAATATACAGGTAGCAGTCTTAATTTACTGGATCAATCACACTGAAAATGTTCTTAGCTAGATGGACTAAAGCAAAATCTGGCTGAGTCACACTGATAAAATTATTCATTGACTGGGCACCTTTTCTTCTATAGCACTACATGGAAGAAGTAAAGACAATGCAACATGCCCTCATAACACTCTTTTCTGAATTGTGAGGGAGTTTTTCTAGTCTTTTTCATAACCTGGCAAGGATATGTGAGTGTAAGATGAAAGATTTAGAGCTGGAAAGACCTTTGATGCCACTGAATCCATCCTCCTACTCATTTTACAGATGAAGAAACTAAAAGAGGAGAAGTGATTTGCCTCCAGTCACAAAGGATCCATTAAATGATTAGTGAAAGTTATAAGGAGTTTGTCAATGAGACGAATTTGTACAAAAGTAAAATATCTTGAATAGCTTGGGCAGCTATAATAACTACAGAATTCAAAAGGCTTTGAGATTAACAGAGCACTATGGCATCACAACCCCATAAGAGGCTACGTAGTCAGAATATAATCATCTCCATTTTACAAATGAGGAGATGAACTGACTTGCCCACAGTCACATGTTCAGTAAGACTCAAATCCCCAGATTCTGTGACCTCCAGTACAAGTACCCCTTTAATGACACAAAATTGCCTCTATCAGAAGTGGAAGCTGAATTAAGTATGCCTTGTTCAGTCATCTAGACATGAGACTAGCTAACAGGACAATCTTACTTATGGACTTTCTCCCCTTGCCTATAGGAGAATAATAAGTAATAACTCATGCTTATATGGTGTTTAAAGTGCATGAAATTAAAAGATGGTTGGAAACACTGACCTTTAATAAAACGCTCAATATTCCTAATGATGTGAAATGAAGCCGGAGAGTCTAATTCCTTTAAATTAAATTATTTTCCTGAAATACTTGGCTCTCTTTGAAGATGGTTAACCTATAACGCCAACCCAGGACTCAAACCTACATGATACTCTCCCTACAAGGCAGTCAATAAGAATACACAATTCAGATTTTAAACAAAGCCAGGAAAGGAAGAACAAGTGCACGTATAGTTACCCTCATTTGACAGCATGATTCCTAATGTTTCATCTTTCAGTTGTTCATAAGTTACTTCACAAATGGTCCTTGAAAAGGAAGTTAACAACTGCTAACAGGTTTTAATATGGTATTTCACATTTTTTCTGTCTCTCAGGCTGAATACTTTACTACTGTGATTGAAGATGTCACATATCCATCAATTACAACTTAATTATGATGTAAAACAATGAAAGCTACCATATGCTCCCAAAATAAGATAGTGGCATAATGGAAAAAATGTTGAAAGAGTGTGAACACTGGCCCACGTTTGATCATGCTTTTAGGCGTCAGCGTGACCTTAATTTCTTCATTTGTAGAATTATGGGACTAGATGAGTTGATCTTTATTCTTTATAAATTTAAAATTCTAAGGTACATACTTGACCACATCAGAAATTTTTCAAGATTGTGTCATGTGCCAGTACACTGTTATATTGCTGGCATTCAAGTCAATTCTAGCATCCTACAAGTACATAACAGGATAAAATACCTATCTGTCTCTCTCTCTCTTAAATAGTGCCATGGTGTAATAATATTACTGACCACGGTGTAATAATAATAGAAATGCTCATTTATAGAGCGCATTAAGGTCAATGACATACTTTACATTTATTTTCTCATTTTTTTTCTCCCAATAATTCCTGTGTACAGGTGTATTATTATTCCTACTTTATGTATAAAGATGCTGAGGCTGAGGAAGGTTACTTACTCAGGGTCTCAGAGTCAGTCAATTTCTGGGGCAAGATTTGAACAAAAGCCTTCCTGACTCCAAATACAGTCCTCTATCCACCATGACATGCCATTTCTCTAGACAAGAAGTTAGAACTGAGATCTGCACTCATTCTCACCAACTTAACTGCGTAACCAGGGTCAAAAGACATAAAGTTCTTTGAAATCCAACTAGCCGACGTGAACAAAACAAATACAAACATGGCCTTTAATCACAGCTTCCTAAAATTGTGGTGAGTTTGTATCCACAAGCTAGGTGGATACAAACTGCCAGGCACAAGACGTGAGGGAAACCTGAGTTCAAACACAGCGACTGCCACTTCCTAGCTGTGTGACCCTGGGTAAGTTATTTAACTTGTTTAGCTCAGTTTCCTCAACTATAAGATGCAGATAAGACCAACTACCTCTTAGGGCTACTGTGAGGGTCAAATGGATAATATTTATAAGGCATTTAATACGGGAGATTAATAAATGAATGTTTGCTTTTTTCCAGTCCAAAGTGGAAATTGTACCTTCTCCCCCTATTACACTGTGAACTTCTCAAGGGCAGGGGCTGTCATTTACCTCTTTTTACATCCACAGTACCCAGCATATAGTAGGCAATCAATGTTTACTGGCTGACCATAAGCATTCTAAAAGATCCCAAAGCACCTTATGAATATATGAGAATATGTTTAGAATAATTGTTTCTATTGTCTCATGGAAAGCTCCTATACTGTAAACACATTGCTAAAGATTGCGTCTTGACCACAAATTAAAACAATTTAGATATGTAGGTATGAGTGTTCCTTGGGGCCTTTATTTTGAATCGATATTAATAAGAGTACTGAACCTTAAAAAAAGAAAATAATTGAAAGAATTGAAAGGGGAAAAAGCAGATCTGATACTCTCAAAGTAAGTCTTTTTTATGTGAAATATCAATTTCTCTTGATATAGTACTTTATGATAATGAACTACATTATGTCATGTGATACTAATAACAATGCTAGGAGGTAGATGGCAGAATTATTATTTCGCCCATTTTATGGATAAGAAAACCAAAGTAAGAAAGGTAAAGAAATTTAACCAAGGCTTGTGCTATGTTCTGGTTAAAACACAGGCCTGGCAGCCTTATAAGTATATTTAAGTAGGGCAAAAAGCATCTTTTAAAAATAGTATTAAAAACCTGGAAACAACGTGAATCTTCTATAAGAGTGATATCTACGAATACTATAGTACAATAAACACATGGAACACTATTTAGTGATTAAAAATGACAAGTATTGAACCATATCGACAAATGGAATAAGTGAAAAAAGGAACATGAAAGTCAGTCTGACCATATGAATCAGACAGGTTAAAACATGTATGATTATTAAAAAGATAGTTTGTTGATATAAATAGTTCAGTGGGTTGTCTCCTATGAACATGTCATTTAACTTCATAACAAATGCACTATACTTGTCACGTTTGTGTTCTGGGCAAATGGAAACTGTTCAAGAGCAAGGAAAATAATTCAAGTGGCATGTGGGTAAAACATTGTTTGTTAGTTTTTTTCAAATTGCTTAACTATTCTATTGCAAGTTTCTTCACATGCACAGAGTCCATCCATTTCCTTACCAGGGTCTAATGGGGCACCACAGGTCAAATCAAGAAAGCCTGAGAGATTTAATTCCTCTGTAACCACCAAAGGGACACTTCACTGCCTTGATCAGCCTGCCATGTATTGCCACTTAAACTGTGACACTCCCCCTCTTCACATACATTTAATTTTCAGTGCAGCCCAATATGGTACCACTATTCAAACAATGACAAGGGATTTCCAAAGACAGATAAGAAGTGGAAATTGCTGGCTGATGCCAATTTTCATTAAAATTATTTCAAAATGTGATGCAAAGTCAATCTCAACTACTCAATCTCATTCCAAGACACAGCATGCAAACTGTGCAAGATTCACATCAGAAAAACCACGATCAACTGTAAGAAGAAAACTACTAAGTGAAGAACTATAATAAGAGAACTACTAAGAAGCAGAAGGTGCACTGATGGTCTGTCTGTCTCTCTCCTTCCCTCCCTCCTTTTACTTCACATGATAAAGATCTCCCCTAAATTGTTTGCAACTTGATACCATAAAATACTTTGATTTCACTGACAATTTTTTCTTGCAAATGGTGAGTTTTACATATTAACATTTCAACTCGACTGTTTTTCAAATCATTAACATCTCCATAGGTAAAACTAATTTGTATTCCTCAAAAATACAACTTACTGCAGAAAAAGCTCTTCCAGAGATATATGAGGGATAAAAGGATTTGAACTCAGAAATTTGCAAAGAGAGAAACTGATGTGGATAAGAGTTCACCATATAAGTTCTGATCCCATACTTATAATTCCATTGATGAATTATTAAATCAAAAATATTGACTAAGTACATAGAGTAATGCCAGGTTATAGATTTGATTGGAATTGTAAAAAAAGGGAAAAAAAACCATCCAACAAGTTAAAAAAAAGTAATAAATAAAGATATGGTAAATGGTTATTTTTAAAAACAGTGAGAGTAATTACATGGAAAGGTAACAAAAATTCCTAGCATCACAGTACCTTATATTGTCCTAAAGACAGAATAGGTTAATTTCATCAATCAAAGGGTTAAAAATAAGAATAATATGCATTTTAAGAAGACACTGAAGTCAATGTTGTTTAAAAAGGCAAAAGAAAATCAACCCCCATATAAAACATTAAAACCAACCCGAACAGACTCAGAGCTAGTGTCTGATAAAGAAGAGCATTACCGTTGGTTCTTCACCACCACTGACAGTTGACGAACGGGCTCTCCTAGTTGGGGCACTCTGCTGTTAAATCATAGTTTAGGTCAGTTAAAAATGTTCAGGTAGGGAATTCTCATATTCCATGAATCAGGAATCACAGCTACATGTGGGTCATTGAGACAGTTAAGCCCTGAGATTAGAATCCTGTTAAATCAATCCTGTCCTGAAGCAGAATCAAGCCAGCAATCACTGATAACTAGTGGAGAAAGGAATGTGAATTTTTTCCTCTTTAAATGACCAAAAACAACTTATTGGTGAATAAAAAAGAATTAAGCAGATACTGTTTTTGTTTTGATGTTTTGTTTTGACAACTCCATCAGAATGGAAATTGTTTCATTTTTCTCTTTAAAAACTGTATTTTTTTCTTTTTTACAAACAACTACCATCAAAGAATTCTTCTGCCATATTCTTAGTCCCCACGGGAAAGAATTAAAGAATTCTTTGTCCTGATGTTATCAGTATTTGGCCACTGATGATCAGTGAGTACAAAGCTTGAGAAAGCAAATTAGAGTATCAAGTGTATAGGTGTACTTGAAGTCCCCAAATAGCAGCTTGCAGGAAGGTGAGGCTTTTCAAAAATAACATATACTTTGATCTTACAACAGAAAAAGAAGCGGCGTTAATTCATTAAAGAGAATCAAAGGATTATTTGCTTGAAAGGAACCACAAAAGTTCATCAAAGTTCACCGAAACAGGTCTATACCCAAATCATCCCAGAAAGGTATTTGTCCACTCTGAATTCTTACCAATCTCATTATCCACCACCAAATGAGATTTAAGCCACTAGTTAATCTGCTATTATGGCCATTCATTTCAATGGATCACTATTTCAGAGTGTGTGTGTGTGTGTGTGTGTGTGTGTGTGTGTGTGTGTGTGTGTGTGTATGTGAACTCCAGGCTCAAAAATCAATTAAATAAACAAACAGTTAACAAAACAAGTTTAATTGTATAGAATCAATTATAGGTCAGTGAAGAATAGGGAACAGAGGTTAATAATTTCTGAAGAAGAGTGCAGATTACCATTTAGGCAACATGAAGAGTGAAACCAATTATTGGTTATTCTGGTGAATGGACTACTTCAAAAACATTTCTAATGAATTCCATAAAAAATGCATGTCAACGGAAGACATTCTTTATAGATTTGGAAAATACAATTGCTCATATTTCTGCATCACAGCTCATTCAAGTTTAATAAAATCAGAAGATAAATGTTTTGTTTGTTTAGTGTATAAAACAAATTTTCTAAGGGCCAAATAACAAATTAAAAAGGTAAAATTTTAACTTCAGCGGAAAAAATCTATATGCACCTGTCATTTTCATGCTTATTCAACATACCTCCCCAAGACAATATATACACACACATGCTAATTCTACTTCAATCATATTCAAAACAACTTTTATTAAGCACCTACTATATGAAGATACTGGTGCTAGACACTGGGGTTACAAAGGCAAAAAATGTATTCCTTTAAATTTGTCAAAAATAATGGGTCAAATGTTAATTTATGGTCAATTCTTTGGTTCAGTATAACTTCCTTGAGATGGTTCATGGGCTTTATTGGATAATGAGAAAAGACAGTCTAGGTCACTACTATCTTTAAAAGAAATTGTTACTGCAAATCTCAAGAGTTCTTCCTGGTTAAAAAAAAAATTCAGATAATGTATATAATTTTTTGGAAAGGGAACATGGAAATTGGTATATAAAATGTCTATTCAGAATACATGTTCAGATGATCATATCCCCTCTTCCACACCTATTTTTTGAAAAAATCTAAGTAACTCTTTAAAACTAAAAGAAATTGTTAATGTGCATTGCCAGAAAATTAATTCTTGGCAAAAACTATAAGCAGATGAAAAAGAATTGGTATTTAATTGGGCTAAGAGGATCATGGGTTTTTAGTGTCGAGATCATTTTATTCCAAATGCTTCTCCTTAATGATGAGGTAATTTGAAGAGGAGTTGATGTGCCCCTCACATATGACTGTAATCAAGGAAAACCAGGATTCCTGTATTTTGGTGACAGATGGGACTGTGAATTTTTTTTCTTTTTCAAAAATGTGGATAACCATAGTTGGTTAAGAGCATCTATCTGCCCAGGAAAATCTGCTTTTTGTATATAAGGGAAGATTTCACATAAGTTCTAATTTATCATCTAACAACTAAAAATTAGCTTTAAGTTTACCGGTGGTAGATGAGATTGTTCAGCAACTCCATCTGTCACGCTGCAGGACCTCAGTCTTGAAGAAGGTTCTCTTTGCTGGAAGAATTTAAAAAGAAACATAAGCTGTCAAGTACATGAATTAAAAAAAAAGTTTGATCAATTAAAAAAATCATTCAATCCACTCACTGAAAGCAGAATGAATTTTGTCTTCCTTTATACTACTTTTCTGCTACTACTATAGCATGAAGGACAGTCAAGAAGAAACCATCATCTTTCCAAGAAAAATATTTAAAATAAAATCACCTTCCTTTTTTAGTTCTCAACATTTTTATCCAGATGGTCTCATGGTTGGGCCCTAGTTAGAATTAACTACAAAAAAATAGGAAAAAGAGTCCAAGAAATAAAAGGACGATAAATAGGTCACATTTGCATTTCAATCCTACATTTAAAACTAACTTGAAAGCAAGTAGTACACTATTCTGGTATGCAAACTCTTCAGGGCAGATAGAAACCATAATGGGAAAGGAAAGATAAAGAAAATGAGAAAGAAAACAGAGATGTATGATAATGAATAACATTCAATGAATGCCTACAAAACATAAAGCACTGGACAAAACAAAGAGTAATTTTAATCTTTGTGAAGAGGGACACGCATAACTTTATCTTAACTTTCACAAATCAAGAATTCTTAATCCCAGCCTCTGAGGAAAATTCAGTAAATCTCAGGGAAAAAAAGAAAGAAAAAAAGAAAAAACTCAAAATGATACGGAAAATGTTGCCTGTGCTTGAAAATTTGCCATGTAGTGTTCTGTTCGTAAGGTCAGGTAATTTAAAATGACAAAAGAAATACTAACCAAATCACATGGCCGATGAATACGTGAATCTCTTGTATTCACAGGATATAGATTTCAATAGATGACCACTTAAACAGTGACAAGCAATGTATGTAGATTTGTATGTGATATTTAAGTATAATGTACATATGCATAAGTACTCAAGGAGTTATTATTTCATCAATGTAGGAACACCTTCCAACAATGCAGATTTTAATCTGTCTGTAAATTAGGAGATGAATCCTATTGAGTAGGATTATATAGCTAGTTAGGGTCAAAAGTAGAATTTGACTCCAAGACTTCCTTGTCAAATTCTTGTCAAAATGTTTACTTTGCCATGCTGACTGTATGCGTATATCATATTTTATTCATTTTTATTTCCCTAATTTAATTCCTACTCTCGTCTATTTCATCATGGCATGGATATAACCTTAGGTTCTCAAATGGAAGACCAGTAGAAAGTAAAATCTACTAAATTCTACCAAGCTATAAATCTTTGAAAACAGTGATAATGGGCCCTTTTATCTAAGGGTCAGACTACTTACATCCAGGTAGATTCATTACCAGAAGATTTAACATCAAGGGAGGAATTCCACTGGTTATAGCATACTCACAAAACTCTATGAAGAAGAGCTCATGATTTGCCTTTTTGGAAGAAGTACTCATCCTAATAAAATCATACATTCTTTAAAGTAATGATGCATGTTCACTAGCCCCTTTTTATTTAGCTTCATCTTGGTTTTGTTCATTCCTTCCACATGGAAATAACTTAACTGCTTTGGTACAAATGGACATATCTCTGATTGAGATCTAGAACATTTACATTTCTTCAAAACTTTTATAATTATGAATGTCTATATGAAGGCAAATTTTTCATGGGGATGCATCGATATATATTTCTGAGTAAATGCCATTCAAATATACCTGGAACAGGGATTGAAATAAAATGGCATCAGAATAGCAGGCAAGCTAGAAAAGGTGGGTCTCCATATCCTTTTTCCTAGAAGCTCTTCTTTTGAGAAAATAACTTTATCGTATTTGAAGAGATTACTTGAAAATGACAATATGGCAGCCCTAAATCTAACTAATATTTTATCATATAAGTAAATGCAATTATTTTTCTTAATTTAATTTAACTTTAATTTAATCAGTAAGGAGTGTTATTTTAACATTAACTACATAAAATTACTATTGTGTTTGCATTAGGTACAATAAAGTTATTTAGCTATTGCAGATTCTTTGTAAAAGATTAGGCATTTCTATCATTTATAGGTCCTAATATATGCTTTTATCACTTATTTTGTTTCCATAACAACAATATTCAATTTCATCTGTGTTTCTAAGCTATGAAATATCTCTTTACCTCTCCCTCTGGCACTACATTTTAATTTGCAAGTTTCTTTCTCAATGGCATTTCTCTTTTTATAAAAACAGTCATAATTTCAATATGAAACTGCATTAAGAGTAATTTTAGCTCATTAATTGGGGGAGGGCAAGTTTTTTTTTAATCATCCATATTAAAGCTTTTATTTATGAATATCAGTATTGTACCTACATTTTTATACAGCCCTCCTCCACTGCAAATTAGATACTATCTTGATAAGGGATTCTTTGGCTAGAATAATAATTTCTCAAATACCATTTTCAGTGGACATCCTGCCATTGTTTGTCATGGTACATCTTCACTCTCTATTATATTACAGTGGGGCTGCATTTGTTTTCATCTTTAAAGATAAATAATTGCTTACTGTAGGATTTTCTGAATATACTGTAGGATCACACAATTTAGTGACCCCATACTGCGATTTCCCCTGCTGCTTCTGCTTCTCCCCTCTAGGACCAGCACCACCTAAAATTCATGGACTTTGTGAACCCTGTATCTTCTGTTGCCAAAATGCTCTTAGTAGTGTCCTAGAAGACAATTCCCCAAGGAATTTAAACTTTTGGGAAAAAGAAGTCACTTTTCTCTCTATGTTTGCCCTAGGTGATCTCCTATCTTCCCCTGGCTGGATCCCATTATTACTTTATGTGAATGTCACATAACCCATCATTTTCAGCACTAATCTTTCTTTTGAGCTCTAAACCCACATTCTCAACTGCTTACTAATCTGGGATACCCTACTGACATTACAAATTCATCATGTCCAAAACAGCACTCAATCTGTCAAAGCCTATTCTTCCTTTTCACTTCCCTGTTTCAATTAATGGCACCACCATCTTTTCCAGATAGCAGGGTACTTCTTTGACTCTTTTCCTTACCCTCACATTTAATCAATTTACAAGTCCAATAGATTCTAATGCTTCAATAGCCTTTGAATTTATTCAATCCTCTTGATTCCTACTGGTGCTGCCCCAATTCAAATCTCTATTCATTATCTCTTGCCTAGGATATAATAGTCTTCTAATTGGTCTCCACTGCTTGTCTTTCCTCTGTCCAACACATCTAATATTTCTCCTAAGTTAATCTTCTTACTGAAGTTCTAATGATACTTCACCAATCAAGACACCTATGATACTCAGTCAACAAGTTAAATGATTCCAATTGCCTACAATAAACATTCTAGGTTTCTTTGCTTAGAATTTAATGTCCTTCATCATCTGTCTTCAAGCTAACATTTCCAGCTGTATCTCAGGACACTCCTTTTTCACTTTCTGGAAAGAACGGTCTAAGCAGAGAATCCACCACTCCGCAAAGACATCCTATTCTCTTAGCCTCTACCCATTTGCTCACACGGTCCTCAGGGCTAGAACTGTTTTTGCAGCATTCATGGGCTCTGAAATGCTGCTCAAGTCTCCAAGTCCAACCACCTTTTCCAAATAACAATTCTAATAATAACTAACTTTTATATAGTGTTTACTATGTGTCAGGCACTTTGCTAAGTGCTTTACAATTATTATCTTATTTGAGCCACATAACAACCTTGGAATAAACCCCTCCCAGATCTCATCCTGCCATAAAAATTCTTCCTTTCTTTGAAGTCTCTCATAGCAGTTTCTACTCTTCTCCCATTGATATTTCTTTGGAAGTCATTTATCCACTCTCCTACTAGACTGTAAGCACCTTGAGGAAAGGGAGTGTGTTATTCATTTTCTATTTCTATCAGTACCTAGCATACTGTCTTACAAGAACCAAAGGCACTCAAATGTTTGTTAAAATGAACTGAAAGGAAGAACTAAAATAGCACTGGAGACAGTATTTCTAGACTCATATTCTTGTCTTCTTCACAGAAATGTGGTAAACTACATTTAAAAAAAAGAAAAGAAAAGCTGTTGTAGTCCCAAGGGTTAAATGCCTATGGGCCGTCTCTTAATATTTTGAACTATATGAGTGGGGATTCTGTGCTTTGTGCTAAGCTTGGCTCTGATGTTTTTAATAACCACCTGGCTACAGAACAAAACCCCCACATTTGTATATGGTAATTGCTTGTGAGTATTTCATGAGTATATTATATAACAGATAAAACTGAGATAAAAAGAATTAATGATTTATGTTAATCATGAGAAATTATACTGGACATAAAAGAGGCTGAGTGGTGCAATGGAAAGAGCATTTGGCTCTGGAGACAGAGGGGCTGGCTACAAAGCCCACCTCTGCCACTTACCACCTGGGTGACTTTAGGCAAGTCCCCTAACCTCAATGGCTGGAGTTTCCTCATATGTAAAATTGGAGGATTATACTATATCAGGCCCACATGACATACGGTCCGCAGGCCTCTTGTGGTCTGCCAAAGGATTTCAGGCAGCCTGTGAAAAATGTAGGGTTGTCACTGCACGCTCTTCCCTATTTGTCGTGTGATCTGCAGCAACTAGCCATCATCAGTCTGTCTTTAGTCTCACCTATCTGTGGCCTGAAGAAGTTCAACCTATTTTAATTTTGGCCCCAACCTACTGCCAAGTTGTGCTGGCCTGGACTAGATGGGACTCAGAAGTCACGTCTAGCTCTAAAACCAAGATTCTAAAAATCAAATTGTTTAAAAAAAAAAATCTTACCAATTAAGGACACATCTAGAGATCTGGGTTCACTGAACCTGTTCCTAGGGTTGCTTATTCTCCTACAGTAGGAGAAGCTTCTTCCTCTCCTTGGGAAGCACGGGGCTCTTCATATATGGATGTATAATTGACCTCTGGAGACTAGAATGTTTTCTACTTCTCCACCCCAATCTGGATCTCTCCCTGTTTCCCTATCAGAGGAACAATTTCTCTGTCTTAAAATTGACATCCAGATAGGATGTCTTGGACTCACAGAAAATCAGTAGTGTCAAGAGCTCATCAGATCAAGCACACAAGTATGATAATGCAATGCAAATTTGCATTGATCATTAGAGGTGAATTAGTCAAGTTTGGTTATTTCTGTCTAACAGACAACAGTACAGGGACATGGAATGTCTCTAAGTTACTCAGGAACCCAGCCACAGGTCTCCCAAGTCATAATCTGATGTAATATCTCATTACTGTGGAAGCTTAAAGATTTCAGGCCAGAGGGAAAGAATTCCTAAGAGTGAAAATAATTAAAATAGTAAGATCTAATTGGGGAGGGAAGGGTGAAGAAACAGTAACTTATTTAAGACTGAAAGAATTTAAGTTTGCTCCTTATCCTTGTGGGGGAAGGTTTTACTTGGGCAAACAGGAGATTAATGCCAGTGATAGGGAAATCTGGTTATTATTTAATAGCTAAAGTCTAAAATATTCACACATACACAATTTTACCTAAGTCAAAACAACCAACTGCAAAAATAAAAATGTGTTCCATCTCTGTTTCCATAAATACTACTGCTTACAATCAAAGAACTGAATTGTTCCCCATTGGAATCCGGAGTGATCTGAAGTCTTCTGTTCAATTCCTCTGACAGTTCTTGAGGACTGGTCCGAGATACTGGAGAAGCAGGAGGTGGTGGTAAGACCAGACTAAGAGAGTCTCCGGTTATATTCACTTCCTCTGAAATGGTTTCCCAAGGCTTATAAGAAATGAGAAATTATCGTAAATGCTAGAGATGGGATTTTGGTTTGTGCTATTTCCCCATTGATTTAAATTTTAAGAGGTCTTGATTATAAGGTGATTTACTGAATTAACCATAATACACTAGTACTGAGGGGGAAAAGCCTCAGTACAGAATCCATTTAAAAACTGAAGTAACAGAGGAATCATTTTATCATTTGAATGAAAACTCCATAGGCAGTTGGCAAAAGAAATGAACAATTTGTAAGGACTTCTTTCATTTCCAAATTTAAAAATAAAAAGGTCAAGTAAATGGCTGAGAAAGGTATTACTTTTTTCATAAATATTTATAAAAATTTAGCAGCTCTGCCTTCAGCAATATTAATATTTAAAGAAGCATTAATAGGGCAAACAAGAACATATCTCATTAAGTTTTATCAATAAAGTATTGGCTCTTCTTTTTATTAAAACATATCTTTTGAAGTAGCAAATGCCTAAAAATGATGTGGCTGTCTGTAATGTAAACAGCTGATAACAGAGAAGAGAGGATCTTGGTGGAAATGAATCATATATTTCTAGTCACTAACTTTTAATTAAATGTTCCAGGTGCAGGTACCATTAAGACAAGCTATAAAGTTATATAAATAAGTGCTATCCAACAAATGTATTTATTGTTGACAAAAACTTCTCAAAATATTACACACGGTTGAATAAGAAACCTATGTCTCCATTCTACTCCATGTTCTACTTCAATCTCCCCAAAGTAAAAAGTATGTTTCTACTGAATTTGACTAAAAAGAGGTGAATTGTCCTAGACTTTGAGAAAAACACCACCAAAAATGGAAAATCTCTCTAAATTTGTGCATACTTTGTATGAATGTTGTAGAATACCATTGCCTTTTATAACACTGCACCAACACATATATGTCAGACATAAGTCATAAAAGTGTGTAATTCTGGATTACTAACATTAATAACCACATGACTGATCCACTGGCTATGAGGATTTTATCTTGGAATTACGAACAAAATTTACTGAAAACGTGTAAAACATAAAACCACCCTTAAGACACCAAAAGTGGAATACACAAAGTTGATGAAAGATGTCAGGGACGACACTACATACTTCAGAGACATCTCCACCTTCTGCAGGTTCAGGCTCTAAATCTTCACTAATATGTCGCCGGGAGCGGAAACGTCTATGTGCTGCTTCTTGATTGATCTGTCTGATGTTGTTATCCGACTCAGAGGACATATCACTGGGAATGATGGAAACAGGGAGAAAAGACATAGGGTGAAAAGAAGAAGGATTAACAGTAGCATCTTCATCAGTAAAACATATATTGAGAGGCTAACCTACATAAAGCATCGTGATAACCTTTTAAAGGAGAACTTGAATTTGCTTTGTACATATTTATTTCGTCAACTTGGCTTTAAAGAAAGAAAGATGATTAATCTAAGAATTATGTGCAGTTTTTCAAACAAAAGGCATCAAATATGAAGGGTGATGATATTTTAGGCTTATAACGGGGACAAGGTGTTACTAATAGTTTTTTTCTTTTAAACCATAAATTATGCAAAATGTTCCTGGAAAATACAGCAAGAATTTGGATCACATATAAATCATTTAGAGAAAAATTAAGTTATTTTATAGGAAAAGTTATTTTGAAGAACAGGTTGGAAGATGTTGATATAAGATGAAAACTATCTTTTCTAAGTTCTAAAACCAAAGAGTACATTGTCTTATTTACCAATCTTAAGGTTTGTTTCTTGGTGGGGAAGGGAGGGAAGTCTCCACTTGTGATTTCACAGAGCTCTCTGTGAGTAAACCCTCTAACAACGTTGATGCACAACTGATCTGAAACTTAAAGTCTTATGCAGTCTCC
The DNA here is from genome assembly GCA_028646575.1 of Pseudocheirus occidentalis. Lineage (NCBI taxonomy): Eukaryota > Metazoa > Chordata > Mammalia > Diprotodontia > Pseudocheiridae > Pseudocheirus > Pseudocheirus occidentalis. Next base: position 293,108,130 of record CM053594.1, on the reverse strand, counting down.
TGGAAGCCCCAAAACATTAAGTGACTTGCCCAGAGTTACAAAGCTAGTATGTCACAAGCAGTCCATTCCTGAACACCCTTAACTTAAATTGGAAATGAACCCAATAAGAGTTTTAAAATTTGAACTTACCTGACAATGAACTCAATTGTACTTTCAAAAAGGGAGTGAGGGGACTGAATACCATTTCCTCATTTTAATCGCAAAAATTCCACAGGCTCAAAATTGAAAAGTTAAATTTTCAATTTTGGGCCTGTGGAATTTTTGCTATTAAAATCAATCCAATCAGTGAACAAATATTTATTAACCACCAATTATGTGATCGACATATACAGCTTCCCCTCCTTCATTACTGTCTTTGGCAATACTCAAAAAATCTTGAAAGCAAATGGGTCTGCTCATGTAGACAAGGAAGATATAAAGAAATTTTAAGGATGTGAAAATCTTAAAAAATTCTTCCTCATCTTATGATTAATGAAAAAAGAACCATACATGAAAATTCAACTGGCGTATAGCCATCTTCCCATGAGGGAAGAGTGTAAGAACTGGGAACCAAATAACTAGGATCTATTTTATTCTTTGGACCCTTTCTCCAAATGTCTTTGTTTAGAATAAGGTGGTGGAAAAAGAATTAAAAAAAAAAAAAACAACACAAAACCAAACCAAACCAACAACCAAATTTCATTTGTTTTCTAGAAAGCAAATGAGTCAGGAGGAACTGGAGATGGAAGAATTCCTAGGTGAGACAGCAACATCCTTGACTATTAATTAACTTCTTTTCTCTACTGTTGGCAATATTAATATGATCTTTGTTAGTGTCAGCCTTCTGAATTATCTATAATAATAATATAATAATAAAAAATATTTATTTATTTGTTCTTGCTTGTTCTGGAAGTTAGTCTCATTGTCCACCTCTACGTACCTATGTTTCTATGTACCTCAGGATATTGCCCACAAATGTCAGATTTTCTTCCACCTTGCCTTCTCTGGCATCATTATTTATCTGTTTAACGTAGCCTCCACTGGTTCCCCTGCACCTTTCTCCTGAGACTGACCACTGGTTCTACGGCTTAGCTGTTCTGACATCATCTTCCCAGGTGAGTTGTCACCTCATAGGCTTTGTCATACAGTACCTATTCCAAGGGCAAGCACAATGTCACTGCTTCTTTCACTGTTTATTTGACCCATGTACTCTTACATACTGTTCAGTTTTTTTTCCCTTGTACATCCGGCACATTGTCAATTTTGATTCCTACATCCTAAGATTCAGTGACTAAAAGATTTTCCTTTTACTTTCCAGGGATACAATAGTCACCGTACCTGAATTTCTTATAAGGAGATATTATTGGTAATGGATCAAAATATTAGACAAAGAAATAGCAATTGGGATTATTGGTTGGCTTCTGTTCTCTTCTCTTTCTGCCTCAAGGTTCATTTATTGTTAAAAATTTACTGGCATCTTTTGTTTTAAAATCACTTTGATTTCTGAATATATTCCTCCTTCCTCTCCTATGCAAGGCAGGTTATTTATCTTAAATAAACATTAACAGTTGGCTGGTTACCAATTATGATGAATTATTATTCTATAGCACAGTTATATGTTCTCATGCAGAAAACACCACTTAAAATTTGGAGCTCAAAAATGAGCAGAAACCAAAAGTTAGAAATTTGCCATAAGAACAAGTTCAAACTTTGGAAGTAGAATTTGTAAGCTTAACTATAAATTCAATCAATCCTTGTCTTTCAGCTGGAAAATAGCTGACATGCGGACATGTTTTAGAGAGCAGTAGGAAGATAAGGCATTAGGTCAAAGGTTTGCAGAAAGCGTGTTGAAGAGGTCATTGAATCAAAAACATTAATTTTACAGATTAGGAAATTTACAGATTAAGAAATTGAAATGAAACAATTTGACTCAGATTACTGAAGAGACACTAAAAAAAACAAAAAAGCTACAACAAAAATAATAAATCACAGAATACTTCTTTGTGTAAACCTTACAATAAAAAGCATCATATCTGAAAGGTATAAGAACATCTACAAAGACACGTCATAATAAGTGACATTTATATAGGAATTTGGAGTTTGAAATACATATACTGTCTCATATAAACCTCAAAATAACTGTGTTATTTTATTAATTTCTATTTCAGAAATGAGGAAACTTTGGATGCACAGAAAGATTAAATGACTTTTCCATCGTTCGTAACTAGTCAATGTCAGAGGCAGGTTTTGAATCCAGGATTTCCTGATTCTCAATCCAGCACTGGATACCCATTATATTATAC
>CM053594.1:293047892-293105348 GCA_028646575.1 Pseudocheirus occidentalis | reverse complement strand
CCTCTCCCATTCCTTCAGTCTTTAAGATCTCACCAAATTCTCACTTTCCCTGATGACACAGCCTCCCTAGCTGCTCTTTCTTAGTACTGGCTTCACGACCTTTCATTCTCTTCAGTTAACTGGTCAAGGCAGGTGGAGTTGAAATATTCCTTGTTCTCCATGACCATTTCCAGGTTGTCCCCCTTCCTCCATTATTTGGTAACCAACACTCCTCTGAGGTTCATGTTATTGATGGCTACTGTCCAATCAAATTCCTGGTGGCTTTTGCCTATAGACACCTCTCTTCTCCCCTGGTCACTCCCTGTCCTTCCTCAATGAGTTTGGTATTTGACTTAGAATTTTTCTCTCCCCCCCCCCCCCCGCCCTCATATATATATTGATTCTCCTCCAAATTCCCTGACCATTCAAAGTTGCTTGATTTATTCACTTCTCATGAACTACTCTTCCACCCCACCTCAGCCACATGCAAAGATAATCATAACTTCAATCTTGATATCACCGTGTTCATTTCCATGTTAAAGAATTCCAAAATCTCCTTACATGACCATAGTCTATTGGGTTTTCACCTCTCACTCCGCCTTCCCTTACACAACCATATTTTTCATCCACATTGTGACCTCCAATCTTTCCAAATGACCTTTCAATTCTCTTTTAGGACATCTCCCTTGTACTAGCCACTCTCCCTTCTTCTCCCCATCTTGACTCCCCAGTGAGTCGATTCAACTCTATATCATCCTTCTCTCTTGAATCCCTAGCCAGGGGTGGAGAACCTGTGGCTTCCAGGCCAAATATGGCTTTCTAGGTCCTTGGGTGCAGCCTTTTGACTGAGCCCAAGTTTTACCGAAAAAATCCATTTATTAAGGGGATTTGTTCTGTGAAGTTTGGATTCAGTCAAAAGGCATCACTTGAGGTAGCAGGTTCCCCACCCTTGCCCTAGCCCCTCAATCATACTGTCAATTATGTCCAGTCAAATCTCAGCTTTAGATCACATCCACCATTCACTGCCTTTATGCCTACACATGTGTTGCTGAATGAAGGTGGAGAAAATCATGCAACCATTCTTACTGGATTCATTAAAAATTTATGTTGCACAACCTCAACTGGGCCCTCACTGCTGCTAGGCAATCTTATTATACCTCCCTTAACAACTCATTATCCCACTCCCCACAGTTGTTCTTCCATACCTTTTCATCCCTCCTCAAACCTCCCATAGCTCCCTTTCTCCTTACTCTTTCAGTCGAGAATCTTGCCTCATATTTTACAGGAAAAGAAAAAATTGAGGCCATTTAGTGTCAACTCTCTCTTCTCCCTTCTTCCTCATCTATCACTCGTACGCCTATCACTTTTTCCTCCTTCATTCCAGTTTCACATTATGAAGCGCCCTTTCTCCTTACCAAGGCTAACCCCTCTACTTGTTCAAGGGATCTCATTCTATATCATTTCTTCCAACAGATTTCTCCTTCTGTTATCCCCACTCTTTCACTTATTTTCAATATCTCCTTCTCTACTAGCTCTTTTCCTACTCCTACAAACATGCCCGTGTCTCCCCTATCCTGAAAAGATTACTCGATCCTTCCATCCTTGCTAACTATCATCCTATATTTCTCTTCTGCCTTTGTAGCTAAATTCCTCAAAAAGGTGCCTCCACTTTCTCTCTTCTCACTCTAGTCTTAACCCCTAACAATCTGGCTTCTGACCTTATTATTCCATTGAAACTGTTCTCTCCAACGTTTCTAAAAATCTGTTAGCTGCCAAATCCAATGACCTTTTTCTTAGCTCTCTTTCTTCTGGACCTCCCTGCAGCCTCTCACACTATACAGCTTCACTCAGTGATCTCATCAGCTCCCAGGGATTAATTACTATCTCCATGTTAATGATTTTCTCTTGCCCCTAACTCTCTGTTGACCTTTAATCTCCCATCTCCAACTGCCTTTCAGACATCTCAAAATGGATGTCCAGTAGATATCTTACAATCAACCAGAACTCATTGTCTTTCCCCTGAGGCTCCTCCGTCCCCCCTTTCCTATTAGTCTAGAGCAGTGATTCTCAACCTTCCTAATGCTGTAACCCTTTAATACTTGTATGTGGGTGTATCTGCATGTGGGCGGATCTGCCTGGAGATGGATAGAGGAACAGTGTCTCAGTTCCTAAGACCATAGGAAATATGTGTGTTTTTCAATGGTCTTAGGCGACCCCCAAAGGGGTCACGACCCCCAGGTTGAGAATTGCTGGTATAGAGGGTAACACCATCCTCAGAGTCCCTCAGGTTCAGAACCTAGGAATCATCCTGGATTCCTTACTATTTTTTCATCTAATCCCCCTCCCCACTCCCATCTCTATATCCACACTGTTGCTAAGGCCTATTGATTTCATTTTGTTATATCTATTGAATATGCCCCCTTCTCTCTTCTGATACCGACATCGTTCTAATGAAGACCCTGCAATAGCCTGCTGGTGGATCAGCCTGCCTCAAGCCTCTCTTTACTCCAAGTCATTCTCTATTCAGACTCTAAAGTGATTTTCCTAAAACGCATATCTAATCATGTCACCCCCCAGAGTCAGGTGGGGAACCTGTGGCCTCGGGGCTACATGTGGCCCTCTAGGTCCTCAAGTGTGGCCCTTTGACTGAATCCAAACTTCACAGAACAAATCTTCCCTTAATAAAAGGATTTATTCTGTAAAACTTGGACTCAGTCAAAAAGCTACACCCAAGGACTTAGAAGGCCACATCTGGCTTTGAGGCTACAGGTTCCCCAATTCTGCCCCAGACTCAATAAACTCTAGTGGTTCTCTATCACCTCCAAGATCCAAATACAAAATGCTATTCAAAACCCTTCATAACGTATCCCCCCCACCCCAACCTTTCCAGTCTTCCCCAATATTCCTTGATCCAGTGACACTGCCTCCCGGTTGTTCCACAAATAAGGCATTTCCATCTCTCTGCTCTAGACATTTAATCTTGCCTGTCTCGTCATGCCTAGAATGTTCTCCTGCCTCCACTCCAACCACTGGCCTCCCAGGCTTCCTTAAGTCCCAACTAAAATCCCTCCTTCTACAAGAAGTCTTCCCTGATACCTCTAAAGTCTAGCTTTCCTTCTTGCAATTGTTTCCTAATTATCCTGGATACAGCTTCCTTTGTATATATTTGTCTGCACATTGATTATATTAGATTAGATTGTAGGCTCTTTCAGGGCAGGGATTGTCTTGTGCTTCTTTTTACATACATCCTTAGTACTAACACTACTTGGCATATGATAGATGATTAATAAATGTTTATTGGTTGACTGATTTTAAGAGTCATCTACTGTCTCTGGGATTCAGTTTACATATGTGTAAAATGAGAGGATTGGATATGATTTCTAAGGCTCCTCTCTGCTTTAAATTTCTATGATTTTATGATTAAATAAGGAGAAAAGAGGCAGGTCTACCATGCTAGTGAAGTTTCTGACAATGAAATTTTGAAAAAAAAATTGATACTACATATATTTACTCTAATTCCTACAAAAAGTAGTGTAATTAAAAAAAAATTAAGAGCCCTACATCAACAAGTTACAATCAATGGTATGCCATTTGTACATAAACATATTTAGATCCTTTAAAACAATATGTTCTCTCGAGTAGATCACATATTTTCTCAGTGATCTTTTTAAAAATATTAATTTTGTTGGCAACAATTTCAGAGACAGAGAAATGGGTGAACTGAAGCGCAGTCCACATTCCGATTAATATAGCTTCCTAATTATTGGACTTTAATTAAGACTGATAGTATTGGTTCACACGAATATGTATGTTTTCATAACTATGCTAAAGATAAATCAATAATTTGTCTAAAATATGATTCTGTTAACTTAAACCATCAACGAGATCAGAAATTAAGCGTGCTAATTAAACGAAATCTGAGAAGTAGAAATTGGTGTAATTATGGTCACGTGAATGAATGTATAATTAAACCAAAGCACCCAAATACACCAATTACACCTCTATATCACAGAATCAACATGATTAAAAATAAAGCTGTGCTGGCTATGTAGTATTATACTAGCTATTTTATGTTGTCATAGCCAATTTATACAATATTTTAGACTTAAGTATACTTACAAAAATTACCCAAGTTAAGAGAACAGAAAAAATACAGAAGGAAAAACATCAGTTCCTTTAAATCTCAGTTTCAATTCTCTGAAGCATTTTGGTACCCCTTAAGGATGATGAAAGAGCAGCTAGGTGTCTCAGTGGATAGAACACTAGGCATAGAGTCAGGAAGACTCCTCCTCCTGAGTTCAATTCTGGCCTCAGACATTTACTAGCTGTGTGACCTTGCCCAAGTCACCTAACCCTGTTTGTCTCAGTCTCCTTATCTGTAAAATGAGCTAGAGAAGAAAGTGGCAAACCATTCCAACATCTTTGCCAAAAAAACTCAAACAGAGCCACAGGTAGAAACAACTGAACAAAGGATGATGAAAGATTCAGTTCATATTCATTCATTCTTTTTTTTTTTTTTTTTTGAGACTGGGTCTTTTTCTCTGCCTAGGCTAAAAGTGCAGTGGGCAGGCATTTGTAATCCCTGTACTGATAGACACTGAAGCTTTGAAATGCTATTTTTCCAGCCAGGGCAGGTCCTCCTGCTAGTCTTTGGTCCCAGGGTCTCACCACCTTAGCCCCAGCCTTAGTAGAGATACTGCATAGACTTAGCCCAAGGCAGAGTAGAACCCCAGTGGTCAGGTAATCCACTAGCCTCACCCCATGTTATCAACAGAGATGAAAGGCTTTAAATGTGCACCATGTACAAAGCCTTAGGCTAGGCACTAAGGAAAATACAAAGTTTAGCTTTTTCTCTACAGAAGAATATACTTTAATAAGAAGATAACACTTCTTTTTGGCGGTGTGTATGTGGCTTTTTTGGAGGAAGGAGGAAGCTCAATCTAGATCTGTAATTTTATTAGTGGAAGAGACTATTACTTGAGAATGCTTCCTTTACCAACAACAGATATGCAACTGTTCTATTTTCCAGTAGTCTGTAAACAATGTTTTCCTATCAGTTATATATAGCGAAGTCATATTTCCCTGTGGGAAAATAATGCACATTTCAAAAATTGACCAAGACGATGAAACTATGAAGGTATTCAGAATGCTCAAATATCCAGCTCCATAATGAAACAGGGGCAAGCTAGGTGGTAGAGCAGATATAGTGCCAGGCTTAGATGTGGGAGGACCTATGTTCAAATTCAGCCTCAGACATGTATTGTGTGACCCTGGGCAAGTCACTTAATTTCCTCATCTGTAAAATGAACTAGAGAAGGGAATGGAAAACTATTCTAATATCTTTGCCAAGAAAGCCCCCAATGGGGTCATCTAAGAGTCAGATACCATTGAAAAACAAACTAGACAACAACAATGAACTTGAAAGTTAACTGATGATGAAAGGGGCTACATTCACACCTGCACTTGTGAAAATGCAGACTGGATTTAAAAGTCTTCAGTGGAAATATCCCAAATGGCTACACGATGAGGTATTTCCCTATGACATTCATGTCAATGAGGCGGTGAATAGATTAACCCTGACCCATACTTAATGGCATTAAATTAAAATACATTTTGAGTATTGCCAAACAGAAAGATTAAGATGATAAAGATGTTTTTATTGAAGGAAATAGCATTTCTTAGGGAAGCTTTTAAACCAACAGTTACTTGTGTAGAAAAAAAAAAAAAGGAGCTCTCTCATATGCTGCCCAGGTCAGGAATATTCATATTTCTCAGTCTCCTCTTATTAGCAAAACAAATGACAAAAATGAACCAGAAATCTGGATTTTATTTAAAAAGCAAATTCATAAGACTTAGAGCTGGAATGGGCTTTACACACGATGGAAAGAAAGCCCTCTTTTCTACAGACGATGCTCAGGATCACCAAGGAAATAGAGCATCAGTGCTAGTATTTCAACATAGGCTTTCTGAATTCAAATCCAGCACTCTTGCCAATACAATCATCCATCTCTACAGTACAAATGTGGCTATCTGGTGAGGGGACAGGAGATTCAACATTCTGGCTAAGCAAGAGGAATGCCCCTGCCCTCAAAAAAGGCCATTGTAACAAGTTTTTAAATGCACAAGAGAGAAGGGAAGGAAATATGAAAAGCATGTAACAAGAAGTATAGTTTGAAAGGTGAAGAATTTATTATCTACTTTTTTTAAAGGAAGTAATATAAAATGGAGATTCATGATGGTTTGATATAGAATGCTCATTTTGTGAATTACAGAAATCTGCAAAAATTTGTGTATGTGAAAATGCAAATGAAAATATGTGTATGTGCATACAGAAATGCTCTTTTGATGATGTTTTAATGTTTAGAATAAAAAAGCAAAAAAAAATTCTTGCTGAGAATTCACAACTATTTTTCAAAGATATACTGCGTGGGAATCACTTTGCTATTTATGAAAGGTAGTCAAATATAATTAAGATATGGTCCTTGCTCTTGTGGAATTTAAAGTTGAGCAAGCTGTTAATGGCAAACAGAAATACGTAATACTCTGTAATTACAATGCAAAATAAAAAAAAACCCTGAGATCTCCAGCTTTAAGTTTAACACAAATTAAATACCAAATCACCCAAATCTATAGAGTAGAAGTGATCATAATAACCTTAGGTTATCAAGAAAAGGTTAATTATATTTAATTTACTTTGTATACTAAGGTAGGAAGGTGTGTGATGTGTTTCAGAAATCTAGCTATCAAAAATAAACTCAGTATGCCAGTTAGGTATCTCTCATTGGACCTCATTATATTTCATATTCTTAAATGCTAATTATATTATGATCAGTACTCTATTTGCATATGTAAGAATTTATGCTAAGTATGCTAAGGAAAGGTGAGTAAAAGTTATAACTAATTGCCATGATTATAATGGGTAACAAACCCCCAGAAATTCTAGTCCCAAGGCAGGTTCACTACCAATTTCACTCAAAAAGCATTTTTAAGTACAATGATGAATCCAATAGAACTCAAAGGCAAAAACAAAATAGTCTTTATCCTCAGGTAATTAACATTTTTCTAGGGTGATAAAACATATATGATAATAAATACAAAGTGATTTCGGGAGGAAGAAAACAATTTTAACAAAGGCAATCAGGAAAGATTCAAGGAGTATAACCTAAATTGAGACTTGAAGGAAATAAATATCTCAACTGATCCTTGCAACAATAGGTACTGTTACCTCATTTTTCTTGCAACAATAGGTACTGTTACCTCATTTTACAGAAGAGGAAATGGAGGGGAATAGAGGTTAAGTGACTTGTCCAGGGTCATAGAGTTACTATCTGAGGTCAGATTTGAACTCAGGTGGTTGTGATTACAGGTGCAGCCCTCCAGCCAACAGCACCATCCGGCCACCTAAGAGAAGATGGTCAGGAGGGAGCAAAATCTCAAAATAGGGGCATGTAAGAACTAAACGGGCAGCTAGGCAGCCCAGTGGATTTAGAGTACTAGGCCTTAATCATCTTTGTGAGTTCAAATCCAGCCGCAGACACTTATTAGCTATGTGACCTTGGGCAAGTTACTCCAGCATCTTTGCCAAGAAAACCCCGAAGAGGAACGCAGAAACTGGGACACGATGGGAAAATGTCTGATCAATAAGAACCAAGTAAAGATATTAAAAATGTTAGCTCCCTGGACTCGTAATTATTAAAAATGATTCAAAAGCTCTGGAGTGATTAGCTGAAATTCAGAAAAAATGTGGCGATTCATTCATTCATGGTGACTCATTTAGCCATACAGTTGTTTAGTGGCAGATACAAATGAGAAGGTAGGCTGACTCTCAGTCTAGTGCGTTTTTTTCCACCATGGGATGGACACCAAATTAATGACTCCTCACTTATTTATTTCTCAAAGATAGTTCTCCCTCAATAGACATCAAATGCTCAGCTGTATCAGTTTCTCCCAAAGGATATTTTATCACTTGGAATTATGCTTTTGGAAATTAGTGCCAGAACATTTAACAAAATTCCAGGAAGCCCAGAGGCTTTTTGGGCAATGCATGTTCACAAAAGGGGAAGGAAATGTTTTCTTTTCTGGGAAGGCCCCAGTTATATGGTAATGGTTTCTTAAAAAGGTCAAGGGGAGGCAGCTGTTAAACTGGCTCCGGACTATTACCTCTTCTTCTCTCCCATATCCTTTACATTTTCTCTTAGACAAGAATTATGGAAAAGTGAAAGGACTGTATGTTTTCCATGTAGTATTTTTGTGGAGCTTCTGCGTGGGCCCACTGGCTGAAGCCTGCTGCCGTGTGCTAGGTAGTCTGGGAGACAGAGCCTTGGCCCACAGTCAGAAAGACCCAGGTTCAAGTACAACTGCAGACACTTACCAACTGTGTGATTCTGGGTAAGTCACTTCAACCTCTGCTTGCCTCAGTTTCCCTATCTGCAAAATGAAGTTAGTAACAACCCTACCTCACAGGGTTGCTGTAAAGATCAGATGAGATATTTGTAAAACACAGTAGAAGCTATCGAAAAGCTTATTCTCTACCCGTCCCCTTTTCTCAACACCATGAACTCAACAAATTAAGAAATACATTTTTCTTTGCTTCTACCATATACTGGTAAAGTTTTTTGTTTTGTTTCGAGAAGGGGTTACAATTACGCAATTCGTTTTTCTTGGTTTGACTAACACATTTAAACTTTAGTAGCTTAAAAAAAAACAACACCCAGAACTTCTGAAACTGATTAAGATCTTGGAAGCCCAATTTTCCCAATCACTGAAGAAAGCACTGAGTTGAAAAATAATTGTGCTACTTCTCTTCTGTATAATGCTTTGCAAAAAAAAAAAAAACCAAACAAAGCTTTTACCTACATTATCTCAATTAACATAACAATCTTGTGCAGTAAGAAAGGCAGGTCTCACGTTGATTTTCATTTTTTTTCTTTCTTTTTTTTTTGTAAAGAGGAATAAACCAAGGCTTTGACAATTTAAGGAAGTTGCTTAAAACTATATGAACAATAAAAGGCAGAGGCAAGGCAAGACAACAAGGATTCATTTATTTACTACGTACCAGACAAGAATCTAGCTCTTCTGCCTTATAGTTTAGTGTAATCCCCTGGACCAGGCGTGGTGAACCCATGGCCTCAAGGCTGCATTGCGGCCCTCTAGGTCCTCAAATGTGACACTTCAAACCTAAACTTCTGAGGTTCCAAGGGTGGCACCTGAGGACCTAGATTTGTTCTGTGAAGTTTGGATTCAAAGGGTCTCATTTGAGGACCTAGAGGGTCACATGCGACCTCGAGGCCAAAGGTTCCCCCCTGCCCTGGACACTGACTGTGATGCTGCTTTAACTGAAAGTTATTACCATTTTTATTGTCATTCCTAAACCAAAAAGGTTTTAGAGTTAATAAATCTTCATTTCATGCTTTCACCAGTACTGCCTTGGAAATCTCCTAGAACATGAACTCAAACCTTTCCAGATTATAAATGCCAGCTTTGGGACCACAAATTCTTAAAATATTTGATGAAGAGTCTAGGGTGAATGGATTATTGAATCAAGCTAGATATTTCCACAGTAGAATAGGTTCTTGTGTATGTTGCTCTCTCATTTTATAATGAACATAACTTCTGTCTTGATAAAGATTGATTTGATTACAAAAAGTCATTCTTACAAGAAGATGGGGATCCTAAGCTTAAGCCTCATGTCTTTCAACTACTGTATCTGCCCAAAGTACTTCAAAGCTAGACTTGAATAACAATAAATATTTCCTCAAAATGGTTTTAATAGCTAATTGTCTTGTGGTGATTGTGCAGAAAGGAAGGGAAAATGATTCACCAGTGGGAATAGCTGAGTCCATTAGCCAGCAGAGAAAAGGAAATAGGACTTTAATGGAACTATTCCCATTTATATTTTTTTAAAGAAAATTTTGCAGTGAATATTATTTAGTGTCAGTTCAACTCAACCTAGAAGAGCTAAGATATGGATCACATCCAAAACCAGAACCAGCCCCAAAGTAAGCTAAAGAGTGCTAAACTTATTTTACTAAGGCAAATGAAGAATGAAGTTAATCTACAGCATGATTTAATCCAACAAACATTTATTAATCACTTTCTATATCAAGGAATCCTGGAACAGAAATATCCTGTGTCTTTCCAAGGGAATAATGTAAAATTTTTGAAACTTTCTAAAAATATAATCCTCTTTAATTACACACACATACACACACACATACATACACACTTTCACACACATGTATTTGCTACATGGGTCTTTTTTGGAAAAGTTTATAAAAATCAAGTAATAACAGGGTCTCAAAAAATTCTTTCCTTTCCCTTTCCCCCATGCTGGTAAACACAGGCTTAAGGGATAGAGGAGATACCCAAGTTATTTGGTACTGCCACTTTGGGTCAAGGGTCAATCAACAAGAGTGGGTCAAGGAGGAAAAAGCAATTATTCAACAAAGCCTACTAAATCTGGGAAATATAAGCTCAGTTTTCCATTCCATTAATCTAATAATGCTAAGTAATCCAGTAATGTCAATTTATCAAAGAATTCATTATCCAATTCAAGTTTTCCTAAGAAGAATATGACACCAAAATTGTTATTCTTAGGATGCATACAGTGAGACTTTCCCTGAGGCTGTGCACCTTAAGTTAGTGAGCCAAGAAAGGATCATAGAACATTAAAAACCTGTAAGTATTACTGATTTTGGATTTAATTCACAGTCTTGTTCTCAAAGAGGTACTATGTGTTGTTTCAATTCTGTCCAAATCACGAGTGTATTCTTTAACCCATAGAAATAGAGAACTTACATTAAACTGGGTCGGTGCCACTGGGTGGTTCTGTTGTTGTGGTTAACGTAGTAAGTTCTGCCCAAATTGTCGACTTTCTCTTCCCAACCAGGTGGCAGGGGAGGTGGAGGAAGTTCTTCTTGGTGTTGAGAAGCGGAGTCATTTGAATCAACAACTTCCCATCCATGCTGTAAAATAAAGTTGAATGGGTGATTAAAAGGTTAGTTTTATTTTTTCTTCTAGGATAAGAAAGCAACCTTACAGCTTAAAAAAAAAACATACACACACAACATAAAATCCACAATTAAGTCAACTGTCTAAAAATAATACCTGGTGTTTTTATACAAGGTCTAATTTTAAAGAAACTATTAAGAATAATAAGCCAGTAAACAAGCATAATTAAAAGTGTACTATGTGTCAGGCACTGTCCTATGCACTAAAGACACAAAGAAAAAAAAATCATGGGTCCTGCCCTCACAGAACTCATATTCCAATAGCATCTGAATAACTATGTATGAACATAGTATGTGGTGTAAGTGGAAGGTAAGTCAGAGGGAAGTCATTAGCAGTGAAGAAGATGAAAACTGGCCTTCTGTAGAAGGTGGGACATAAGCCAAGTCTTGGAGGAAGCTGGGGAAAATAGGAGGTGAGTGTGGGAAGGGAGAGCCTTCCAGGTATGGGGACAGCCACTGAAAAGACAGAGAGAGTAAACAGGAGTGTTGTGGGTGAAGAAAAGTAAGAAGGCCAATATTACTGGAGAGGAATAAAGTATAAGAACATGGAAAGGGTTGGAAAAGGTGAGGTTGTGAGGGTTTGAATTGCAAAATCAAGCATTTTATATTTGATGCTTGAGGTAATAGGAGTTTCCTTGGATAGGAGGAAGAAAGAGAATGAGTATTTATATAGCGCCTACTAAGGACTTTACAAATACTCATTTGATCTTCCCAACTCTATGAGATAGGTGCTGTTACTGTCCCGTTGTACACTTGAGGAAAGTGGTAAACAGAGGTGAAGTGACTTGCCTAGGATCACACAGCTAGGTAAGTGAAGATTTGGGTCTATCTGACTCTAGGCTAGTGCAGTGGCTCAGGAAGGGTCTGCACTAGGGCAGTTGTGTGAGTATAAAGAAAGAATTGGTATTTATGAAAGATGTTAAGGCAAAAATGACAAGACTCGGCAGCAGACTGGCTATGAAGGGTGAGTTAGAATGAGGAGTCAAGGGTGACACCAAAATTAAGCCCGAGTAAGTTAGAAGATGCCAAAGCCCTCCACAGTAATAGAGAAGTTCAGAAGAAGAGAGGCTTTGACAGGGAAAACACTGAGTTCTATGTGGACATGTTGAACTTGAGATGCCTATGGAGAATATAGTTTGAGCTGACCAAAGATTAATTTGTGATGTAGGACTAGATCTTAGGAGAGAGATTAGGGCTGGGGATATAGATCTGGGAGTCATCTGAATAGAGAAAACAAGATGAGATGGCCAAGTGAGAAATACAGAAATAGAAGAGAAGATGAATGGATCCTTGGCAGACACTGATGGCGAATGTGGGGTAAGTGGAAGATAAGTCAGAGGGAAGGCATTAGCCTTCAAGAAGATGAAAACAGGCCTGCTGTAGAAGGATGTGAACAGTCTTGAAGGAAGCTGGGGAAAATAGGAGGTAAATGTGGGAAGGGAGAGCATTCCAGGCATGGAAGGAAGATCCAGCAAAGAATGGTCAGTCAGGTAAGAGGACAGTCTCACAAACCTAAGAAGGATAGAGTTCTCAGAAAAAGAGGGTGATCAAATATATCAGTACTAAAGATCAATCAAGAAGGGTGAGGATGAAGGAAAAGGTCTTTTCATCTGGCAATTAAGACAACACTGGTAATTTTGCAGAGGTCAGTTTCAGCTGAAGAATGATGAATCAGAAACCATATTGTGGACAGTTTAGATTCTAAATTGTCTACTAGATGGTTTCTACTGTTTAATTTTTCTACTGGAAGAAAGTGAGGGGAGAAGTGTGGGTATCTACCTAGAGGGATTTCTCAAGTTTAGCAAAGAAGGGTAAGAGATATCCGATGGACATTAGCAGGGGTGGTACTGAGCGTTTTTAAAAATGGAGAAATGAGAATGTTTGAAAGCAACAGGGAGGCCACAAGTAGAGAAAGATTAAAAATGAGGGAGAGTATGAGGATGATAGAGGGGGGCAATCTGAGGGAGAAAATGGGATGGAATGGGATCAAAGGTACTGTAGAGATGGGGCCAAAAAGAGAAACATCAAAGACAGAGGTGAAGAGGTGAAAGTGGGGGAAGACATCTAAGTGGTGTGAGATGAGAAAGAGGGGAGAGGAAGAATGGATAGGGTAGAGGAAAACCTTGATTCATGCCCCTTAAAAAAACAAACAGCCCATTTGCTGAATAATGAAGGAAAAACTGATTAGGAGAGATTGGGGAGAGATGAGAATGTATGAATAGCTTCTGTGGTGAGTGGGATAAAAACTGATTAAGGAGGTAAAAAATGATTGTCTTATTGAAGTGAAGGCCTGGTTAAGATTATGAAAAATAAATCTGTAGCAATTTTAGAGCTGAAAGGAACTAAAGGAATTATCTAATCTACTTCCTTCATTTTGTAGAAAGAACAGTGACTTCTTCAGCCTCACACAGTCGGCAAGGGTTGAGGCAAGAGCACAGGTATTCTGATGTGCTTGCTTGTATTTGTGAAAGATGTTAAGGCAAAAAATAACAACTTATTACAAAATATTAATTTTACAAAAATTATAAAAAAAATATGATTTTAGTAAATTGCTACAGGCTCTGAAGGTTATCCCAAAAGAGAAGTGTCAAAAATGTTTTGAGTGTAAATAACAGCTTCATTAGAATAAATGGAATACTAATAAGAATCTTCCAAGGTGACTATTTTGAAGTATTTCAAAGTAATTTATGTTGTTAAAAAATTATACACACACACACACACACACACATACAGAGTCTAATATCTTTAAATGATGAAGGAAATAGTGAATAAGACCCCATTTTGCAGATATTACTGATTTACCTGAAATCTTATTGTGGGCTAAAATGTATCAGTGGAAAGGCCAGGAAGAGATGGACCCCAGGTGTAATATTATTTTTTTTCTACGTAAGGAGCTACCACACCCATAGCTGGTTTTTTAGGAAAATGGTGCCCCCTGCAACTTGCTTCGTCCCGGGAGTCCAAAGTAGATTGGGAAATGATGCTCATCCTCATTTATTCTAGTAACATTGCCTCCATACAATCAGGCTGCCTTGCCTTAGAGCTAAAATTACATTTTACAATACATATTTTCAGCATTAAGTATTCCTTTCCTAATATCCCAGAGTAAAATCACTGTAAAATTATTAATATGCTGGTTACTGCCATCAGATGAGTAGGAGAGTGTAAAAAATTACTGGATTTAAAATAATAAATGAAAATATGCTGACATACTTATGGTGTCTTGAAATTCAGAGCTATCTACCACCCACTTGTTCATTTTTTTCTTCATATACTATACATAGAGATAAAAGTTTGTGAGTGAAATATAACCCAAAACTTGGCTTTTCAGTCTGAGGGGCCTGTTAACGTGTCCATAACACATTATTCACATAATACGACAGCTGCACACAAATGGCAGACCAAGTAATAGTTAGGCCTTGATTAACATCCACTGTCAGAAGCAGAGGAATAATTGCCTAACAAAAAAGAACCAAGTCTTTTCAAGATGTAAAAGCACAGGAAGAAAATGAGAAGGCACTGGTGGACCCACCCTACTCCTCCTCATTAAACCTTCTCATTCCTCTTCCCCTGCTCAAAGAAAAGAGAAAAAAAAGAAAAATTTATCAGGACAGTTAATGCCAAAATGGTTATTTCTAGGGAAAGGTCATCTAATGCATTCTCACATGTGGGTGCCAAATGAAAAAGAAACTTGGGAGAGATTTCCTGATGTTTGAATGAATCCCAGGCTAGAAAGGATTTTAAAAGGGATAAATCTTCAAGTCAAATCAATAGGGTAGCTTTCCAAATTCCTTATAGGGGTGGAAAGGAACAAAACCTGGATAATCCTATCTCAAAAAAGAAAAAGAAATTCGTAGAAGAAAAACTATTCAATTGTTCATGGTAGCTACATTAAAATTGAGAAGTTAACTAAAATAAGAGGGTATTTGGTTTTAAAAATCATATTCATAATCAAGACAGCATTTAATTTCTTTCAGATAGAACAATAAGAAGGTACTAATGAAATAATATATCGAAATGCTTTAAAATATAAAATGGACTAAATGTAAACTATTTTTATGATGATTATTATCTGATACCATGTATGATTGGTCAAACAACATCATCATCTGATATAAATGGAAATTTCCTTTGATTGTCAAAAAAAATTTACTGACTTCACTGTAACTGAGTAAACTCCACAAAGTTTTGAAATTCTCTGACTTGTATAAACTCAAGATTTAATAATTTGGTCAGATATGGCTCATTATGCTTTTATGTTTAACAATGACTAGCATTTATCTGGAGCTTGAAGGTTCTAAAAGCACTTTATATGTATTATGTGGGCAGCTAGGTGGCTCAGTAGATAGAGTGCCAGACCTGGAGTAAGGAAGACTCATCTTTCAGCCTCAGATACCAACTAGCTGTGTGATCCTGGGTAAGTCACTTAACCCTGTTTGTCTCAGTTTCCTCTTTTGTAAAATGATCTGGAGAAAGAAATAACAAACCACTCCAGTATCTTTGCCAAGAAAACTCCAAACAGGGTCATGAAGTATCAGACACAACTGAAAGGACTGAGCAACAACACATGTATCACTTGATCTTGGCAACAACCTGTGAAGTAGTGTTTTTATTTTCATTTTACAGATGTTAAGACTGAGGTTGGCAGAGGTTTCCATAGTAAGTGTCTGAGGGAAGATATGACGTTGGGTGTTCATGACTCCCAGTCCCACACTGAATCTACTATGCCACAAATGTAGTAACACAGTGCAAGAAAACAATATAAAATCTTACAGATGCAAGCAATTCTCAAATTTCTTCATCCCCTCCTCTCTATACTTAACACTTCTCATCTTTGTTAGAGGAAAAACATTAGAAGAGTTTGTGGTAAATATTTACATTTTATAAACAACAGAGGCTACAATGAGCTGTCATATAACCTCACTACTATGTCTGAACATGGTAGCCACTGTTATTTCCAAAACAGACGGGTGCCAATATGTTCATTCATATTTCTGAAATGAGGTACTTGGAAAAAACCTTAAATTCACTTTAGTTATTATATTATTTGTAAACAACAACTGAGAAAACATAAAGCAAAGGGTCTTACCTCTAAATCTTCCCTTTGATCATTATTTTCTTCATCTTGTCCTCCATTCTTTGGCATATATGCCATTTTCAATCGTAAGAAGCCTTTTACCCGGGATTTATGACTATATAATAGGGAGAAAAGACAAGTTAACAAAGGTTTTGGCAAAACTGTGCTTTTTATGGAATATATTAATTTGTGTGAAAGAGTAAAATTTAAATACACTGACATTTGCATACATCTGAAAAAACAAAAATAAGCCCTCACCTTCTTGGTCGGAGGAGGAAATCCTTAAAAGTATATGGCCGTTCCATGGTTGGGTCTTCAGTCTATAAACATAAGAAGCAAATTAGGTTTGAAAATTGATGGCCTTTATGTTTTTGATCTATTAAGCTGGATCATGAATTTTCCCATTATAAAACACGGTTGCTTTCCCTACATTTAGAAACAAAAGCCAAGACCTCACCAGGAGACTACCTGGGGTAGATTTATTAGTATTACCACGACACCACCTACTTGAAGCCCTAACATTAATTACAACAGTAGATATTAGACAAAGTCATGATATTTGAATTATTGTACATAAATTGGCAGCTTCAATTTATAACTACAGGATTCGGATCTCAATATAACACAGCTAATAAATGCAAGCATTTTAGCAGCCAATAACAAACCATCATGCCTAGTTATGATTAAAACTACTTCTGGTAACTTCCAACGTCCCAGTATCTACTGATGGCAGTAATATCCTCCCTGTTACCATGGTTCTAAAACTTAAGCATAAGCCCTCTCCCTCATAGCTCGGCCGCTGAATCTTGTCAGACAGTTACACCTCTCCAAACTTGGATCTGTCCCCAACTTACAATGCCTCTCACAATACTTTCACTTTAGTTTAGGTGCTTATCATGTCTTGCCTTAGACCAATATAATTACCTTCTAACCATTCTTTCTCTGTTTCCAATATCTTCCATCTCCAATACATCCACCACACAGCTCTCAGAATAATCTTCCTAATGTTAAAGTCTGACCATGTCACTCTACTGAGAGTGCAATGTCACTGTACCCAAGCAAATGGTTGCATGAAGCATTGTGACCCACAAAATGTATGACCCAGGAGACAATCTTTTGGTGATGAACCTCTAACACCGAGGTAGGCTGTTCTTTTGATAATCACTAGATCTATCCTCAAAGACTTCAGTTTAATAGAATCAATTTGAGGTTATACTACATGGGAACAGGCAGCCTCTGAGAAGCAAGAATTACCCATATCTCATGAAGAAACATCAAAAAGTAGGATTTTAGTCAAGGACCCTCTAACACTACAAGGAAAAAAAAATGTCATTTAACAAGAATTCAGAAGAGTTTTCTCATAATCAAAGCAAAACAACTTGAGTGGGAAAAAAATGTGTCAGAAACAAATGAGGAGATAACACATAAAATAATACATTCAACCTATTTATTAGGTTAACATCTTTCTTGTACTCTTTTGCTAGAACCTGATTAGAACGTAATATGGAACCATAAGTTCTTTCTGTTTATTTAAATGAATTCTGCGGAAGAGCTGAGAAATAGTAATATTTCATAGCATAAAAGGATTATAAAGCTGGAAATGATCCTAGAGATTGTAGAGATCAATTCTCTCATTTCCTCTCAGGCAACTAATGCCAAAGGAGGTCAAATGACATACATTCAAGGGTCACCCATGTTAGCACAATCTCCAGGGGATAATGACAAAGCTTGGAGCAGGAAGCTAGGTCAGCACCATGGTAAGAAAAGCATTCAGCCCCTTCCATCTCTACTGTGCTGCACTGCCACGATGAGCGGTGCATGATAGGGATGTTTAAAGAAGAAGAATTAAAATTCAGCACTAACAGTTAAGAGCCTGGCCACTACTGAAAACTTTGTGGTGGATTTCAGTGATTCAGACCCAGGTAGACTCTGGGATTCCCAAAGGGTGTGTCTGAACTGTCAAGAGGCAGAGATTTCTCAGTATGTCTCTACCGGTAATAATGATCATTTCTCTGAATATCTCTAACGGTACAATGACTCTTAGGAAGGTGTTAAAAGTGCCAAGAGGACTCTGTTAGACTGAGGGCTGCCCGCTACAGTTAAAAGCTGCAGTTGGCAGTCAATCTACTATACTTTAGTCATCGTATCTAAGTCTAACACACTGTGTTTATTTCCGTCTATGTGGGCATCTGTCTTGTGTACTGGGCTGTACTTGGTAGCTACTAGCTGGAGGGGTCAGCTTTCTGGCAAAAAGACATTTCGAGACAGCCAAGGGTTGTATTTCTGATACAGCAACTGAGACTGAGGCCTCATCAACCTTGGGGTATCTTTGGGAGCCCCAGACATAACACACAGTAGCAAAGTTAGTATCAGACTCTAGCCTACTATTTTCCACTCCAGTCTAGTACTCTCTTTTTCATTTGTTGTAAATGTCAACTTTCCAATTTCCACATTCTTTTCTGCTTCCCCTATATACAACTTGTTTTGGAAACTCAAGTGGTTCACAACATAAATCCTGTTCTCTAGGCTTTGTAGACTATTATGAGAAGCTAAACACATGAATAGGAAACCTTCATTACTACCAACCCCCACCCCTAAAAGAAAAGAGATTTTATATATATATATATAATTGGGTTGGAGAAACAAAAGGTCAAGTTTTCTAAAAATAAATTTTAACTTATATCTCTTATTTTTACATGGCCTAAGTGGTTAAGATTTTTCCTGTACAAAGTCATGGCTTCTGTGTATCTTTCAACAAATGAAACGTCATCCAAAACTAAAAGAAATAAACCTGAGGGAAAAGTAAAAGAAGGAGGAAGACAGGACCTATTGCTGAAGGAAAGTGGAGAAAATTTGAATTTATGCAGAGAGACCTGGGTTCTGCTACTTATTGCCTATATGACCTTGGGCAAGTCCCTTAACCTCTCTAAAACATCCCAGTATTCTCATCACTAAAAAAGATTAGACCACATGACTGCTCAGGCTCCTTACAGGTCTATATCTATCCTCTGCTACTGCCAACACTGGAAAAAAACTCTAATGTCTTAAATTTGTTAATAAACTAATTAATTTCTTAATGAAGGAAAAAAATCACCTCCTATTTCAACTCTGTATTACTCCTTTTTAGGGAAGAGTAAATTTACATGTGGGTGAGTCTTTTCTCTCTCAGATCACCAGAGCTCAGATCATGCATAGTTAAGACTTCATTCAGATTTCAATTCATTTTCATCTACTGGCAGAATGCCAGAATGGAATCTCAAGTAATGATATGTAAGGAATAGCAGAGTATCTAATTAGTACCAGGTCCCCAGTGATTAGTATAGGAGGCTAAAGAAGAGCCCATGTAACCCACCACAGAGACGCCAAAGTGCTTACTACTTAGCATTCTTCTACAAAAAGAATCTGCTCTCATGTGAACCCATTAAGATGTGGGAATGCCTTGGTCCACTTGTATTTCTGAGAAGTTTCTTTGGGCTAGTGAGTTTATAATTGTAAATATGGTTCAACTGGAAAGTTTCATTATGAAGAATGGCAATATAGAATCTTACATTGCAAATACTGACATCCAATGCTTACGCTGTCAATGGGCTGCTAGAATTTCTATGACCGATTATTTTGGTATCTAATCAGGAGAAAAAAAATATATATATTATTTGACTATTATTTGTGAAAAGGTAACAATCTGAAACCTTATAATTCTAATATTGAACTTTGATCTGTTGTCTTATGGAATGCTTTAAGTAACTTATTACATTCCTAGATTATCCATTGGGGGTAGGGATGGGGGGGGAGGAAGATTTTTATTGTACAAGAAGTTAAAAGTTTGTCTTTCTTGAAATAATTTGTTCTTTTTAAAATTTCAGTAGTAGTCAACTTGGTAGAAATATCATATAAAAGGTTATGATATGTCATAAATAAAATGGTGTGTTGAGTACCCAATAGGCAAAGTACAGATACTCTAGAAGGCTCCATGAAGTCACAGGCGAAAAGGTACTCAAAAAAGAGGGATACTTTTCCATCACAGTGAATCACAATTAGCCCAGAGGTAAGAAGTTCAGTGTCTACAATAATAGCTGATTATCTAGATAAAACAGAATTTGCAAACACTGATGTATGTCTAGTATGTCTATTTTTAAATTTAAGAAGAAAATAATTCCCTGAAACATGTATACTCTTCTGAGTGGTTCTTCATATTGGAAATAAAGATCAAGATTAGGTAAGGGCAATAGGATAGAATGAAAATCGATAATAAAAAGGAGATAATTTTGAAGCATTTATACTGTTTTACTCTAGGGTTATTTATTTCCCTTTTCTAAGAAGGGTAGAGATTTGGATTGAGGTGAATGTATACTAACATAGTTTAGAATTTATATGTCTCTTCTTCAGAGACTACTTGATCTAATCTTGATATCCAAGCAACTTAGACTAATCAAGAATTCCTAAATGAATACAGGTTTAGGGTGTTTTCTTCATGTTTTCTTTCCTTACAACTCTATTTCCACATCTCTCCTGTGTCCCTAGTGGCATCTTCCTCTTCTGAGTCTCCCCCCAATCCCCTGCCCCAGATTTGACGTTCCTAACAAAGGATGTTCTCCATCTCCATCTCCTCCTCAGAGAAATTCAGGATCCTGTCAAGACTCAATCTCAAGTACCACTTCCCATGGGAGAGCTTTCCTGTTCTTTTACTCCAGGGGCTCTTGACCTTTTTTGTATCATGGGCTGCTTTGGCAGTCTGATAGACCCCTATGGATTCCTACTCAGAATAATGATTTAAAATTGGTTAAATAATATACATAAGAATATTGAGAAAAATCAATTACGCTAAAATCATTACTAAAATTAAAAAATAAAAAAGCTTCACTGACTAAAAAATCTCTCTTCTAGTACTTTCTCCTGTAAAGGTACCTGCAATTTGATCTGTATGTCTTGAGTATACCTACTCATGTACATGTTGTCTTTCCTATTAGAATATAAGACCCTTGAGGGAGAGCCAGGAGTTTTTCCTTTCTGTCTTTAAATTCTGGTTAACTGATTGATTACTATATATCCCCAACTAAATCTATGAACCTAATCTATCTGCACGGCACCAGTATGTTGGTACTTACTGAGAAAAGAACAGCTTGGACAATTTAAATTATACTGCTCTTACTACAAACCAATCCATAGCAAAGAGATTTTATATTTGTTTATAAAATCCTTTAGGAATGTCTCACTCTGATGTTTCATCACAATCAGGCCAGTGGGATACAAACTTTACTGGGTTTAATGGATAAAGTCTTTGAAGAGGCCTGTCTTCTAAGAACCAGCCTGAGCAAAGGGAAACTCATCACCAGAGGGCTATTTTTTTTAAAGCTGTAACAAAACTCATTAAAGATCATCATCTAAGCCTAAGGCATGAAAGGGCTGCAACGAATATTGGGGGAAGGAAGTATCCACACTAATAAAATCATAGTTCTTTTAAAGTTGGGGTTCTTAACTTTTTTGGTGTATCAAGCAGCCTGATAAAGCCCTTCTCAGAATAATGTTTTCTTTCTTCCTTTTTTTTCTTTTTGTAGGGCACTTGGGGTTAAGCGACTTGCCCAAGGTCACATGGCTAGTAAGTGTTAAGTGTCTGAGGTCGCATTTGAACTCAGGTCCTCCTGACTCAGGGCTGGTGTTCTCTTCACTGTGCCACCTAGCCGCCCCTGAATAATGTTTTCAAGTGCAGAAAATGAACTATGTAAGATTACAAAGGAAACCAATGATAATGAAACATAGCTAGCAATTAAAAAAAAATTAAGTTCACAGAGCCCAGGTTAAGAAGTTTAGGGTCTACAAACCTATCAAAACACACACACACACACACACACACACACACACACAATAGATGCTGCATATTAAAACAGGGACACACAAATTAGACCCTTAAAATATTGACATATTTTCTTATGGGACATCTCATTTTATAGCCATCACTCAAAGAGGCATGTCTGTGTTTAACTGAAAAAACATATTCAAAAGCACACATGCCCCTGAGTGCTTGTATCTGAGAGCTTCAGATTTGTTATACAAGCTGTGCTGCTTGCAAAGAACTATCCATTTGAAACCCTTCTTTCTTAACAGGGCCACTTAGTAGGGTTTTTTTTTTGCTATGAGATTCCTTTCAGATATTTTAGAAGCTTTCACTGGTAGCAGGCATTCTGCATGTTCAGTCTGGTAAGAAGAGCTTCAGGTCAACCCCGTTGCTAAGTTCTCATTAGCTATTTTAAAACAGTTTAATTAGTGGAAAATCTATTCCACCTACATCTACTTGTCATTGCTAATGATGCTAACTATAATGAAGATGATGGGTGAGTGGTGATGTTCAAAGGTAACAATAACCATCACCTTTCCAAAGCAATGACTTTTTTGTCCTATACTATACTCTTCATTACATAAACTATTTGTGTTACAAGTAGGATGGAGAATAGGACAGAGGAAGGAGACTAGAATTCAAGATGTCATCTCTAGGGGTAGTATCCCTTGCCACTCTCCAGGAGCTATCCAGACTCTATTGCTATACATTTTTTTTTTTTGCTTTCTGGAGGGTGATCGTGGTTAACTGACTTGCCCAAGGTCACACAACTAGTTTTTGTGTTAAGTGTCTGAGGCTGGATTTGAACTCAGGTCTTCCTGACTCCAGGGCCGGTGCTCTATTCACTGCCCCTAACTGCTATACTTCTTAATCAAGTTGAGAGCAGTGACTTCTATAGTACTAAAGCTCTGTCCATGTCCTGAGCTATTATTACTCATGCTGGCTGGAAAATGCCTACGTACGATAGAGAGGCATCAATTTCAGAAACTAATCCTAAAAGGAAGAAAAAAAAGAGATTTATATTTCCTGTCTAGTCTGGGTAAGGGCAGGTAATTTATTATCTCTCCTCATCCCCCAGTTTCTTGGGAATCAAGGGAGAAGTTACTGAAAAAATGGGACAATAATAAAGAGCAAAGAGATGGAACACAGAACAACCTGGTTAGAAATACAGAAGAGCAGTAAAAACAAAAAAACAAAAAACAAAAATTGGACTGGAATTTTGGGAGTACCTGATATTGATAAGCCAAACTTTAATTTACAACTGAGATGTCTCTTACCTTTCTAAAGTGGGAGTAAGACTTTATCTGATTCTTTCTCTCATCCTATCTTCCATTCCTCACTAAAGTATAAGAAATATTTTCCTAAAATTCAGATAATTTATCAAAGCACCTCAGTTAAAGACTTTTTTCCATCACATAAAACACAGATTAGTTAAAACCTCCTTACCGGGAGGTGATTAAGAGGAACGTCCACCTGTCCAAGGAAGTCGTCTCTTGTCTGTTGATAAAGAAGAGAAAGAGCACTGAGTTTGTAAGTCAAGTACTGATGAAATAGTTACTATTTCAGCATTTCAAAAGAGGGTATAAAAAAGGTGGGGAAAGAGAGAGGGAGAGAAGAATCAAAATCAGATACACATGAATTACTATATGGCGGGAGGCAAGATGCAAACAGTAATCAATACAAATATTCCAACAATTCTAAGGCACATTTATAACTGATTTCGAAACTTAAAATTACATTTGGTATCTAACACCACATAACACCACTGAATCCTTGGGTTGGCATTGAGAAAATGGGATGAATATTAGGAAGGACTAATTCAAGATTATGTTAAGTTGGACGAGGAGTAAGAATTGAACCCAATCGAAAAATCTTAAAATATTGGTTTTGGACCCATGATTTCATTTGTATAGGTGAAGGAAGTCCCACTGGTGAAGGACTTCCTCTACCAGTGTACATGAACATCATTCTCTGTAACTACAACCTTACAGAGTCATTGCGGGGCTGAGAGGTTAAGTGATTAGTCACCAAGGTCACACAAGCAGGATGTGTCAGAACTGGGACTTGAACAGAAGTCTTCTTTATTCCAAAACAATTTTTTAGTGCAGCCACTATACCACAGAAGAGTCAAAATGCGATCCTTTCCTAAAAGCTCAAAAGGACATAAAGTAATGGAAACACGCCCAAATCCCAAGACAGCGTCTCTTCTTCCCAGCTCTTAAGGCCATGATTTCTACACTTTCTGGGGTTGCTTGCTCAATTCACCCATCTTCTTTGCCTGCCCATACCACCATTCCATGTTATATTGTAGATAGAAGAGAGAACAAAAGCAAGCAAGAGCAAATAAAAGAGAGAGACAGAGAGACAGAGACACAGAAAGAGACTGGTGGGCAGACCCATGATTCCACCACTGTGGGGAACTCCAAATGTGGAAAGTACCTCCACCTATTTAAATGGACAAATGTTCTGTAAGTTACAACCTTATGAAGCTGTCTTGGGCACACGACTACAGTGTGTGAGAGACCAAGGTCTTTATGACTCTGGGCCAGCTTTCTACCCACTATCCTATAGTCTTCCTAGGATAGTATATATTCATGTATGTATGTATATTTTCCACTGGAATTAAAGTGAATTTAAATGAATAATTTTAAGGATATTTTGGAATCTCTGTAGTCAATCAATAGAGACACATAGGTAAGTAGAAAAACACTCTACAAAACTGGTTTAGGAATCATTGACCTGTGTAGTTGATCAATATGCTTCATTTGTGTTGCCTAGAAGCCAATACAGTACTGGATAATAAAATAAATATAATATAATATAGTACAATGTAATGTAATATAAATCAAACACATTCATATGATTTATTCAGATTTATAAGTTATAGAATTATCAATTTTATTATATGTGTGCACATTATATATTTATCTCCATGGTTATGAAAGGCCTAAAAATATCCTTAATGTTAAATTACTTTTAATTCACTTTAGTTTTAGGAGGGCATGATATGGTAAATAGAAAGCTGGTCTCAGAGTCTTGAAGACTTAAGTCCAAGGACTGTCTCTGATACTTTATCACTATTTGACGCTGGGCAAGTCTGAATTGACCCTGTTAGTCCACCTAGAGAACTCTGATACTAGAAGTGGAACACTTGCTGATCTGGATCAGTGAAGGGAGTTTCCATTCCTAGAGTTTCTCACACTAATAAAATCATGGGTCCAGACTCTAATCATACATACACACATACATATACACACAACGCCTTCCATATTCATCACAAAACACAGACTTGATCTTTTGTTGATCTGAAATACATAGAGGCGTAGAGATATTCTGTGACTTTCCACAGTCATGTGGTCAGCATGTATCAGAGGTGAGACTTCAATCCAGAGAACAGGGTTAAAACTCAGGTCTCCTGACTCCCTGGACCAGCACTTTTATTTCCCAAATATACTACCTCACCTTCAAAATTTCTCACTTACAGAAGATAAACACATTCTGTTAAAAAAAATATGCTGGAAAGACTTTCCATCAAATGGACTGTTGACTTACACTGATCCTCTCCCATCAAAATAGGGGGAAAAAAAGAAAGTTAAGTATGAGGAAGATTTTTTTTTTTAATTTGAATCAGGTTAAAAAACAGGAACATGCATTTTTGCATGCACCAATTGCAGCTGTGGAAACAAAGTTGCTTTTTTTTTTTAAAGTGCCTAAATGATGATAAAAATCTGATGTTATCAGTTTTCCCATGTGGAGAGAGGGAAACATCAACCCATTCTGATTCCTTTTGAAGAGATTTTCAACTTCCTTTCTACCATCACATTTACTGGTGGCAACTAGGATGAATGCTGTCTTTTATGATAAAATAGAATCCTACTGATCAGCTTCCCTAAAGAAATGTAGCAGAACAGGCTACAGCAGCAACCCTAACAAAAAAATTTGGTAATCACAATGTGGATATTAACGTCAGCAGGTTATATTTACATAGAACTTAGATGTCTCATTTGATCTCAGCCTTGTGGAAGTGGGTACCACACTGTAGTCTTGATTTAACAGATGGGGAATTTGAGAACCAAAGAGGTTAGACAAGCTTTTTGAGGGTATACAGTTAGCAAGCAACAGAGCTGGGAACTAAGGCCCAAGGATTCTGCTTCCAAGTTCTGAGATCTTTCCATGGCGTCCCAGATTTAGGCTAGCTAAATAATGTGCAGTTGTTAACAAAGATTAGTATCAATTTATTTTCCCAATAAGAGGGCATGAGAATAAAATTCACTTCACACATAAAAGCTCCACTCTAGGACACATAATTGATCTTTATGTAAGTATTAATTCATGGGCATGAATCAAACTTACATACAAACATACTGCCAATCCAATGCACCTCCCTTTCCCCCTCAACTTCTTCAGTATGTATTAAAATGATGGATACGTCTTTTGAGACAATCAGCATTTAAATTACACTTCCCAGAATGGGAGGAAATACTATTTAATAAAGCATGACACATGAAATATAGCTTTTCCAGGGGACCCATTTAGACCATGGTCATTGCCACATTTGCAAAGACCTTGGCATGCCTCTCATTCAAGAACTACACAGCTAAGGAAGCTTTGAAAACTATGCAGCCATGTAGACTCAGCCATGTTTGAAATCTAAGATAACAAACTCACATTCTAAAAGATTTGATTTCAAATTCCACCAGTTTTTTTTTATTATTATTATTTTTTAAATGAGATTGGTTGGTCAACAAATACTTGAATTACAAGGTAATACTCTAAGGAAAATCTCACTTGAATAATCATGGCATTTTACAATCTAATTCACTTCTACAAACAATAGAAAACCTCTCCATAACCTGGCATCAGACAGAGAGGCAAAACTACACAGGTTGTAGACCTAAGAAAACCACTCATGTCCACAATTACCTGAGCAATCAGAAGGAAACCGTAGACAATAGTAACACTGCTCTATATTCAGAAGGGCAAAAGTAGCTGCAGTCTTATTCAAATGTACTAGCCCTCGTATCTTTTTAATACCTAGGTACATTTTAAGTACACTAACAATTAGCCAGCTAGATAAGCTACACCCAGTGGGCTGGGAGATAAAAATCCTTTATTATGTGGGTGGTGCTTTTGAGCTTTTTGTGTTTACCTGTCCCAGCCTCTCAGTGGAGAATGCAGTAGCACAGCCTGGCCAAATTGCCTCAGTTCCCACTGTCTCTTAGGCCCTGGGCTCAAAACTGGTTTTTCCTATGTTGTTATCAGCAAAAAATTGATTGATTATTTTTACATTTAAATTGGGCGTGCACCTCCAATATGTGTATATTTGCTTATCAGGTACACAGTAATATTATATTAATAATTATGTGTATCATAAAACTACCAAAAATATTTTAAAACAATCTGATCATGATGAACTAATTAACATTTAATCCCAGAGTCAATAGGGAACTATTGAAGTTTATTGTGTATGGGAGACATATAATGTTGTAAAGCCTAGGATACAGATAGAACCAGAAGCCTTGGATTATCCCCTCATACTCCCATGACCGAAGGTAGGATGATTTTCAGCAAAGAAATTATTGAACATACCTGGGGTAATTTAAGCTAAATTTGTCTCCAGGTAGATTGATCAGAGACCCAAATGTGGACCCTTTTAGTTCATGATATATAATAGAGTTTAATGAGATTTTTAATGCATATTAATTACCACCTATCCATCTTTAGTCATCTTGGGTGATTTACTCTTTCCCATTCAATAAAAATGGTGGGTGTGGAGTTATTCACTGATCATTGTTGGCCTGCTGAGGCCAATCACTAAGCTACAAAGGGAATCTGCAGAGATGGGTTGGGGGTAGATTTTATTGACAGCATCTACATATCTAGTGCTAAGGGGTTCCCATGCAGCATTTAGGTTATAAATACCCTAAGGAGATAAGAAAGGGGAAGGTTGGGAATATGCACAGGAGGGGGGAAAGGCAGAATGAGTGAGTTGTGGGAGGGACTAAGGTTGGGTGTGGGTATGTTGGCAACAAGTCCCATAACTGGCTACTGCAGGAAGGGTAGAATGAAACCCCACTTCTTATCCTCTGATTTACTGATCCCATACCCACTGGTATTAGGTCATTGACTTTGACTTTGGAGACTAGCATCAAAGGACAAGGTCAAAGTCCTTAGCCTGGCACTTGAGCCCCTCAGTGATCTGGCCACAAAGTCTATCTTTTCAGTCTCAACTCTCACTAGTACTCTCACATAAACCTCCTTCTCCTGCCAAAATAATCTACTACATAACATGAACATAATATTACTTATATTATCTTCCTGATCCATTTCAACAAACATTTCTTAGGTACCTACTAGGAACAAAGCACTGTGGTAGGTGCTGGGATGAATACAAAAATGGAAATATAACTGTCTTTATTATCAAGCCACTTTAAGAGGTGATTACAATATGCACATGAAAAAGTAAACATGAGGTAATTTGAGGAAGGAGAAAGCACAAGAAAAAAAGAAATCAGACAAGGCTAAGAGGAGGCTACGGCACCTGAACCTGAACTAATCTGGGAAATCTAAGAGGCAAAGGTGAGGAGGAAGAAATTGCATATGGAGGTGACAGCCGGGGGGGGGGGGGGAAGAGACCCAAGTTCCCTATGGAGTATTAAGTAATCAGTTCAACTGGGACATACTATACACAAAGAGGAGTAATATGACATGAGCCAGGAAAGGTAGCCTGGAGACAGATGATGAAGGGCTTGAAAATCCAGGGTGAAGAATTTGTGTTTTAAAAGCAATAGGAAGTCACTAAAGACTCTTGAGAAACGGAGAAGCATGTGTAGGCCTGTGCTTTAGGAAGATTATTTCAACAGCTGTCTAAGTATGGATTGGAAGAGGGAGAGACGAGACCAGATTAGGG
The DNA here is from genome assembly GCA_028646575.1 of Pseudocheirus occidentalis. NCBI lineage: Eukaryota > Metazoa > Chordata > Mammalia > Diprotodontia > Pseudocheiridae > Pseudocheirus > Pseudocheirus occidentalis. The sequence goes on along the minus strand of CM053594.1, from coordinate 293,076,540 downwards.
AGATGCTGCAATAACCCAAGTATGAACCGCAGTGATGGCCAGATGAATAGAAAGGAGAACAGGTATAGGTATATTTCCAGCAGAACTGAAAGCATTTGGTAAATGAATGGCTATGGGCTTTGTAAGTAAGGAATGGATAAAACAGAGATGACTACATCTACAGAACTGGGTCAAATATGAGGGTCAGTATGTCCCCATCAGTCTGGTATTTAGATAAGCTGAGCTTGAGATGTTGATAAGACAGAGTTGAGACATTTCCAGCAAGTGGCTGATGATGGGGGGCTAGACTTCAGGATTGAGGGTGGGACCTGAGATAGAGATTTGGGAGCCTTCTGTACAGGTAGACTAACTGACTAAATGGAAGCTGATGACTTCAAGGAGAGAGGGGGTAAAGAGAAGAGAAAGGAGAGCACAGGATAGAACCTTCAGGGAAAACCACAGTCTGGGGATTGGAGATGGATGATCCATCCATCCAGAAGACAGGCCAAAGAGGGAAGAGGAAAGTAGACAGGAGATCATAGAGAACAGGGTCATGGCAGCCAAGGAAGGAGAATTTACTGAGGACAAGTTATTAATCAATAAGTATTGAAGCAGTAGAGAGGTCAAAGAAGATGAAGACTGAGGAAAGGATTTCAGATTGAGAAATTAAATGATTCTTGGAAACCATGCAGAGGACAATTTCAAGAAAGTGGCAGATGAGAAGTCAGATTCCAAGGGATTAAGATATATAAGTAGGAGATGAAGCTAGAGAAAATTTGCAAAAACAATTCCATCTAGAAGACTGGCAATTAAAGGGAAGAGAGATTAAAAGATGATCATTTGAGAGACTGGCAAAATTAAAAGAGGACTTTATTTTAAAACTGGACCAAGTAGCCTGAGCATTATTTGCCTGCGGTGGAGGAAAAAAGCCTACTTTAAAATAATATGATTGTTTATGGAAAATACTTTGTGAACCTTAAGAGTGCTATAGAAATGTGATTTAGTATTCTCTATATGTTTAATCTTTTGCTTTTATGGTCTCTTCATTTTTTGTCCATGCTTTGAGCTTGCCTAGGTTCAGCTTCCTCCTTTTTTTTCTCCCATCTATTTGAATCTTCTAGTCTTCAAGGATCAGCTCAAGTACTTGCCTTCTCCATGAAGTCTCCCTCAACCATATCAAAGATCTCCCCCATTCTGAATTCCTAGACTGTCACTCTATGTACTATTTATCTGGATAGTTCTCTGTTGTTAATTATCTTCATTTATGATTTAATTCAACAAAAAGGAAAGGGATGAGACTTATGTGTCTTTGTATCTTCCAGAGGCTAGCAATGTCTTGGGGCATGAGGAGGCACTCAGTTGATCAACTGCCTAATCTCTAAGATTAGTATTTTAAAATATTTGCAATTCCATAAACTCCTTATGGAACATGGAATTTGTGAGGAACCAAATATTCCCAGATAATTCTACTCTCTGTCCTGTCTCCCCTCAAAATAAATTGGAGTTCCCAAATTGAGTAAAACTTGATACCAGAAATTTGTGTAGTAATTTTTAATTAACATAGGGACATGGGGAAGGAGTCATATGGTGCCACAAGAACAATATGACAGTAGTGTGGAAAAAAATGAAAAAAAATCTGTAAGAGAAAGTACTGAATTCAACTCAGTTACACAAATATTTACTAGGTACCTACTACATGCAATGCAAACGAGCTCCAGTTATATTTGAGATGATATACATTTGGTCTGATCTTAATTACTTCTATCATTTTTGCTACTGCTATTGGTTGTTGTGTATTACTAAAAAGAATAATCTATAATAAGACTTACTTTCTATCAACAATACTTTCCCATTCATCTGTTATTTTTTTATTTTTTGTCTTTTTGGAGGGGGGAAGGCAGGGCAGTTGGGGTTAAGTGACTTGCCCAAGGTCACACGGGTAGTAAGTGTTAAGTGTCTGAGGCTAGGTTTGAACTCAGGTCCTTCTGACTCCAGGATTGGTGCTCTATTCACTGCACCACCGAGCTGATCCTCCCATTCATCTCTTAACTTATTACCATATAACTACAAAAGTCAGTCTTTACCTATTATGAATGAAAAGAGTTGTAAATGTTTTACTCAAACAAATAACTCTAAAGAACCCTAAGACTAAAGCTGGGCTTCAAGTTGTAGGTGTCTTATAGGAACGACTATTTCATACCATTACTATTTGTTGTTGTTGTTGTTGCTCATTCTTTGTCTTCAACAAAGACCAAGGGCATCACATGGTGATGTTTTGACTTGTTTGTGAATTCAGTTTAAGTGAGGCAGAGCTGCACAATCTAGTGACCCTTTCAGAGTCACTGAAGCCCATTGGCAAGACAAAAGTCAAGGTGACTGAAAATGCCCAAGGACGCAGCGAATGACCTTGCATCTTTAATGTCTGACCAAGCTCTAAGTGCTCCACAGAGCCCACTTCTATCTAAAACTAAGAGTAAGCATCTATAATTGGGATAAACTAGAAGCCTTCATGATAAGATCAGAGTAGTAAAGCAAGGATGTTGATTAAGACTCCTATTATTTAATATCTTACTAGAAATGCCAGCTATGGCAATAGGACAAGAAAAAACACTGAAGGAATACAGTATAGGCAAAAGAAAACAAGACCATCATTCTCGGCAGACCATATGATTGCATACTTAGAGAACCCCAGAAAAACAACTAAAAAACTTGCTGAAGCAATTAACAATTTTTAGCAAAGTTGAAGGTTTATTTTCTATATAAACCCACATAAATAATCATCTTTTCTTTCTATTATCAGCAAAATTCAGTAGGAAGACAGAGATTTCATTTAAAATAGTTGCAGACAATATAAAAATTACACTGGATAGAAGCAATCTGGATCCATCTTCCACTGAATTCTTCTCTAAAGTGAAATGTTAAAGTGAGATATTACTAATAAGCTTCCTCTTTTGGAAGAAGGAAGTCTATTCAATGAGGAGTCTGTTCAAGTCCCTGAAAATGCAGAATTTCTTCCTGCAGAACTCCTCTTTTAAGTTTGTAATGCCCTGAATACTGTAAGTACTGGACTTGGAATCAGGAAGATTTGAGTCCAAATCCAGTCACAGTCACAGACACTTACTATTTGTGTGACTGGGTAAGTCACTTAACCGATGCCTGCCTCTGTTTTCCTAACTGTAAAATGTAATAAAAAAAAAAAAAAGACCTAGCCTCCAGGGCCGTTGTAAGGATAAAAAGAAAGAGTATCTGTAAAGCACTTTTCAAATCAAAGCACCATATACATGCTACTGTTGTTGTTGTTAACTATCAGAACTAGGTGAGGTATTTCTTCTTCTGAAGGCTGATGCACATCCCATCTAAAGGAGAATAAAAATAAACTAAGCTCAATACAAAATATAAATTGTGTTCATGTGTCAGGAAGAGCCTTTAAAAACTATAATGACTGATGAAAGAAAGAAATCAGTAAGAATAATATCCTTAGTCTGGATGGTGACAGGACAATCCAGTTCCAACCATCTTTACCAACCAAAAGTTTGAATGCTTCTCTGACTCACTCTCTAGAATCTAAACTTAACTGAAGTTTGGTTGGCTGGTTGGTTGTTTGCTGTCCTTCAGGCTGAAAGGACCAAAATGACATCACTATGCTGGGGTCAAGGTACGGTGTGTGACTATGGTTGATCAGACCAAGTTTAACCTTTATATAGAGAGAAATACAAATGTGTATATCCATGAATGCAGACCCCTGGTCCAAACTTGGAAGAGAAAGTGGGTCTCTGAACAACTTTGAGACTCCTTCCTTTTTTTGTTGTTGGATTTTCCAGCTGCTATTACAGCACATGAAACACATATTCCTCTCAGTCTCATATGACAACTAAAAGCTTCACACCACACATATTTGGCTACATTGTTTTGAAAACAAACTCCAAATTCATACTTTGGTATATTATTCCTATTTAGAAATAAAACCAATGGATTCATGAAATTCCTTGAGGCATATTATAGCTACTAAAGTAATAATATCAGAGTTGCATTCCAGTTTTTAAGAATTTCTAAAGTAGTTCATGATGGAATAATCTCCCTACTAAAATTAAAAACAGCAAATTCCTTTTCTGATTACATTGAAGGCGATTCTTACATAATTAAAATAAAGCTGTTTACAAAATTAACTGAGGAGACTTAAGTTATTCAGAATGTCAATAGTTGATCATGTATAGAACAAGAAATGGACAATACCAGCTGCCCTAAACAGGTGCCTTACAAGTGAGTGGGGGAATGGAGTGGGTTGAAAGATTCATGTTTCAAAACAGTCCATTGTTGCCAAAACTACTGCACTCAAACCCACTGCAAAATATTTGTGTCAAAAGCATCTGAACGGCCACAGTAACCTTATTTCCCTTAATACACATTCAACAACAGAAGACATCTTACAATACTTCGTTCCAGAAACTCTACAAAATTCTCAAGGGTTGGTGACAAGTTTTTCTTAAGTTGTCTAAGGGACATAGGTTAAATAACTTGCCTAGGGTAACAGTGTCAGGGGCAGGAAATAAACCAGATTTTCCTGACTCTAAGTCATTCCATGCACTACATCTCAAGATCTCAGTTTATAAGACGAAGAGAATTTCGTTTTGAAGTACATCAAGGGGATCTGGAAGCAGTTTGTAACTGAGGCCAGCTATCTGACCGAATATTATTTTGTTCAGTCACTTTCAGGGGTGTTTGAATCTTTGTAAGCCCATTGGGGGTGTTCTTGGTAGAGATACTGGAGTTGTTTGCCCTTTCCTTTTCCAGCTCATTTTACAGATGAGGAAACTGAGGCAGACAGGAGGTTAAGTGAGTTGTCCAAGGTCACACAGCTAGTGAGTGTCAGAGGCTGAATTTTAACTCAGGAAGACGAGTCTTGCTGACTCCAGGTCCAGAACTCTATCCACTGTGCCATCTAGCTGATTATATAAATTGATCATTGCTGTTACATTTCAGTTGTGTCAGACCCTTCATGGCCCCTTTTTGGGGTTTTCTTGGCAAAGATACTAGAGTGGTTTGCCATTTCCTTCTCTAGATCATTTTACAAATGAGGAAACTGAGGCAAACAGGGTAAAATGACCTGGCCAGGGTCACACAGCTAGTAAGTGTCTGAGGCTGGATTTGAACTCAGTCCAGGCCTGGCACCTTATCTGTGTTGCTACCTAATACACATCCTTAAAAAATACATTTCCTTATAAAAATATATACATCCTTAAATCAATGAGGGCATTAAGAATAGCTCCAGTCTCAGAGAAATGTCCATTTTCCATACTATCGCACTAGGAGAATGGAAAGGAAGGACTGAGAAAAAAATATCACTTCTTCACACCTGGAGACTCCTAGGAAACAAGACTGGAGAACATTCCAATATTCTCTGGTAATTATTGCCAGCAGTTCTGGCATCTGAACTTGCTATTTGGGTGTACTGCGGAAAATGCCACCAGCTATTTTTTCATAGGATTGAAAGATTACTTTCAATAACTGGAAGCACTTTGTTAACCTTATTAAAATCACATCAGGAGTTGGCCAAACACTACTCATTCAGATTAATGGAGTCATTTGCATCGTGAATCTATTTAAACAAGGCATCATGTTAACCTCTAGAACCTCCAAATACTGAATTAATTTAACCTCTTATCCACAAAGTCCTGACATTTCTTGTGCTATTTTTAAGGTGGTAAAATGCTGCCAATTTCCTGCCTCAGTTATCACTTGTTGCGCCATCCACAATGCTGAAAACATGCACCAGTCAAGCAGGTTAGTTCCAGTGTAACAAAAACGCAAGCAATCGAATATGTAAAACCCAAGTGTTCAAACTTAGCACATTAGCTGACCTAAAAATCCACTCTCCCCTTTTATAAGGGGGAAACATAAGGGGAGGTAGAAACAAAAAAAATCACTTATTATTTAAGCATTCACTAAACACTGAGAAACTGCATGGAAAAATTCCATGCTACAACAATGTGTGTATCTTTGAAGAGAAACTTGCACAGTTCAAGAGGGAAACAGAAAACTTGTCTCTGTGGTCATGACAATGCCTAAGGTAAAAAATTATCATCTGTTGGTGATTTTGTAAACAAGCAATTTAAACACTCTTCAACAATACAGCAAACAAATCTGTAGAATCAATGCATACATATGTAGCTAGTTTTTGTTTTTGGTAGGGTAGGGGGAAGTTGGCCTGAGTTTTCATTATAATATGGAATTCCTAGTTATAAAAATTCCTTCAATCAAATGGTACCTACTCAGAAATTTCTAGGTTTAGAAAAAGAGTTCCTGGGGCAGCTAGGTGGCGCAGTGAATAGAGCACCGGCCCTGGAGTCAGGAATACCTGAGTTCAAATGTGGCCTCATACACTTAACACAAAAACTAGCCGTGTGACCTTGGGCAAGTCACCAACTGCCCTCCAAAAAAAAAAAAAAAAAAGAAAGAAAAGAAAAAGAGTTCCTAACCCCCTGGGAGTCCATGGATAGATTTCAGGAGGTTGATGTACTTGAATGGGAAAAAATTACAATATTTTCACTAACCTTTAACTGAAATTCTTTCAATTACTTAAAACATTATTCAGATAAGGGGTCCATAGGTTTCACCAGAGTGTCAGAGTGGTTCATAACACAAAAAATGTTAAGAACCCCTGGCTTAGAGAGGTGCCTGGGAGATGGAGATTTTAAATGATTTCCCAAGATCACAAAGCCAGTATGTGTCCAAAATCAATCAATCAATCAATCAATCAATCAATCTCTCTCTCCCCTCCCTTTCTCCTTCTCCCCCCTTCCCCCTCCTCTGTCTCCCTTCCTCCCCCCCTCTTAAGGATAAATGGCTATTTCTACAAAACAAATTCAATTTATAATTTCCCACTTATCCCTCCAAATAGTATAAAACATTATTCTTTATGGTCAGTATTACTCAGAGGAGAAAATATCTAATGCCAGCTCTTCTACTTACTATTCACTATAATTGTAAGAATTATAAAGTACTCAGCACAGTGCTTGGCACATAGCAAACATGTGGATATTAGTTATTACTACTCCTACTACATTATAGAATATGTAGTAGTAGTAGTAGTAGTAGTTGTAGTGGTGGTAGTAGTAGTAGTTGTAGTGGTGGTAGTAGTAGTAGTAGTAGTAGTAGTTGTAGTAGTAGTAGTTGTAGTGGTGGTAGTAGTAGTAGTAGTAGTAGTAGTAGTAGTAGTTGTAGTAGTAGTAGCAGCAACAGCTGTGTGATCTTGGGTAAGTCACTTAACCTAAGTTTTCATTTTCCTCATTTGTAAAATGAGGGTGTTAGACAAACTAGATCAGAATTGTCACATACAAAGCTCACAAATATAGTCCAAACCAGATCAAAATATAATTGAGAAATTTTAACAAAACAAATAAAAGTACAAGAGATCTAGATAATGTTAATATATAATTTCCTAAGACAATACACAGTCCACAAAGATCCTTATATATATTTTAGTGGTCCCCGTTTTTATTTGAGTTTGTCACCACTAGAATAGGTGACCGTTAAAGTCATCTTAGAGATCCAGCTTTGGACTAGGTAACTAAGGGAAGGCAGGAAGTAAAAATGGGTGATGTCTGTATTAGAAGGTATAGGTGCAGACAATACAATAACAACAGAAAAGATCTGCAATGCTAAAATTACAAAATACAAAATGTGTACTAAGAAACATTATAACACAATTTTCCCCTAGTATATTTGTTGGGTATTTTTCCCCTTCTAGAAATGAGTAAGAACTGATTAACTGTAAACAGGAGTTCAATCCTGTGTTCATAAAATTATTTGCCATCAACTCAGTATCCACCACAACCTATTCATTATTTACCAATGGGTACAGACCCAATCTCCAATGGAGTCACATTCATAAGTCTCATCATGACACAAAGATCACATAACCATAAGGATTCAAAGACTTTCAACGAAGATTCTTTTCATATTCTGCTGGTATTGTATCTATGCCAACAAAGTATGGCATATTTCCTGTATTCATAGAGTATGGTAAGTACTACCCAGCCAGAAAAGTTGTAGTGATGGTGCAGCAAAGCCTAATATTTGTAGATCATCTTGACTAAGTCTAGAGCGAGCTGGCTACAAGGTGATGAATACTTTTATCCACAGTATCTCTCAAAGATCATTTACGGAGTCATAAAGGTATTTTGATTTACACATCAGTAGAAGGAGTACTCATACTGATGAAATCATAAAACCATGAAGTACCCAGAGCAATAAGTACTAATTTCTAGGGAAAAAAAGTCATGTTGTTTCAGAAAAACAAAGCTCTAAGTAGTAAGTTGAATCTGCGCACCTCTAGAGAAAATGGAATGGCAAGGCTAGTGAGTAAAATTTGAGTACAAATACATAATGTCATTTTCCACTCAAGGTAACCCTCAAAACAAGTATTACAACACTGAGACAAAGTCAGAGAAATGGAAATGATCCTTTTCCATCATGCTATCCATAACACGCAGCTTCAGTCAATGAGGAGCCCAGCCCTGTATTCAAGGGGCAAGCCTCATACAAGGTAAAGACACTAAAACAGGCTACATTTTTGTAATGGTTTCAAAAGCATAGGCTCGGCACTACTTAAATAATGAACAGCTCATGTAACTTCTACTAAAGCTTTAGAAAGCACAGTTAACCTTTTACACTTTATCGTCCAGCAAAGTCACCTCGCTGGCAAGATGAACTAAATGCCTCTTTAGTTTCCATTTCATTCCTCAGACAAGTATAAAGTGAGCTTTATTCTCAGCAACAAAAGCAAGGAAGCATTTCACCATTACCCCATCTGACTGTCGTGCATGCAAAGCTCTTTATCATGTGCTACTGCCAGGGTTTCAAAAGAGAAAACTCAACAGATCTGGATGAACACTATGACTTGCATAACATGATCTCTTACTACCTGGGAACTCTAGCTTTCCCAGCAAACAATTTCACAACCCTACTACTGAAGTTATCTTAATGAAATTGCAAAACGGCCTTTGAGAAAGAGAGAAAGGGAGATGCTGGAGTGCTAGCCTGTGTACACATGTGTCTGTGAGAACGTAGCTTACATAAAAAAATTATGACATTGGAAGACACATGATCTAAGCAAAACCCAACTCCCTTTCCATAAAAACATGCAAGCCTCCTATATGCTGACTTAGTATTCACTGTCCTTTAGGTTGGATTTTTGTTTTTGTTTGTGGTTTTTAATCTGAGAAAAAATAATCTGATCCACACTGTAATAAGTTTATCCTGTAGACAAGGCTTCTCATTGAGACAGCCAATAAACATTTATCAAATACCTACCACGCAAAAGAAGGACAAAAGACAGTCTCTACTCTCAAGGAACTCACAATCTAATGGCGGAGAGAACATGAAAATCACTATGTACAAGCCAGAGATACAGGAAATAAACTGGAAAAAAAATCAGCAGGCGGGAAGCACTAGCATTATTTATGACAAGTATATATAGTTGTTTATAACAACAAATGAGCCATCCATTTCAACAAGATGTCTGAGCAAAACCACAGCACATGCATAAATGCCGACAGGAAGCACTAAAACTACACCTAAACACACACACACACACACACACAGAGTGTCATATATGGCAACCATAGGGAAAATCCATCTTTATAGGGAAACAAAACAAAGAAAGTACATGATTACTTTACTGGGCAAAGCTGACATTAGTTATAGAGAAAATCTCCAGAGGTTTAATTAGTAGGATGGTGTAAATTGGTGCATCTGTACTTGGTATAGTTTCATTAGGGAAACAGGGAAGCAAGTGAATTATGACTACAATGCATACATATAAAATTGAATTCCCATCCATAAGTTGGGGTATTAGGTGGATGCTGGGAGGCACAGTTACAGTTTTCACTTTCTAGGGGAATGAAAAGGGGGATAAAACATACCTTAACTGCTCTACCCTAATCTAAGTGAAGAGCCAAAGTCCAGAGGATCACCTCTGGTCAATTAGGGGCACAGGAGCAGCAATGACCTTGCTGTTATAGAAGCAAGAGCACTCAGGAATCTTGTATAGGATTCAAGATTTCCCAGTGTTACCAATGTCTCAGCCTGGCAAAACCCACCATATGGGCAAATGCCCATATTCCTTGGCAGTCAAACACACTGAATACGAGCATCCTCAATCTTGTTAGCCAACTTCTTCATTAACATGTTCAATCCATTCAGGGCTGCCTTTTATGTTCATATGCTGGAAAACCACAGTCTAAACAATGCTTTTACCACATTTTGTGGAGCATGGTTTTAGAAGTGAGGCTCTTGGTGAATGAAGGCATGAAGGTGTCAATCAGGAGGGTGCATTAAGATTGACATTCTTTTTGAAACATCCAACTGCACTTTCATCACTTCTTGTCTGCATGCATGACATCAAAGCACAGGGCTCTGTACATGGTAGATACTTAATAAATGCTTTATTCCTCCAGTCAGCACATGAAGTCTGAAGAAAAGTAGCAATACCACCTGCTTGGTTAGGTGTGCCCATGGGCAAGACATTTCCCAATCTCTGCTTTTGTTTCCTCATCTGCAAAATAAAAGGCTGGAAGTTTGATCCTTAAAGATACTTTGCCAACAACTACAGGATTTTGAATAAAGACAAGAGGCAATGTGAAAGAAGGTAGAAGAAAGCCACAATGGAAACAGATAATCCTTGTTGACAATGCAGAGCTGAAATGACAATGCACAGTCCACTATCTCAGCTTTCTGTGTGAAGCACACACAGGCTACTTGCCAGCATTGTACAGTCTACGGAGCAAGGCTCCAGATGGCCCAGAACTGAATCCCACCTCTGACACTTAACATCAGTAGAACCTTGGGCAAGTCCTTTACAACTCTGAGCTCATTTCTTTGTCTGCAAAATGAATTAAGATGGATGTTGAAATCCCTTACGGTTCTAGAGTTATCATGCTGTGAACATATTGTTACTTTGCTACAATTATTCTACTTCCATATTTACGTTTTAATTTTACAAAACTAGACAGTTCATAGCAACCTGATGGAACTCAGCTCTGGACTACCATGGGGGTGGGTCATCAAGAAAACTATGGCCCGTATAGTTCGTGATTTGTGACCCTATTACTATTCATCAATTCGTCATTCTGCATGCTAAAGACACTTCTGTAAAATAACCAAGACATGGCCCTAGCACTGATGGGATAAATTTTCTCCTTGCCTTATTATTCATTCTTGTCCTTAAGAACAGATCTACACTGAACAGGGAGAATAAAGAGAAAGGAGAGAAGAAATCATGTTGGCTTGCCACCTCTGGAAATTTTGCTTGTCATGAGCCAATATGAGACAATTCAATGGAGCCACTGAAGATCTGGATGATGTTGCAATTAGGAAAATCATAATGACATCAGGTAAAGAGGTAACAGTTTTGTCATCATCTAATTTATCACCATCACAAATCCAACATAAAGTTTTTATTTCTAATCAATCTGGGGCATTCTTGCAACCCTCTGATATTGTCCTATTAATTTTGTCTCATTAATATTTCTTCATAAAGCTAATATGGCTGAACATGTGGCTTAATAAATTCAGTGGCTTTCCCCACATAATTCACAAGTAGAAAAGAAAATGCTAACCTATATTTTGAATATATATTGGTGTTAGGTTGTTTGCCAGCACCCAAACTTTCTTAGGACCCCCTCTAGGCTATATTCAGATTCCCAAAACACTGCTTCATTCAAGGGCATGAACTATATACCACACTCCCTCAATCAGTTGGAAGAAGATGGTACATGCCCACTGCCCACCTCCCACGCCTTCCAATTTTCCACACATCAGCCTATTCTATTCTTTTATGACTTCATTGGGTTTTTCTGCATTTTTACTATCCAAATAACTTTTTGGTCAAGTCCAGAACTGAAAGTCACTCCTTGGAGAGATGGCAGATACACTTTGAGGCAAGAGTAGTTGAAAGTACTGGCAGCTCAAACGGGTATGATATTAGTGACCTTTTGAGACATAGTTGCTCCTATGTCTCTTAGCTCTGTAATGCTTCTTCATTTGGTCTCAGCAGGTCTGGTCTTTTGCATTCACAACATCTTTCAGAACCTACGCTTAAAATTAACGGACCTCTGTCCTTTGTCTTAATTAACTGCATCATATTTTAATTCCCCCCCCCCCCAACCACCTGAATGACCAGGACACTGGAGATTTTTTTTTTTATTCTATGACCAAGGTTTCTGCCCAGTCCTTAACCTCTTATGTTCTCCTTTTGAATTGTGCCCCAAGGGTGTCATTTCTCTATTGATAACAAATTCTCACAATCCGAAATCTCACATTCTTCCATCTACTCACAGAAAGCAAGCATCCCCCATGCCCTCTACCTCCTCTACCACCCTGGAAGACATCCTTCTTCTCTTGGAACTTTCTTCAAGGTTGGCTGCTGCTTCTCCCACCTCCCCTCACATGCCAGACCAAGAAGGCTTTCAGACTCTCTGCCACATTACTTAGACAACACCTTGCTTCATGTCCAGGTTTGTGCTGAAGTCATCTTTTAATCACTGCCTCAATCCTAATAAGATCCACAACAGCCTCTTAGTCTTTTCAATGCCTTTTTAATCCCTTTTGAACACCTTGGTCTCTCAGTCCCTCAATTATTAAGACTTCTCTATTGAGTCTATCTCAACCATAAAGGAGTGGTTATGCCTTTAGTCAACAGAATAACACCCCATTCCCACACCTGAAAGTAGCTCTAGGTGTCAGAATTCCTCTTAAGACCTCCACAGGTAAAGCAAGATAAACATTCAAATTCAAAGTAGCCCAGGAAATGTGTCACACTAATAATATGATTAACAGGATAACACTATTTCCATTCCCATTCTCTCTTTCTGTCTCTCTGTCTCTCTCTCTTTCTTTCTCTGAAGATAGGAATATTTGTGCTGATACCAAAAGAAACAGAAAAATCAGGAGAACCATTTATACAATAACAATAACATTGTAAAAGAAAGATTTGTGAAAAAGGACTCTTGATTAATGTAATGAATGATCAGGATTCCACAAGATGTCCAAAGATAATAAATGAGTTGCCCACTTCCTAAAAGAAGTGATGGGCTCAAGTTGCAAAATGTGACACATTTTTGGACATGGCCAACGTGGGGATTTATTTTACTTGAAAATGCTTTTTCATTACAAGGATTTTTCTTTTCTTTTTTTCTTTTCTTTTTTCAATCAGAGGGGCAGGATTGAAAGAGAGAGACTAACTAGCTAGCCTTATCAATGAAAAAAGAAAAGAGGATCATTAAAGCATTTAAAAGGAAATAGATATTAGAAAATGAAAGGAATTTCAGAAGAAAACAGACAAGTAGGAAAAATTTGAAAATAAGAGACTGAATAAATTATGTGCTTTTCTTTCTTTTTGTTGTTTAAGTAAAAATATATACATACATACGTGTATATATATATACACATACACACAATATAGACATATACATCATACATATATACATTTTTTAAAGATGGGGTAGTCAGTGCTACTGGCAAAACTACTTGAAAAGAAGTCACTCAAACCAAACAACCTCTTATTTCCTAATACATAAGAGTATGTATACATGACCCCACTGCCTTATATATCTGCCAGTAATTCTCATAAGAGTCTGAATAGGTCCCATTGAACACACTTAGCTCATAATGGTAACAACAAACATTAATTTCCCGGTTATCTCTAAGAAGCTATAGTTCTTGCTGAAAACTGTGCCAGACCAAGGCAACCTCCATTACAGAGATATAATTGCGACAAACTGTGATGCTTACATCAGTCTCAGATATTGAAGTATCATAAAAGAGGAGTCTTGAAATAGAAAAGGGACAAGATTTCTAAACTCATTGGTCATTTCTAAATGCAAAGGATCATGACATCTAAGGAGGAAGGGTCCTTAGAAGTCATCTCATCTCGCTGTCATTTGAAGAAATTGAAGCCCAGAGATGATAAAAAAAAAAAAAAAACACAAAACTTTCCCAAAGTTACACAGATAGTAAGTGGTCAAGCTGAGTTTTTAACCCAGGTCCTCTGATTCCAAATTCTGTAGCCTCCCCACTACATCATGCTCTTTGAAGAAGTATTCATAAAATCAAGGACTATAAGAATTCAATTTTGGAAGAGTTGGTTAGAAGCAAAATATGGGAAGCAGGCTGAGCATATGTCATGCTATTTCTGATTTCTTTTCATTGTCTTTAGTAAAGCAAACATCACTAAGCACTTATTAGGTATCTAATATGGGAATAAGGGGCAAAATATAAAACAATCTATCCTCTCCAAGAACTTATATCATGATAGGAAGTACATACATTTATAAGAATATATATAGTTATATAAGTATATATTTATACATATAGAGTTATATATCATATATAGAAATTTATAAGCATATAAATAAAGAGATAAAGAGATAAAGAGAAGCTTTTGTGTAGAAGAGGGTAAGTGTGAGGGCATAGGAAGCAGAGAAGGCATTCTAGCTATAGGTATATAGAAGCATGAAGATAAGCGGTGCTATCTGGGAGGAATGGAGAGAAGGATCATTTTGGCTGAAACATGCAGTGTAGGAAGGAGAGTCATGTATAAAGAAATTGGATCAATAGGTTGGAGTCAGGGTTTTAAAAAGGAGTTGATATTTGATCCTAGAGGCACTGAGAAGCCATTGAAGTTGACTGAGCAGGGGGGAAATACGGTCAGATCTGTACTTAAGGAAAATCACTTTGGTGGTTCTATAGAGATAGATTTCGGTGAGGAGAGACTTGATAACGAGGGACCAATTAGGAAGCCATTTCAATAGCCCAAGAGAGAGGTCATGAAGGGTATTACCTTTCATCAGTCACTTCTGGAGAAATTAACTTCCTGCAATATATAGGTATTATATAAATCTGAACCCAAGTACTTTTGTTTTTCCTTAAAAAAGAAAAATTTCTAATTGCTTAATACCTGGAGTCTAGGTATTACTAGACTATTATCAATACTCCTAGGTATGGCAATTGTTGAAAAGATTATTCCTAGTATATTCCACAGGATGTCACTTTGAATGATCTGAAGGTAATAATGGAAATACTTTCCATATTATATTTTCCAAGCAAGAAAGAAAGAAGAGTCACATCCTTGAGGCTGAGTTTGTGAGCTCATATGCTTAATAAAAAAGCAAGATGAGTTCTCCTGAACCAGCACCTGGAAATACATGTTAGCCTCCCACACAACTCCTTGATTCTAAATTGGTCAAAGCATGAGCTTAGACAGAAATCAACACAGTTTTCATGTTCTTCTGATAAATGATAATTATCAGCAACAGTGTTCATACCAGAGCAAATGCCCCAGAGGTGGTATGCCACAGTTTAAATATTCACTGTTAAATTGAGACACATTTAAATGAGTTGTAAATGTCCTCTATTTTAATTCAACCATTGATCTATATTTATCAGTTGGCTTCCTGTTTTGTGGTGGAAAGCAAACTGACCTGGGATTCAGGAAATCTGAGTTCTCATGCTGGTTCTGACATTAATAGCTGTCTGATTTTTTTACATGGCATCTAAGCTCTTAGAGGCTCACATGTCACCTGCAAAAGGAGGTGGTAGGGCCAGATTCTTTCAGGGTCTATAATTTTATAATACTGTGAAATCCAATCCAATTCAATGCAATTTAAGATTTATGATGTACTTAATTCATAAGTTATTAAGTGCTTATGTTTAAGTGAGTATGCTTGTTGTTGGGAAAACAAAGGTAAAAATGAAAAAAAAAAAGGCTTTCCCCTCAAGCAGCTACAACTTGTACACAGATCATTTGAATAAGGAGTTAACACTAAGAACTCAAAGGTGGGATCAAAAGTGGCCTCTTAGAGGAGAACAGATTATTTTTTTCCTTGAAGAAAGCTTCAGAGAAAAAGAGGTTAGAAGAGAGAATGGCGCTTCTTTGGGGGTATGAAGGACAACCTGTGCAAATTTATTGTGATGTAAACCTGGGCATTTTTTTGGGGTGGGGAGAATTTGGGGAATGACAAACTGACCAGTGTTGCAGTAATGGAACACGTGTGAAGGGGAATAATGTGCAGCATCTGTATAATTAGATAAAGTAAAATCATAACGGAGCCAGGTTGTAAACGGCTAGGCTGATTTGTCTTTTATACTAGACGCAATTAAAAATATTCTTTTTAAAAAAATACATAACATTTTATTTTCTCCCCGACGCTATCAAAACGTCTGCAAGATATTAATTAAATTCACCGATTATGCACAGTTCCCTGTAAATTAAACGAAAAAACTTATCCACCCAAGTTACAAAATCTTTCACTAAAGTCTGTCTCTGAGGTTTCATTGTGGCTTGGAGACAGCCACGGTAACCAGACAGCTCAAAGTTCAGGTTTTACCAAATCAGGAATTGTTTGAAAAAGGCTTAAAATCAAGGAACAGGCAAACAGCCTGTGCCTATTGAGGCTGAGGCCTAGACTAGGTCAGTTCAGAAAGGCTCTTGCTAACAGGCTGTTTTGTTTTTCTGTTTGTTCTTGTTTTTCAGTCACAGTAATACTCAATGACATCACACTGCAACATAAGAAAGATTCAGCCTTAATTGGAGGAGGAGAGACACAGGCTTCCTAAATTATGGATCTTTGAAGAACTGAAGTTAAAGGTACAAAATAATAAAGATCCTTGAACTTAATCAACTAGGAATGCAAGTGAGCATTTACTTTTACTATTCATAATGCTACCACATAGTACTTTGTATTTGTGTTGGTCAGTCGTTTCTCAGTTGTCTACAACTCTTTGACCCCATTTGGAGTTTTCTTGGGAAAGATACTGGAGTGTTTGCCATTTCTTTCTCCAGGTCATTTTACAGATGAGGAAACTGAGGCAAATAGGGCAGGGTCATACAACTAATAATAAGTGAGGCCACCTTTGAACTAAGGAAGATTTTTTTTGACTTTCAGGGCTCGAACTCTGTACCCAGCTGCCCAATACTTTCTAATACTACTTTCTAATATAATATTTTAAAGCTGACAATCACCACACTCAATAACAGATGTTGTAAGTGTTTTGGAGCAAGCATTGCTATTCTGATTTTTTAAATGAGGAAAATGAAGTGCAGAAAGATTAAAAGACTTTCTGGAGGTTGCCTACGCTGAGCTAGCTACTGACCACAGGTATTAATTCCAAGTCCAGTGCTCTTTCCACTAGGTCCATCAGCTTCCCATATCACTCCCCACCCCAACACAAAAACATAATCTCTGGATAGAATACCTATTTCCTTGCTTTTGTCTAAAGTATAATTAATTAGATTGTGAGCGCCTCGTGGTCAGGGGCTATCTTTTGCCTTTCTTTATATCTCTAGAACTTAGCCCAGCACTGGCATTCATATGCACTGAATAAATACTTACTGATTGATTTATTTCTCTGGAAGAGCATGGCTATAGAAAACAAAGTGAGAATAATGAAAGTAATTAACCACCCTTGATCTGGTTAAAGTATATTAAATGGCTTTTCAACTGTTTTGTGTTTTTGGTTTTTTTTCCCTGCAGGTGGGAGAGTGTGGGGCTGGTTCTAAGAGATTACTTTCAAAGACATATAGTGTGGAGATATTGATTTGAAACATTTTCAGTAATAATTTACCTCCTAAAGTCAAATAAAAATTTAATTTCCAGTATCATTTGTTTTGTGGAACAAACTTACCCTAGCAAGGCTAACTTTATTGATAGTAGTGTTTCTTAAAGTTTCTGATTCATGTATTATTTAAGCAGAACAAATAGGAGACATTTACACTAGTCACAACAATATGCCAGAGCCAAAAAAAATTGAAGTTTCACTAGGGGAAATGTATTTGAAATAATTTCATTTTCTGTGGCTACCTGACCTTTGTCAGGTCATGGGAGATGGGAGGGATGGGAGGGAAGGGAAAAGAAAGCGCCCTGGAATATGAGTGGTCAAATAAAGCAAAGGAATGAGACTAGGATTTAGGGTGTGATCTTCAGGAAGGCTTCCTAATTTACTTCTCTACCAATTCTCTCCATCCCTTCACTTTTTTTTCCTGCTTCACACCTCCCTCTATTCCTTTATCCTGGTCCAAAATCAAGAGTAGGAGGCATCTAAGCAAGTCACTTTTTATTTAAGCTGGCGGCAGTAATTCTACCTAATGCTCTCATGATACATTGGTTTCCTTCCAGTACTCAAGTTATTCAAAGTAAACAGCTCCCACTCTTCTCTCCTTATGTTCACTGGAAACTTCCCCTAAACACCAGCAGGTTTATGCTTTAATTTCAGACTAACCCCTATATTCATTCAGAAAAACTTCCATGAAGTACTCAACCACACTTTGAGAAATTATTTAAAATTCTAATATCACTTTTTCAATGATCCTGAGAATAACTCTCTGCTATACTCTAAAATCATTATTTAAGCTGTTAAATTAGTTCTAAAATTAATATGATCTAGGAAAACTGATTTCCTTTGTTAAAATGGGTATGACTGGCTTAGAGCAGATGTCCTTTGAGAACACAATTTCAATTCAGAGTTTCTGGTTTTACTCAACATGCAATGAATTTATTAGTTTGTTTATACAGTGCATCATGACTGTATTAGTTTCCCTTAATCTTCGAAAACCTGCTTATCTGCAGACTTGAATGGACAAACTGTTCCAATCCAAGTATAGAAAAAAATTTCGCACCGTTAAGAGCCAAAGCTGAAAACATCTCCAAAGGCTTATGCTTCCATATGTAGGGTTTATCATATAATATCTCATTTTTATATAACTCATCAAAATCGACAGAGTGCTTTCTTCACCCAACTCTTGTCAGTTTAAATATTGCAAATATTATTATCCCAATTTCACAGATAAGAAAACTGAGGCTGATAGAGAATAAGTATATTATTGCCCATAGTCCACAGTTACTGAGCAAATGTTAAGAGCTGAAATTCAACCAGAGCATTACAAATTCAGGGCTCTCTCTTTTGTGACACTGTCTCTCATAAAGCCACAATGTAGATAAAAACAAGAAGCTATATTTTTATTCATTAGTAAATAATTTATTTTTTGCATTAGAATTAGGCTGACAAGAATCTTGGTTTCTATCAGTGGGAAAAGAACCACTGTTATTTATTTACAACAGCAGTTATAATCCTATTATCACTATATTCCTGACCACTTTGTAAACAAACCACTTCAGCATTACTTCCTCATACTTTTTTTTCCTACAGTATGCACATGCTTTATAAGCTTTATAGGAAGGTAATTATATCAAAATAACCTTGATTCAATTTATAATTTTAATAAAAACAAATCATGAAATGTAGAACGTAGAATGTTGAATTACTGCTTAAACAAGAGTCAAATGGGGTTCGACCATATGCTGTACACAACCTTGTCATATATGTGGTAGCCCGGAAGGAAAAGCATATGCAGACATCACCATGGTATGATTAAAGATCATATTTAGAAGGCAGCTGTCATCAATTAAAGGTAATTGCTAAGTAATCCCCAGTCATCTTATGAATCATTATTAGCTTCAACCAGCAACTTAACCATTTATTTATTTATTTTACTTTAACTTGGAGGGAAAATGCCTGTGCTCCTGTTTTAGAAGAGTCAAAATATACAGGATGAAGGGTTAAAAACTAGGAAAATGCTCTTAGAAAAACTAAGCCCAAATTTTGGCTCACTCAAAAAATGAAATATCTATATAAGAAGCAAATTCTTTGTCATATACCTTATCTTACATATTGGTTGCTGTCCTTCGTTCCTGAAGACCAAAATGGCATTAATATGTTAAAGTCAAGTTTCAATGGGTCTGACTGTGGCTGATCGGACCAACAGGAGCTCGGAAGGCTCTACCATAGATTGAGCACAAATAGTCCGTGTGAACATTTCAAGTGGATTCTCTAAATTTAAGCAGCCTGCATTTCCTTTGAGCTGTTTCAATTCTGCTTTGCTCATAGAGCACAGCACCCTCTCTGATGCGGGCATGCCATGCTGAGAGGTCCTGTGCCAGTGTCTCCCATGTCACACAATCATTTCCAAAGATCATGAGCAAGATCTTGAGTGTGGCTTTGTAACCCTCCTTCTAAGGACTAAGTGAATGTTTGCCCAGTGTTAGTTCTCCATAAAAATAGTCTTTTTGGCAAGTGAACATTCTGCATTTGGACAACGTGGCCAGCCCATTGGAATCGCACTCTCTGAAGCAGAGTTTGAATGCTTAGCAGTTTCGTTCAGGTAAGGACCTCAGTGTCTGTTACCTTATCCTGCCAGGTGAGCTTCAGAATCTTCCTAAGACAATTCAAATATATCTTACACATGTATCAGTAGAACAAACGGACTGTTATCAGATTCCTTGGGAGGGTGCTGACAGCCAAAGTCTCTGCCCTGTATTCAAGAAGACTAGAAACACGCAAAAATAACATCTCTAGAAAATAAAAGCCCCAAAAGGAAAAAATCAAAACAAAGCAAAACAAAAGGTTTAAAGAGTAAGCCTACATAAGATTTTTACTTGTCTTCTTGTGTAATTTCCAAAAAAAAGTATATAATCTAAGACTCTAGGGTTATATATAATTCTAAGCTTTATAGAATCTAGATACCCTGAGTGGTGTTCTTTGGTATCATATTTTAAGTATGCCTAAGATTCTTTCTTCAACTTATTATGAATATTTTAATAGATATGTGACCTAGTTAACCTGGGTACTTTCTAAGATACATTTCATTAAAACCTCAGGTAGTAAGAATGTCCAAGACTAGAGGTTACATCATTGGGTCATAGATTTAAATTAGGAAGGGGGTGTAAGAGGATCATCTAATTAGCACTCAACTGTCTTTCCTACACATGTATTCCTCAGATGAGGAATCTGAAACCTGACAATGTTAAGTGAAGTGTTTCCAGGGTTGCATAGATAAAGAAGGGTATAGACAATATTCTACTCCTGATCCTCTCATTTCAGCACCCTATCTCAATGCCGTAACATATGCTTTAATATGGTAAACCATCTAAGAGCTTTTGAAATACATTTGATGGAGGTATGATTTCACAGACAAGTTTCCTTTGCTGGTACAAGTTGCAGTCCCTTCATGCTTCTGCTGTATTCTCATTCAATTCCCTCCCATAAATTCTTCATAAATGGTCCACCCAATAGACTGGATACCTCCTTCTGGTTCTTTTAATATCTCAAGGGAACCAACATAACAGTTGGCATTATTCTTCTACTATCCCCCATTTTTTGGTACATGACACTTCCTTTGAGGTCACACACATCTTCCGAGATGTCTTTTATGACATTTTTTTTCCACATTCAAGCCATTGTTGGTAATATGCTATTTTTTTTTGGCAATATACCACTGGTTTCTGAACTCAAAATTTTGAACCTTCTGAGATTGTGATGTTCCATGGTTTGCTACCATTCCTGAGGTAACAGTGGCACTAGAGATCATTTTTTTTTGTAGCATATAGCTAATAAAATAAACATAATGGATCTAAAACTGGGAGGGAACTCAGAGGCTAGCTAATCAACCTTCTTGAAGGTTAAGTACTTGGCATCAGCTGTGGAAACTGAATCCACGCCATCAAACTTCAGGGTTAATACTCTTTCCTCCTGTAATACTAACACCCTTTTAAAAAACAGAACTGCATTTGTACTTGATAGCATATATGCAGCACTTTAAGGTTTCCAAAGTGCTTTTGATATGTCAATATGTTTGATCTTCTCAACAACCTTATCAGGTAGTTATCCTCATATTATAGATGATGAAACTAAGGCTGAGAAAGAAATTAAGTGACTTGCCTAGGGTTACCCAGCTAGGAAGTATCTGAGGCAGGATCTTAACTCAATCAGATTTGGATGATAAAATGCATGGCTTCTTTTCTTTCCTAAAGATGTGTCCTTTGGGGATAGTATTTCCCCAGGGATGCCCAGATCAGGCCAGTGTCTAGCCATGTAATCTGGTGAAGGATGGAGGGCTGCCTGAAGAGAAAGTACAACAACCAAGAACATGGTGTATAAAAATGAGGAAAGAAGTAAGGATCCAGAGTTTCATAACATGTACGTGTGTGTGTGTGTGTGTGTGTGTGTGTGTGTGTGAGAGAGAGAGAGAGAGAGAGAGAGAGAGAAAGACAGACAGACAGACAGAGAAAGAAGAGAGACAGAGACCCAGAGAAAGAAAAAGACAGAGAGAGAGAAAGAGAGAAGAGATAGAAGAGATAGGAGAGAGAGAGAGAATGCAGGTGGGGGAGAGACAAGAGAAAGTATGTGTGTTTTGTTACTCTTTTTGGGGATTTTCTCAACAAAGATGTTGGAGTAGTTTGCCATTTCTTTCTCCAGCTTATTTGACAGATGAGGAAACTGAGGTAAACAGGGTTAAATGACTTGCCCAGGATCACACAGCTAGTGAGTGTCTGAGGCCAAATTTGAACTCAGGAAGAAGAGTCTTCTGACTCCAAGCTTGGCTCTCTAGACACTTTGCCACCTAGCTTTCCAATAGAGGGTTGGTATATACAAATAAATGAAGTTTTAGGGAAAGTTTTCATTAAGGTTCGTCAATTTCTTTCCCCTATCGTCTATTAAAAAATAATGGAAAGCAAAGTATGTCAAATGTGTAACAACGCTAAGTTATTCTAGTCGATTGCAAGTATTTTGGACACAAAAGTCAATTAGCATCTGTTCCTAATATGAAATTATGGTTATTTTCTCTTGAGGATTGCAATACTTTTCTCTAGTCACTTCTGCTACAAGGCTCTGAATGGCCACTTGCTAACACATGAGACGCTTTGAATTCAGCCATCCAGGTCAAGTATTTTTCCCGCTGAAGTAGCTTATTCTAAAAGGCAGTTTCCTAAATTGGTTCACTAGGTGTACGTCTGAATGAATATGGATAAACATAAATACAGAGACACATGTCTAGGTATAAATTTGTTTTCACATACGACCCAATGCAATTTATATATATAAGTTCCTTAATATGGAAAGTCTGCTGTAATATTTCCCCTTTTCTACGTAAAGCAGCAGATTAATTGTGGGTGAGGAAAGAGGAGTTTAGAGAATTTAGCCTATAGTAAGACCAAGAAACAAGTAAAGGGTATGTAATATATTCCCCAAATGGTGAAACACAGCAGATTTAATTATTTTTTTTTCTAACATAAAAGGTCTTCTTAAAGGTTCAAAAGGAATGGGTGTTAAATGTCCACGATGACAAATGCTGCATACAAAACTTCCAATTATGAAATGTTTAATACTAAATTGTAATCATAAAGAAATTACATATGATATCCTACAGAGTCTAAATTAATTTATCTAAGTCCTGGTCCATCATTACACATCAGATAGTGAATAATGACTAGGTTTAAGAAAAATTAGCTCCCAGTAATTATAATTTTATAATGAATAATTGTACAAGAGGTATTATTGGACCATCATAGCTCATCTCTGATATATTCTTAGGCAAAGAAACAAGTGATTTATTGTATACTTCCTGGATGGCTGAAACTGTTTTGCCTTTTAAAGTATGTTATAATTACCCGATATGCACCAGTTGACATCTTGTTGCCATTTTAAAAGGGAATTTATTACCACTTTGAAAGATAATTTGTACTTTAAATTAGAAACCAGTTAGACTGGTACAAGGTCTAAACCAGCTCTTACACTTCCATGGAGACAAAAGCTATTTCACAGCTGAGCTTCACAGAGTAATTGTATTAAAAGGCATGCTCAAACCAGCTAATGATGATTTCAGGCATACAATTACTCTCAATTGGAAAACAAATTCACAAGTAATATGTGTTAATCTTGGAATGAGCAGGCCATGGATATAAATCCTAGCTCTGATCTAGACTAGCCATATGGCCGTTGGGGGAAAGGGGGGGGGAGGGAAATCACTTCATCCCTCTCCGAGTCTCAGTTTCCTTTTCTGTAAAATAGGAAATACTTTCTGTAATAAACTTGTGGTACTTGCATCACAGGTTGAAATAAAGGAGATAATGAAACCAAAGTGTTTTTTGCAAACATTAAAGTGCTACATAAAAGTCTACTACCAAGTAGACAAAACCCAATTATGCCAACTAGGGTAGGGACAATTTTTCCTGTATTGTATCAGTTTCCTATAAATTGCTGACCCCCCTCCCCAATAGCGGACCCAAACAAAATGAACAGGATAAAATACTGTACTATGATTTGAGAAGAAAAATATAAAGCACAGATGAAATTAGTCACCCCAAAATACATATCAATGTACTTTTTTGTCATCTATTAAGCTAAAACCACAGAAGTAAAATAACTGATATTCGTATAGGTTTCCAGATGAATGCAGGATGCAAACTGTTTACAAATAAGAAATTACATTTTTCCAATTCAATATGTGTTTATTAAGTGCCTAATAAATGGCATAAATACATGACCTTGAGAAGCCTAAAATCTAGTCACTTACTTTATTTAAAGATTCAGGCTCAATAATTACTAGAATAGGGACTTTTTCAAATTTTTGTTGTCCAACTTTCCATCTACTCTCCCTTTTATTAAGGGAATGTGCCATTTCCTTCATACTCTCTCCCCTCCCCATCCTTCCCATTCTAGATGTGGCAGACAATTTGAATAACCCTGCCTTTAGGGAGAAAGGTGGGATTCTAGACAATTGAGAAGGAACAGCTGAATCACCCAGGTGCCAAGAGGAAAGATGACAGCTAGCCTTGGAGTTTCAGTATAATTCTGTATAGGTGATGAGAGGAGGAGAGTGTGCTTTTGACTCCTCAAGACTTGTGTTGACTTGCAAGAATCAGTGTATAAAGAAAACATTTCAGTTTGGAGCGTGCCAGTTACTGACTAGCATAACCATGTCTAGCAATAGAGGACAGTACAGTACCAACATCATCAGCAAGACTGCCAAAAACAAAACAAAACAAAACAAAACCTGCTTAGAGAGGGGCCCCAGATAAGGAGGAAATTAGGGAATACATGATGGGAATCCTACCTAACCTAGTGCATGACTACTGAGTTACTGGTACTCTAGTAGGTAGGCTGCTCATTGAAAAACGATGTAACTGCAGATAAGTTCTATTACTTGTTCCATTTGTTTTATTGGATTTGCAAATAAAACTTTTTTGCATCTTGTAAATTTTGCAGTTGAGAAAAGAAGTTTGTGACAATATTACATAACTTTCCCAGATTTTAGGGACTGGGTAAATGAACCCAATATTCCAGGAGGAATATTTCCGGAGTGTATTCAGATGATTTGTGCTATAGGAGCCTCTGACATGAATCATAATACTAAACCAACTAGTATTTGAGGAAGTCACCTATCATCTGAGTAACTCTAGCGAGGATTCCAAATGTAATGGGATATTATCGCATCATGAAGAATTAAAAATATATATAAAGAAGCATGGGAAGATACATGTAAAGTAAAAAACAAAAAAATCCAAGAATGTGATTTATCAGTGAACAAATCAATTCCTTTCTCTCCTGAAATCTAAGCAAGTCACTTAACCTTTCTAAAGTTTCCTCCTCTGTAAAAATAAGAGAGCTGGACTAAATGGCGTCTAAGGTCTCTTTCAGCTATAGATCTATGCTAAGCTCACACAGCACTCTCTTCTCCCAGTCTCTCATCCTAGGACCTTGACTCTTACTTTAACCAAGAAAAATCCCCTCTCACATTCTCCCATGCATTGTTCCCATTATCATCTTCCCTCTTTCCTGAATCTTCAATGTCTTTATCTACGCCACTACTGATTGATAGATCTTCTTCTCTTTTCATTTTATGCTCTCATTTGGTAATCTCATCAGCACCCACGGGCTCAATTGTCATCTGAATCCACAGATCTATATATCCAGCCCTTATCTAAATTCTACTCCAACATCACAAAATACTAATTTAGACATTTCAAACTGCATGACTCAAACTCAGTATGTCCAAGAGAACCAAATTGCCCCTCTTTCAAAATTCATTATTTCTTCTGAGGGCATCAGCACCTGGGTTCATAACATTGGCCTCTCTGCCTTCCCATTGGCTATCCCCATCACCTGAACTGCTATCCCTCTTCACTGCCACCTCTTAGACATGGTTCAAGACTAAAATATCATCTTCAGAAGGACTTCTGTGTTCCCCCTGGTGTGTTCCTTCTAAGGTCAGTTTGTATTGAGTTTGCATACACCTTTATTGCCTCCTATAAAACACATACTCCTGGTGGGAAGGGGTCTGTTCACTCCTGTCTAGATATCCCAAACACTTTGCATGGTGCCTAGCACATAAAAGACACTTGATAAATGCTGGCAATTGAAAGACTTCTTTCAACTGATACAAAGTGAAGTAAGCCAATGACTATGTATATGCACACAACTAGAACCATGTAAATGGGAAGAATAATGGTCAGAAAATAATAAAAAATGAAGGCTATCAAATGATAAAGGACAAACCTAGTCAAAAACTTAGATTTTAGGAGCACCTCATAGAGAACAATGTGGAAGAAGAGAAAATGGATATCTCTAATGGTCATTTGGGGTACAAACATAGACAACTTATTTATGCAATCTCCCTCTCTATCTTGCTGCAGGTTTAAATTAGTGATGAAAAAAAATCCCAATGAAATGAATTGCTGCTCCTCTATCTTCCAAGATGGGAAGAATTTGTGAAGGTTCTCTTTCGGATATATTGAGTTTCTGATTAGTTACCTTCTTCTACTCCTTTACAGAGGTAGGCAGGGGAAGGACAAGGAAGGTTCAAGGGTATGGAAGACTTTTTTTTTTTTATATACTGATGAATTTTGCTGGGCTTTTTTTTCCCTTCTCCCTTTTTTTTTTTTGGTTATAAGAGAGGGAGAGACATGCAGGGGAAAATTAGGTGATATAAAAACAAAACATATCAGTAAAATTCATTTAAAAATAAGTGCTGGCTGACTGACAAGAAAATAAACTTACAAATATAATTATAATAAATGCCAAGAAGCAAAAAACTCTCTTGTTTTGACCTATCTTTTCCAGAACTGGTATATATTATGTAGCACGTGTGTTGGGGAAGTGAAAGAGGAGGAATGGTTCTGGCTTCTAGCCAAGACACATAGTTCAGAAATTTAACATAAACAAAAAAAGACCATATGCTTATCATACACAACTGGTTCTTGCTTCTCATGACCAGAGAAAGATTATTTTTCAATCAGAATATATGGCAAATGATCTACAATAAAGGTACTGAATAATCTACAATAAAGAGAGAAAATGTGTGTAATAGGACCTGAAGTAAGAGACTTCTCATTCTTCTGGCTTCATCTACCATCTAACCAAGGAAATATTTTAAGTTGTGCAAACAGTAATTTTGCAATAGAAAAGTCTAGAGTCTTATAATAATCCACATCTCTAAGTCTAACACCAAATTATTTTTGACAATTTATATTGTAAATGTAAATCCTTCCTATTGTGGAAGATAGAGAAGGAGCAGCAGCTCATTTCATTGGGAATTTTTTTCATCACTAATTTAAACCTGCAGCAAGACAGAGAGGGAGACTGCATAAATAAATCGTCTATTTTTGTACCCCAAATGACCATTAGAGATAATCCGCTTTCTCTTCTTCCACATTGTTCTCTATGAGGTACTCCTGAAATCTAAGTTTTAAGCAGTCAAATGGTAGATACCTGGGTTAAAAAGAATCCTTAAAAAGAGTATTTATACCTGGGAGTCTTACAGAGTTGGAATTCATTCTCACTATGAGAGGAAGCAAATAATACAAGCCATCTGATGTCCTTACGTGCATGTTATCTGTATTTTTCTAAGTGTATGTAAATTTATATGCTATGCTGGCTTTTTTTTTTTAAATACAAGTATCTGGAACCTGTATGCCTTACAAGTACTTAATAAAGGTTGCTAACAACATAATAACAATTATTGAGAAGGAAGTAGACCATTCATCTCCTGACTCCCAGGATCCACTGAGACTGTACAATCTATTCAATGGACCTGCTGAAAAACAAAGTACCTCACAAAAGTGAACATTTAGTTTGTTTCACATTTGGAAAATGACTCATGATTCTAGCTCTTGAAAAAGGACCTGGTAAAGTTTGATAATAACTTGCTTTGTATTTTTTCTAGTAAATGTAATTTATCAAGAAGAGGCAACACACAAGATTACTCAAACAACACTAATCAGAATTTTTTTTAAAAGCTTCAATAGTATCCCAACAACATCACTCTAGGGTTAAGTATATTTCAGGTTTTAGCAAGAAAAAAAAATCTCATTAAAAACAGCATTATTTTTTTAAAAAAACAACAAAAGCACAGGAATAGCAAAGAAATTCTCACTTCAGTACTTATGGCCGTATTTCCCTGTGAGGAGGGGATTATTTCAGTTTTTCTTTGTATTGCCAATGCTTATCACAACTTTTGTGACGTAATTAGTGCTTTAAGAAATGCTTATTGAATTGAAGAGATACAAAATTGGAATGAGTCCATGCTGTAGAACTCACTTTTGGACTTTAGACCTAACCTTTCTGAGCTTCACTTTGTTTAAATGCAAATGGAGACAATAATAATTGTATATGGGTTTATGAGGGAAGTGCTTTGTAAAACCAAATGGGCTACCAGAAGGTGAGTTACTATTAGTCAGTTATAGCAAAGGTGTGCCTTTACTCTCCAGGATTTAGTTGTCTTTATATATTATAAATTACACACACACACACACACACACACACACACACACACACACAC
>CM053594.1:293031475-293047392 GCA_028646575.1 Pseudocheirus occidentalis | reverse complement strand
TCTTCTACTCATCACACAGTCCTTGGTTTTAAGAAAATGCCCATCGGTGCTAAAACTGCCATATGGGGACATTCTCACAAGGTCTATGTAGCTTGGGGAGTGGGAGGGAAGTATAGTATTCCCTTTTTCCATTCCCTATCTTTCATTCTCTTTACTCCTCCATGCTGCAACACTTTTAAAAAGTCAGCATCTAGGAGAAAAGTTTTTCATATGCCTGCTACTGTTTTTCTAAATGATGATTTAAAAATTCTCTCTCTCCCCATCACTATTCATATGCTCTCACTGAATAGAGATTCCTGTCTGTTTCAAGCCCTTAGCCTGGTGAGGGAGCACATGACATAACTGGAGGGCACAAACATGACATCAGAAGCTGGGCAAAACAGATGTGAAAACCCCGGTCTGGGATAATGCTTCAGAAGGTCCATCCCACTTTCTATGAATCTTGCTGTATAAATGAGCTATATTAAAAGGCGAGAATCTGTTTTGTGGCCCACACATTATTCATCAATGGACAAATAAGCCTTGCAAAATGTGATCTGAAAAGAGCAGATTTTCCAGAGCAAAATTACAAAAATAAAAACAGCCATGTCTATGCTAAACACATCGGTGTTTGCATGTTATGAAATAATGCCCCATTTAAGAGAATGAAAACCTCAAGTCTCCACGGTACTATGATGTAGAAATGACAGTGTTAGGCTGGATTACGTGCATAACCTGGGACAAGTATCTTAACTCCTCTGTGCCCTGACCTCTCCATCTACAAAATAACAGGTTGGAGTGGCTAATCAATTCCTTAGGCTCCTTCCAGATTTGCGGATAGAATAAAAAATCTAGAGCTAGAAGAGACCTCAGAGCTCACCTAGTCCCACCTCCTCACTTTACAGATGAAGAAACTGAGGCCCAGAGAAAGTTTCTCGACGGATAACCACGGGATGAACAACAGCATAGGCAAACCATCTAGCCCCATTTAGTAGACAGCATAGAACACGAGACCAATCATCATCTTTTCTAAGTGCTATCCAGTAGCTTGATAGTAAGGAAATCTGCACAGTGTGCTCACAGAGAAAATAACAGCAGTGATGATAATAAATAATAATAACAACAATGTGTATAAGATTTACAAAATCTTGATATGAAATATCTCATTTAATACTCACAACAGCTCAGCGAGCTAGATGTTTTAAGTTTCTCAGTTTAAAGCTGAAGAAACTTGGGGCAGCTCGGCAGCTCAGTGAACAGAGCACCAGCCCTGGAGTCAGGAGAACCTAAGTTCAAATCTGATCCCAGACACTTAACACTTACTATGCGACCTTGAGCAAGTCACTTAACCCCAATAGCCTTGCCTTCCCCCTTCCAAAAAGACAAAAAACCCAAAACCTCTAAAGATGAGGAAAGGAACTAGGAGATGTTAAGTTACTTTCTCAGGGGCACACAAGCTAGGTAGTCAGTGCCTGAGGCAATGTCTGAACTCAGGTCCTTCAGTGAGTACTCCAAATTGAGGGACTAAGCTATCTAGGTGAATTAACTTTTTAAATACAATCTATGAATCTTGTCTTCAGATAACCAAATTCAACAAGGAAAGAAGTAATAGTAGAGAGAAAAGGTCTTGTCTGGAGTATTCTTTTGAACTTATTTCTAAAGCTTCAATTCAAATTGATACCCATTTATGAAGCACTTACTGTATACCAGTCACCAAATCTATAAGCAAAAAGATTACTGTAATATTCTAAATACTCTGTCATGGGGAGACTTAGGCCTATTCACATAAAATCCTCTTAAAAAAAACTGTAACCTACTTTTAAAAATTTAGATGAGCCTTGAAATTTAGCATCCTTCTTACATGGATTTCTTCCCCCGCCCCCCCTCCCAAATCACAAGCAGACATAGAGAATCACCTTTTATTCTAATGTAGAAGTCTTCACTCAATCTCTCCAGACTCACACTATTGTGGTTTTATTTATTTATATTTATATTGTGGTTTGGGGATAAGACAAATCGCATCTCACAGACTGGTACAGGGTTAGATACCTAAGTTTCCTTCAGCTCTTCTGTCATTCTATAAGGTTTTTTTCCTCCTCTAAGCCGTTTCTTGTATTTTTTTTCCCCATAAGAGAAAAGCAGATACAGAAACTCAGAGAAAGACAGACAGATATGGCAATGGAATAGACAGACATGGAAAAAAAGACACGGCAACAAAGTATTATGTAAAGAGCACTGAATGTGATGTCATGAGGCCTTGGTTTGAACTCTGGCTCCCATACTTCACAGTTATGTGACCTAGGGCAAGTCACTTAACTTCTCTTAGGCTCAATTTTCTCAACAGTAAGAAAGTAATAACATATTGCCTACCTTTCAGTATCATTTTGAGGAAAATAATTTGTAAAATTTATGTAATATAAAAATGTGAGCTCATACTGTAGTGTGTACAGACAGACAGACAGACAGACACACACCACTAAAGTTCAGCTGTTAGCTAATGTTAACATAGTTCTGGCTAATTTTAATTCTTGTAAAAAATAAAAAGGTTCAAAGAAACATCACCTAAAATGTGATGTGTTAAAAAGTTGTTTATCTTTGGTTTGTGTTGATTTGGTAGAATTTTTGAGGCAGTTTGGGAGGAGATGAAGATTAGTCTAGACCCATAACATCATTAGTTTAAAGAATGTCCAGTGGAAAAACCAATGCATGTGGGCAACTGCTTTGAAACTTACAGTCTAAGAGATTTGCCTGTGGCTACAAGGTTAAGAAAGTTACCCAGGCGGTTTTTGTCAAAGGAAGGACTCAAATCTAACTTCTAGTCTCGGTCTCTCCATATTAAGCCATGCTGCCTCTCTAACTGCGTAGAAATTATTATTAAATGTGGCATTTGTTTTTTTTCCCCCAATACTGGACGCAAATAGAGATGCAGAATTTGAACTTAGCTGTAACACTCCTAATCAAACAGCATTTTGGATCACTGAGGAAAGGAAAAACCTTTAGCTATGTATGTTGTTGCTTCTAAAAGAAACTGGCTAAAAAAGTTAGAGTGACAAAGATAGAAAAGAAAAGGTTGTGAACAGGATGAATAGCAAGAAGTGGAGAAAAAGAAGGGACTGAAATAGAAGGATAAGGAAAGCAAAGGAAGGGTGATTTCCTCGCAGACAAGGATGGAGCAAGGGCTCCAGTAGGAAGAAGTACTAATTAGTGAGTTAGATCCAAGGGCATGAGGACCTAGATTCACTGAAAATTCAGCACCACAATACAAGTCAGAGAGGAAGGACCTACAACTTGGGTTACCACTGAGATCATTCCTCAGCTTTGAGTAAAGCAAATCCCGCAGACCCCAAAACACACACACACACACACACACACACACACACACACACACTCCTTTAATTCTAGTGCCTTCCCTCTATCAATTTCCATCTTATTGTGTTTTTCTCTTGTTTGTGCATAATTTTTTGCATGCTGTCTACATATTTAGACTGGGAACTCCTTGGAAATGGGAATGTCTTTTACCTTTCATTCTATCCTCAGTACTTAGCATTAGCACAGTGTGTGGCAATACTAGTTGACCAATAACAGTAACAACAACAAAAGGCACTGGCTAGGTGCCTTTGTACAAAGTTGCTCTTCCACTAGCTCTCAGCAACATTTCTGGGTTTCTCATAACCTTTTTGGAGTTTGTTAAGAATTGTGAGGCTATCTACCATCTTACCTTCTCCCTTTCAGAAGAGATTTTCTCATATTTGTATCTTCATTGCTTTAGAACCTTAGAACCTCTGATTTGGAAGAGAACTTATGTTAGAACATTATCACTGACCTTGTTCTGATGTTACATGCAGCGTGTATCTATTGTTTCTGACATGGATCCTGAAAGGATATGTGGCATCTGTGATAAGTGCAAGTATTTCATAGAATTGTCATTTCCCAGGTTATCTGGTACAACCCTTAAACCTCATCAAATCAGTTAAAAAGTATTTATTGATCACCTATTCTGTGCTAGATCAGGGACAAAAGAACAATGAACAATCCCATTTACAACATACTTCAGAAAGGGTTGGTCATATAGTATTTGTTTTAAGACCTCCAGGGATAGGTTTTTGTTACCTTTTCAGGTAGTCCATGTTATTTTGGATAGTACTAATTGCAAGAAAGGTTTCTGAACACTTTTGGGGGTCGTTTTTAGAGGGGGGAAGGCAGGGCAATTGGGGTTAAGTGACTTACCCAAGATCACACAGCTAGTAAGTGTTAAGTGTCTGAGGCCAGATTTGAACTTAGGTCCTCCTGACACCAGGGCTGGTGCTCTATTCACTGTGCCACCTAGATGCCCCTGGTTTTCTTAGCATTGAACCAAAATTTTCCTCTGTAGAATTTATATGACTTTTGTCCTTAGTTTTGTTATCTGGGTACAAGTATGCACCTAATCCTGCTTCCCCCATGAATCTGATTAGTTTAATGTTACTGTGACCACATGAACCATGGCTTTTCCCTTCCTGAAGGACCATGATATGCTTAAATATTGGTCATATTATATCATTTTCTACTCCTAAGTATCTAGCTGTTGAAAATACCTAAAAAAACTAAAAGATACAATCACCTTTGTAAATACCCTTCCCTCTGTTTCTCCACTCCATAATCTAGTCCTCTTGCTTGATTTTTGATTTAAAGATCTTGCTTCAGATCTTTATAAATCAGTAACAAAATTATGGTAATCCAATCACCCTCATCACTCTAGCATCATAACATAGAAACATGTGCCTGAGAGCTTCTACCCTAATGAATATCTCTTCCTTTTCCCTACCATCAACATCTCCACCCCTATAACTTCAAACAGGTACCTCAGCCAAAACTGAAAACTCTATAAAACCATCTATGTATAGTAAATTTTGATCAATGGAAAAGTATATTCTAAATCTTTATACATCCAATAAACCAAAATTATACTAAGAATTAACATGTAAGTCATGTCCTGCTGTGTACTAGAAGAGGAAAACCTTTCTTTCTCTCTTTCCTTTCTTTCTTCCTTTCTTTCTTTTTTTCCTTTCTTTAGCTCTTTCTTTTTTCCCTTTCTTTTTCTTTCCCTGTTCCTTCCCTCCCTCCCTCTCCTTTCCTTTCAGTTTTTGAGTTCCAAATTTTCTCCCCCTCCTTCTCCTCCCTTCTCCCCACCTATGGTGGCATGCAATGTGATATAGGTTCCACAAATACATTCACATTAAACAATGGTCAAGTTGTAAAGAAGGATTATAACCAATGGAATGAATAACGAGAAAAAAACAAAAGAGAAAGCAAGTAGTTTAGAAAAGCCACATTTTTGATGAATACATAATGCCTAAATTTGTTGCTTTTGTAGAACTCACTTTTATTTCTTCATCCAAACATTTGAACTCTAACTCTAAAGGAAAATGGGAGACAAAAAGATGATCACAACATGATTCTAGCCTCCAATATTAAGACAGAATTTGTGTGTGTGTATTTAGCTGTGTTTACGCAGACACACCTACATACACACAAACGCAAATGACTAACAAGATAATATCCGCATAAGAGAAGTTAGAAATGAAATATTAAGAGAATTCAAGGAATAAAGAAACAAGATTAAGATCTAGAAATGGAGGGGATCTTAGAGGTCATCTAGTCTAACCCTGTCATTTTAGAGATGGAATCAAGGAGTAGGCAATTCTAACAGTCCAGATAAGAGTTAATGAGGGCTTGGATACCGTCACTGTGAAAACAACAACATATTTTCTTCTGTCACTTCTAGAATATTTAAAAATACAAATAAGATGTCTGATAGTTCCTATTGCAAAAGGCAGAAAGAGCTAGTTATCTCTATTATTTCATCCTATTTTAGACAAAGAGGACAAAAGGAGACTGTTTCAGTTTTAGTCAATGAATATAAATCCACTCAAAAATTAAAAAAAACAGAATAATACTATTCAATAAAGTATGACTGATACAGATGAATATTCGACAGAAAGGAGGGCAGAAGGCAGCACACCTGTATAATTAAAAGAAATCTATACATAAAAGTTGACTTCATTAATTAAGAGAATCGAGAATTTTTAAAAACAGAGATTTCATCTGACACCTAAATGGACTGCTCTTGCTTTTATCATCCTTGTCAATGGAGGTTTTGTATGAAGACAAACACACTAATACAGTGTTGGGGAAACTTTGCATCAACACAATCATTTTGGAAAACAATGAGGAATTATACAAGTCACTAAACACTGACCCAACAATCACACTAGGATTTTAATTACATATAATTATATAATTTGACCAAGAAGGTCAAAGACAGAATTAAGGGTTCTAATCATTCCATGATATTCTTCACGGCATTTTTCAATTGCTTTGAAATGAGGTGCGTGTCAATCAGTTGGGAAATGAATGAATAAACATCTATGGATGAAAGGAAGAGAATATTATTTTGAGATTGAAAATTTTCCTGTAGCTAGATATAGCTTTTACATAGAACATTAGCAGGTTTACATGTGTTATCCTATTTGATAACAACACTGTTGGGGAGGTGCTATTATTACCTACTGATCCAGAAACTGACCCCGAGAGAGTGATTTGCCCAGAATCACACAGCTAAGTATCTGAGGTAAGTAAATGTCAGCTCTTGGTGACCCTAAATACAGCACTCTGTTTAGCTGTGAACAAATATGAAGGATTCAGATAAACAAGGAAAGATTTTCAAGAACTAATGCAGAGCAAAGTAAGCAGAACCAGAACCGTATAATCAATGCCTACCATAATGTAAGTGAAAGCATCACTACACAGTAGATGAAGGCAGATCAAGAGTAATGTCTCTTGGGCATCATGAACTCACATGTCCAGAACAAAACTTACTACAATTATTCCTATCACATTGCCACTTTACACATAGTGGTTTCAACATAAGAAATTAAATGGGAATTTGGGGAAGAGTTTTGTGAAAGCTTGCAGCTGATCCAGAAAGTTTAGCCTTTTAGTTTATGCATTCAGAAATGCATAAAATAGAAGTCTGGTATTATAAATATATAAATAAATATATTAAAAAGTTTAGACTTTTTCTCTAGTATGAAGATAGAGCCAAAATTTTTATGCCAATTTCCCAGATCACAAGGGCACTGTACTCCTTACCCACTGATGCGTGGAAGGGATGACTGGATCTTTCCATTGAACTCACTGCTCTTCCAAATGTCCATATAATGTCAGGGGCATTATCATTCTTCAAGTCAGTGGGTGTTATTGTGAATTCCTCACTCCCCCAAACAGTCCCTAACTCATTCTTCCACATATTTCCGCTATCTCCCCTCAGTCACCATCCTAGTTCATGTCCTCATAACTTCTAACCTAGACTACTGTAGTAACATTCCAATTAGTCTCTCTGTCAAATTTTACTTCCTAATTATCATTCCAACCACAGTGCAGGAAAGCTTCAAAAGCACGAGTTCATTATAAAAACTTCAATGCCCTGTCCTCAGCTAAGACATGGGAATGCCTTGACTATACATGTGCATAAACACAGAATATCAAGATAAAAAATGAAGTAGGGAATTCTACTACTGGACATGATTAAAATAAGGCAGTGAAAACACTAAGTCTGACAAACTCAATGTAAAGCTATCAATAATCAAATGGAAAAAACAATTATGTAATCGTGTGTCTACTATATGCAGGACACTGTGTGTGAAATGTACTATAAAAGCAATATCCAACATTATTTCACAAGTACTTTCATATGTTTAGATGGACTTTTACTCGTATTGGACAAATACCGCATGTAGGAGTGAAGTCTTATTTGTAGAGCTAAAGTGTTTGGTTCATGTTAGCCTTCTAGTCATGACCTAGCAAAGTTCTAAATTAGGAAAGAAATGAATTCAGGTCAATCAAGAAAAGTCACCAGCAAAGGATCATCTTTCCTTTAAAGGATTAAACAGCCAATTCATTAGAAAAATACAAAAAAGAAACTTTCCCCAAACACAAGAGGGTAGAAAAGTGCCCTACGGAAAGTAGGTATGAGAGAGAGAGAGAAAGAGAGAGGGAGAGACAGAGACAGAGAGACTCTGTGTGTGTATGTATGTGTGTGTGTACCTGCACATGTAGGAAAGAAAGACAATGAAGAATTTTCTTTTCATATTACTATGAAAATACTGTGACCAATTTGGGGAAATCACCCTTTAAAATAGGTGTGACTACCTTAGAAAAGGCTACAAAAGAGGACAAAAAAAATTGAGTTGAAATGAAATGAATTAGTCACAAATGAAATTAGTTACAAATGAAATTAGTCACAAAAACTATAGTTGTTCAGTCCAAGGAAAAAGGGTAAGAAAAAGGGCAGATAGAGTTTTGACTAAAGAATACGGTTATTGCATGGGTAATAGACACTTGCTCAACTTGACCAAAAGAAATAAATCAAAACCAGGAGATTTATTAAATCACTACAAAGTTTAAGTTAGATCTAGGAACGTTTGAAAGTAAAATTTGGTTGTGAAATTCTAGGGCCTCGTCATTACACATAGTTGCTTTTTTAATTCTTCAGTAAATGTTTACAGATGAAAATCAGAAACAAACTTTTGAATAAAGATATTAGATTTTTGTCTCCTTTGGGGGTGGAGCCAAGATGGCAGAGTGAAAACAGGGATTCACCTGAGCTCTTCCACAGACTTCTTCAAATACCTCTGAAAAGTGAATCTGATATTAAAAAAAAAACATCAATCTAAAGAAATTTTTGAGCAGCAGAATTTGCAAAGAGACAGAATATGGCAGATTTCCAGCCCAAGACAACTTCGAGGGTTGACAGGAAGGATCTGTGGCACCAAGCTGGGAGTGGAGCACAGTCTAATGTGCAGGCTCACCAGTGCAGGCCTGATCACAGCGAGGCTGGAGAACACCTCTGCAGACCTCTCGGTGCAGGAGGGGGTCTATTGCAGCTGAGTGTGAGAGAGGAAAGGTCCTGCTTGGGGCCTGTGGTGGCAGCAGCTACTCCTGGGGCTATCAGCCCACACACTGAATGTTTGAAAGTCATCTATTTAAACTTCTGGGAGCCAAGAGGGCAGAGTAAATAGTAAGTGGCTCTGACCCTCCCTTGACCTTAAAAAACCCAGAGAATACTGCCCCAAGAAAAATCCTGAAATGGTGGAGCAAACAAAAAGTCAGGGTATGACAGTCTTTTAACTCTAGCTTGGGAAGCTAGGGACTAACAGGATAACTCCCTCTTGCTGTAAATGAAGGGGACTACTGCAGGATGGGAGGTGTCTCAGCAGGCCAGCAAAAGGCCCCACCTTAGCAGAACAACAGAAGATCCTGAGTCCCAGGATGGAGGAGCAGGCAAGAGCCAATACTAGGCACAAATTGCCTCCAGCTCAGTCCCAGATAAAATACCAGATCACTACAACATTCAACTGCGAGCACCTGGTGCTCCAGCACAGAAAACCTGTAACCAGGCCCCTAGTCCCCAGCATAAGAAGCGTGGGACAGTGTCCTCTGAGGCCCAGAAGCAGAGATCACATTTAAAAACAAAAAAAAAAAGGGCAAACAACATGAGCAAGAAGAATAAAAAATCCCAATGACCATAGAGAAATATCTTGGTAACAGTGAAAATCAAAACACAAATTCAGGAGAGGACAACATGGTCAATATACCCACATCTGAAACCTCCAAGGTGATTATGAACTACTCTCAAGCCCAGAAAGCTTCCTTGGAAGACCTAAAGAAGGATTTTTAGAAATCAAATAAGAGAGTTAGAAGAAACATGTAAAGATACGCTTGACAAAATGGGGGGTGGGGGGGAGGAAGTAAGTGCACTGAAGAATGCCTTAAAAAGTACAATTGGGGGGCAGCTAGGTGGCACAGTGAATAGGGCACTGGCCCTGGAGTCAGGAGGACCTGAGATTAAATCCAACCTCAGAAACTTAACACTTACTAGCCATGAGACTACAAACAAGTCACTTAACCCCAATTGCCCTGCTTTTCCCCCTCAAAAAAAAAAAAAAAAGGAAAAAAAGTACAATTAGTTATATGGAAAAGAAGGTACAAAAGTTAAAGAAAATAATTGGGCATCTGGAAGCTAATGACTCTATGAGACATCAATAATCAGTCAAACAAAACTGAAAGAATGAAAAAAAAAATAGAAGAAAACAACCAACCTGGAAAATAGATTCAGGAGAGAGAACTGAAGAATTATAGGTCTACCTGAGAATCATGACTAAAAAAAAAAAAAAGGAGCCTGGATAGCATCTTCCAAGAAATCATCAAAGAAAACTGCTGTAAGGTACTAGAACCGGAGAGTAAAATAGTCATAAAAAGAATCTACCAATCACCTCCTGAAAGAAATCTGAAACTGAATATACCAAGGAATATTGTACTCAAATTCCAGAATTATCAGATTAAGGAGAAAATACTGCAAGCAGTCAGAAAGAAACAATTCAAATATTGTGAAACTACAGTCAGAATCATGCAGGACCTGGCAGCTTCTACATTAAAAGATCAGAGGAGGGGCGGCTAGGTGGCGCAGTGAATAGAGCACCGGCCCTGTAGTCAGGAGTACTTGACTTCAAATCCGGCCTCAGACACTTAATACAAAAAACTAGCCGTGTGACCTTGGGCAAGTCACTTAGCCCCAACTGCCCTCCAAAAAAAAAAGAAAGAAAAAAAAAGATCAGAGGGCCTGGAATATGATATTCCATAGGGCAAAGGGGCTTGGATTACATACAACCAAGGATCAACTATTCAGTGAAATTGAGAATGGTCCTTCAAGGGGCAGATGGACATTCAGTGAAATGGGGGACTTCCAGACTTTCTTGATGAAAAAGCCAGAGCTCAATGGAAAATTTGATCTTCAAATACAAGACTCAAGTAAGGCATTAAAAAGGTAAATGGGGAATAAAAAGAAAGGGAAAAAACCATGTTATTCAATAAGGGCAAACTGTGTACATCCTTATATGGGAGAATGGTACTTGTAAATCTTGAGAACTGTTTATTTATCACACCATTTAAAAGAGGGTATGGGTATAAATGAACTGATGATGATAAAAAACCTAAATAAGGCATGCAAAGACATTGCAATGGGAGAAGAGGAAAGGAAGAGGCAGAAAAGAGCAAATTATATCACATGAAGAGGCACAAAAACATATAGTGGAGGGAAAGAAGGGAAAGAGATGAACATTATTTGAACTTTACTCTCATCGGATTTGATTCAAGGACAGAATAACACACTCAGTTAAGAATAGAAATCTAACTTGCCCTATAGGCAGTAGAAGGGGAAAAGGAGAAGAAAAGGGAGGGGAGCTAATAGAAGGGAGGGAAGACTGAAGGAGGTGGTGGTCAAAAGCAAAATTCTTTTAATGAGGGGAAGAGAGAAGGGAGAAATAGCATAAACGGGGGGAGGAGGATGGGATGGAGAGAAAGACATAGACAGTAATCATAACTGTGAATGTGAATGGGATGAACTCTCCCATAAAACAGAAATGGATAGGAGAATGGATTAAAAATCACAATCCTACAATATGTTGTTTACAAGAAACACATCTGAAACAGGGGGATACACACAGGGTAAAGGTAAAAGGTTGGAGTAGAATATATTATGCTTCAGCTGAAGTAAAAAAAAAAAAGGCAGGGGTAGCAATCCTGATCTCAGACAAAGCAAAAGCAAAAACAGATCTAATCAAAAGAGATAAGGAAGGAAACTATATCCTGCTAAAAGGCACCATAGACAATGAAATAATATCATTACTAAACTCATATGCACCAAGTGGTATAGCATTCAAATTCTTAGAGGAGAAGTTAAGGGAGTTACAGGAAGAAATAAGACAGCAAAACTACACTAGTGGGGAACCTCAACCTCCCACTCTCTGAACTTGATAAATCTAACCTCAAAATAAACAATAAAGAAGTTAAGGAGGTGAATAGAATCATAGAAAAGGTAGGTATGGCAGACCTCTGGAGAAAAACAAACAGGGACAAAAAGGAATATCCTTTTTTTTCAGCACTACTTGGCACACACACAAAAACTGACCATGTACTAAAGCATAAAAACCTCATAATCCAGTGCAGAAAGGCAAAAATATTAAATGCATCCTTTCAGATCATGATGCAATAAAAATTATATGTAATAGAGGGCCATGGAAAGAAAGGCTAAAAACTAATTGGAAATTAAATAATCTAATCCTAAAGGACGAGTGGGTCAAACAACAAATCACAGAAACAACCAGTAACTTCATTCGAGAAAATTACAATAACGAAACAACATATCGAAAGTTATGGGTTGCAGCAAAAGTGGTTCTTAGGGGAAATTTTATATCTCTGAATGCTTACATGAATAAAATAGAGACAGAGGAAATCAATGTATTGGGTATGCAACTAAAAAAGTTAGAAAAAGAACAAATTAAAAATCTCCAATTAGATATCAAATTAGAAAATCTGAAAACCATAGGAGAGATTAATGAAATTGAAATTAAGAAAACTGTTGAACTAATAAATAAAACTAAGAGCTAGTTTTGTGAGGAACCCCCCCCAATAAAACAGATAAACCTTTAGTTAATTTGATGTAAAAAAAAAAAAAAGAAAGAAGACCAAATTACCAGTATCAAAAATGAAAAGGGTGAACTAACCTCCAAAGAAGAGGAAATTAAAACAATAATTAGGAATTATTTTGCCCAATTGTATGGTCATAAATTTTATAATCTTAGTGAAATGAATATTTACAAAAATATAAATTGCTCAGACTAACAGAAAAGGAAGTAAAATACTTAAATAACCCCATCTCAGAAAAATAAGTTGAATAAGCCATCAATGAACTCTCTAGGAAAAAATCTCCAGGGCCAGATGGATTTACAAGTGAATTCTATCAAACACTTAAAGAACAACTAATCCCAATACTATATAGATTATTTGGGAAAACTGGTGAAGGAGTCCTACCAGATTCTTTTTATGATACAAATATGGTACTGATACTTAAACCAAGAAGAGCCAAAACAGACAAAGAAAGCTATAGAGCAATTTCCCTAATGAATATAAATGCAAAAAATTTGAAATAAAATATTAGCAAGCATTAAATGTAATGGGGATAAGCTAGATGCATTTCCAATATGATCAGGGTGAAACAAGAAAGTCCATTATCACCACTGTTATTCAATATGGTACTAGAAACACATTAGCTTTAGCAATAAAAGAAAAAAAAGAAATTGAAGGAATTAGAACAGATAGACAAAACTGTTATCCCTCTAAGAATCAAGTAAAAAAACTACCTGAAATAATAAACAACTTTAACAAAGTTGCAAGATATAAAATAAGCTTGCATAAATCATTGGCATTTCTATGTATTACTAACAAAGCCCAACAGCAAGAGATAGAAAGAGGAATTCCATTTAAAGTTACTGTAGACATTATAAAATATTTGGTCTACCTGCCAACACAAACCCAGGGACTAAATAAACATAATTATAAAACACTTTTCAAGCAAATAAAGTCAAATCTTATGGAAAAACATCAGTTGCTCATGGGTAGGCTGAGCTAATATAATAAAAATGACAATTCTACCTAAATTAATGTACTTATTCAGTGCCATACCACTTAAACTACCAAAAAATTATTTTATAGAGCTAGAAAAAATATCAAAATTCATGAGGAAGAATAAAAGGTCCAGAATATCAAGAAAATTAACGAAAAGAAATGCTAGGGAAGATGGCTTAGGCATACCAGATCCTAAACTGTATTATGAAGCAGCAATCATCAAAACCACTTGGCATTGGCAAAGAAATGAGAGGAGATTAGTGGAATAGGTTAGGTACACAAGACATGGTAGTCAATGATTGTAGCAATGTACTGTTTGAT
Organism: Pseudocheirus occidentalis; assembly: GCA_028646575.1. Classification (NCBI taxonomy): domain Eukaryota; kingdom Metazoa; phylum Chordata; class Mammalia; order Diprotodontia; family Pseudocheiridae; genus Pseudocheirus; species Pseudocheirus occidentalis. The sequence goes on along the minus strand of CM053594.1, from coordinate 293,033,589 downwards.
AAACCCAAGGACTCCAGTTTCTGGTCTAAGAACTCACTACTTAACAAAAACTTTACTGGGAATAGACCAACATCTGATACCATATACCAAAATAAAATCCAACTGGGTAAATGATTTAGATAAAAAGACTGATAGTATAAACAAATTAGGAGAGCAAGGAACAATTTATCTGTCAGATATATGGAGAATGGAGGAATTTATGACCAAACAAGAGATAGAGAACATTAGGAAAGGCAAAATGGATAATTTCGATTATAAACTGAAAAATTTTTGTACAAACAAAGCCAATGCAACCAAGAAGGAAGAAAGTAGAAAACTGAGAAAGAATTTTTACAACTAGTGTCTCTGAAAAAGAACTCACAGAGAAATGAGTCAAAGTTGTAAGAATACAAGTCATTCCCCACTTGATAAATGGTCAAAGGATATGAACAGGCATTTTTCAGAGGAAGAAATTAAAACTATCTATAGTCATATGAAAATATACCCTAAATCACTATTCATTGGAGAGATGCAAATCAAGGCAGCTCTGAGGTACCATATCACAACTATCAGATTAGCTAACATGACAAAACAGGAAAATGATAAATGTTGGAGAAGATGTGGGAAAGTTGGAACACTAATTCATTGTTGGTGGAACTGTGAGTTGATGCAACCATTTTTGCAGAGCAATTTGGAACTATATTTTATAGCCAAAAGGCTATAAAAGTGTGCATACTCTTTGATCCAGTAATACTGTTTCTAGGGCTGTATCCCAAGGAGATCATAAAAATGGGAAAAGGACCCACATGCACAAAAAATATTTATAGCACTTCTCTTTGTGGTGGCCAAGAACTGGAAATTGAGAGGATGCCCATCAACTGGGGAATGGCTGCACAAGTTGTGGTATATGAATATAATGAAATACTATTATGCTATAAGAAATGATGAACAGGCAGACTTCAGAAAAACCTGGAAAGACTTACGTGAACTGATGCTGAGTGAAATGAGCAGAACCAGGAGAACATTGTACATAGTTAGCCACAGTGCAATGACTGATTTTGATTCAGCCCTTCTCAGCAATGCAAGGACCTAAAACATTTCCAAAGTACTCAGGATGGAAAATGCCATCTACATCCAGAGAAAGAACTATGGAGTCTGAATGTAGAGCAAAGCAAACTATTTTCTTTTTCTTTGTTTTGCTTTGTTTTTTTTTTTCATGGTTTCTCTCATTCATTCTAATTCTTTTATACAAAATGACTAGTGTGAAAATGTATATTTTCATAGGAATGTATATGTAAAGCCTATATCAGATTGCAGACCATTTTAGGGAGGGGAGAGAGAAAGGGAAAGGAGAAAATTTAAAACTTATGGAAGTAAATGTTGAAAAAGAAAAATGAATTAAAATTTTTAAAAAGATCCTACATTTTATAGAACAGCATAATTTTAAGTAATGAAAGTACAATTTCAATGAAGTTTGGCAAAAAGAGTTATTATTTCAGAAACCATCTGTCCCAATTTTTAGTTCAGAAAATATTGTCACTGTAACTGTGTTTAATGCAAAATAAATAGGGAGGAGTTTTAAATGTAATGGAAACACCTGGAGGACACTGACTTTTTTTTTTTTTACATTTTTGTCTTTTTATTGCCAGTATGTAGTCCAAGCTGGGTATTTATGAACTGCTTTAATTGAAATTAAACAGCAGCATTCTCAGTTAGTTAAAGGAATGGCTGGATGTTAGTTCAGATCCTGGAGCCAAAGAGCTGAGCTTGGTAAGAACCTGGTAAGTCTCTTCTGGGTCTGTTTCTAGGACTTTGTGAATTTAGGACTTCTAATAAGAAGCAATAATTACAAGTAAAACTAGATGCAACTACAGGGAAAAGAGAGGCTCTTAATTTGGGGGGAGGGAGGTGGCAGCTATGGCACTGTTTATTACAAATTTCTGGTAATGGAAAATGACACTGAAATGTTTTACATTTCTACTTTAAGGATGAGAATACAATATACATTACATGAAGGGCCATGACATGAGAACACCTGAGAAATTCAGTGCACAGATGATTATCATCTGACAGCTTTTTAAAACTGAACACTCTACACCTTTCTTTCTGAAAATTCAATTTTTTTTTAACATCTG
>CM053594.1:293012486-293030975 GCA_028646575.1 Pseudocheirus occidentalis | reverse complement strand
ACACACACACACACACACACACACACACACACACACACACACACACACACACACACACACCACTCCACTCCACTCAACAAATATTCCAGGAAACAAAAGCATCTTATATGCCTCAAAAACCTTTATTATAGTGATGTTTCTTGATGCTTATTTTGTTAGAGACAATTGACAGGTCAAGACTCAAGCACAGCCTCTGATATATACATATGGGCTAAGTGACAATGGACAAATCATTCATCCTTTCAGAATTCCAGGCTACTCTCTAAGAGTGTAAATTAGAGACGAGTTGTACACTGTCATTTGGTGAAAGGATTTTCCATGCTAGGAGAAAATATAGGTGCTTACCAAAACCATGTAAAACACAACAAAATAAAAAACATTGGGGTGCCTAGGTGGCACATTTAATAGAGAACTAGCCCTGAAATCAGGATGACTTGAGTTCAAATCTGGCCTTAGATGTTTAACACTTACTAGTCGTGTGACCTAGGGTAAGTCACTTAACCCCAACTGCCCTCCCCTCCCCACTCCAAAGAGCAGAAACAAAACAAAACAAAAACAAAAACGACTGATGGTATTCTTTGAAAACATCCAATAGAAACCACGAAATAAGTGACAATCCTAGCATCACTCATCAATTCTAGATCATTCATTTTGAGTTTTTTCCCATTCAAATCTGATTTATGGTATTTGCAGGAGATTGTTACCATACAGGTGAGAATCAATATTAACTGAGCACACTTTATAATGTGCTAAGACAGAATAATGATGTCCTATTCATATTTAAAGAGCATCTACTGACCTAACCCTACCCATAAAGCACACAGTCTGAGCTGTTTTTTCCAGTAGTAAGGATAGGCTTTACTGAGAAAAACTGTCAGCTTCCATGGAATGAAGCGGTGCAAGCCAGCCTATTGTTAAGACAGAACCACAACCCTGACTTCATGAGCATTATGCTCTAACTTACTAGCCTATATTCTGTAAGTAGATTGAGTATTACTTGTTTTTAAAGAATGAGTGAATGAATAAATGGATGGATGGAATTAATGAAAAACATTTATAATGTGCCTTTACTTTTAAAAATCTAACTACATTCCAAGCATTATGTTAAATGTGGAGTACATAAATACCAAAGCTCCTCAAGGAGCTCAAGTTCAAATAAATGGAACAAATACATATAGGACACTAGTGACCAGAGTAGTACTCAATATCTTAAAGTCACTTTTTCCCCCAATTACCTAAGACCCCTGCATCAGTTGACTTCACCATAAATGTCTGTTAAGGCCTATCCTGGAATTTGGTGTCTTAAGTAGGCCTCCCTTTAGAAGACACTGTTTATATAAACTGATTTTAAGTGAATCAAAATACATTTTAAATACAACTTCATCATATGGAAATTAAAAAAAATATATTGATCAGAATGAATTACTAAGTCCATAATGATCACATATAAAATTAGTACATAATAATTAATTGGAGTTATTAATTTAAAAATTATCCCCAAAGGTTATAAAATGAGAATATTCTAAACCATTGAATATTATGAATACTTCAAAATACTAGTACTATACTAGCAACTACAAAATATTGAAAGAACCCAGGGGAAACCACCAGTGCATCTTGTACCCCAAAGGCTGAGAATGGGAAGCAGCACTGGACAGCACTGAAATATCCACTTGTGTGGACTTGGGAAGGTCACATTTAACCTCTGTGGGCCTGTTTATTTTTTCTTTTTGGAGGGGGGAGGGTAGGGCAACTGGAGTTAAGTGACTTGTTCAAGGTCACACAGCTAGTTTTGTATTAAGTGTCTGAGGCTAGATTTGAACTCAGGTCCTCCTGACTCCAGGGCTGGTGCTCTATTCACTTCACCACCTAGCCACCCCAAGGGCCTCTGTTTCTTTAACTGCAAAACGAAGGGTTTGAATGAGATGGCTGAGACGTTCCTTCCATCTCTGAATCTATGCTCTTACTATTACCATGTACATTGGTAAAAGGGAATGCCACAATGATGAGATCATGAATTCATCTAAGTATCATACATGAATTATCAACTTGTAAAGCCATTAGAATACAATTAATCACCCTTGCCACTAGACTCTATTTAATTTCATCTTTCTCAAATGACTCAGAAGATAAGGCAGGACTTTGCTATAAGCTTTAGGGTCAGCACGATGAGGCTTAATTTATACAACACAGGACTAAAAATGAAAAAGTAGGAAGTAGGACATAATGTAAATATTCTCCTGGCAATATATATGTGTGTGCACTTTATGTATACACACACACACACACACACACACACACACACATATCTGCAAGGGAATTTATATTCTAGACCTACGTTACCTTAGTTACCCACGGATGAAATACAAACTCTTCAGCTTAGTTTCTGGCATTTGACAATTTGGTTTCAGCCCACCTTTTGGGTGCTATTCTATGAGACTTCTCATGTCCTCTATATTCTGGTCAACCTGGCCTAGGTACTATTCTCAGTGTACCAGATGCTATCTCCTGCCAGGGCACCCTTGTCCAGGCTGACCTCCAGGCAATAATTTTTTCTTCTTTCTCACTTCTACCTCTGGCAAGTCCCAGAGCAAAGTCCTTAATGTATCGTATGCTGCTATGGCAGTCTGGTCATCTTTTCTTGGAAAAAAAAATGTCTGGAAAAAAATATAATAAATATCAAAATACAATGATCAAATATTACCCAAAAGTTCAAGAATTGTATGTTAAGAACTCCTGCCCTAGGTTAAGATTCAAATCAGGTCTTACCTACTGAACAAGGCCATTCTGATACACCTCAACTTTTAGGGCTGCCTACTTTTCCAAAAATCACTTTGAATTTCTATATCTATAGACTATATATCTATAGAATAATCTATATCCATAGTGTATCTCCCCCATACAATGTATGCTCCTGAAGAACAGACAGCATAATTTTTTAAAACCTATGTATCTATTCTCAGTGTCAACTATAGTATCCTACACATAAGTGCTTAAAAATCGTTCTTTGAAAGCGACTATTTAATTTTTTCTAAACCCTTCTAAAAAATATAAAATTTTACCCAAGTATCAACCTTATTACCTAGTATTAAGGCCCTCTCCATCTGCTTTCACAGAAGCCTTTCACAGGCTTCCTTTTAGTATTTGTCATGAAATATGAGAAATGCTGAATCTTACTTCTAAAAAGTTCTCTCTTAAAACAAAAAGTTACACAAGAGATTTTGGTTTTGTATTCTGCATTTCCTAAAGAAGAAACATACCAATGATAATTATTTAATTTTGTGCACTGATAGTTTAAACAAACCAAAAAACCAACAAAACCCCAAACTAAAGTGCTACTGAGTTCTTTTACTGGATATTTCTCATATTTGGACAGAAAGTTTTCTCAAACCAACTTTGTGTGTCTGTTTTGTCTGTTTATAATACTTTGTTATATTACTAAGCTTCCCGCAGTGCACTTAGATATTAATGTCATTGCAACATGAGCCCTCTGATAGAGTGCTATTGAATAGTTCTCAAAGTGGGGAGGGAAAAGCAGTAAAATTTCACTCAGAACTACTGGGTGGGCAGATTAGTCAGGCATGAATTAGCAAGGTTCTACTGTAATTTGATTTTAAAGCATAGTTCCTTGTAACTTTCAAAGCCCCATTTGTCTCATAAATGAATGTGGAGCCTAAACCAAACAAACGATTATTGCTTCATTTTGCCTTTAAAAAAAAAAAAAAGATTTTGGGGAAATTTCCCAACAAAACATTTGTTTTAAAATGAACAAGTCAGGCCTTCCTTTCAGACGTGTCATCATCTCTCCAAGCAAAAACACTTTAAATAACAAACAAATGGATTTTTATATACAAGAAAGTTAATGGGCATTGAAACCTATGTTTATACTTAGAGATTTTTAACCTGGGGTCCAAAACCTTTTAAAAAATAATATTGTGACAATGATGTTGTTATAATTGGTTTCTTCAGTATTCCTGTGTGTTTTATTTTATGCCTTTAAAAATATTATTTTGAGAAGGGGTCTGAAGGTTTCAGACTGCCAAAAAGGGATTGAAAATACACACAAACTAGATTTAAAGCATCATCAAGCAAAGCAAAAATCTTTACCCTAAAACTGCTTTTAGACCCTGAATGAAATCCCACATACACATTCAAAGAATCATTTCAGATAAATTGAGATTGCAGAATAAAATCTAAGCAACAGTTTAAATTTTGGCTGTACAAGTTCAGCACCAAGCTAGGCAATTATATATTTGCCACTTTGCAATTAATACAAAAGTGCCATAAAGTTCTTTTCAGGGCCTAGTGAAACAGGCCTCTGAAGGCCAATTACTGCCACCTGCTAGGCCTCTCTAGATAACATTAGCAGGAAGCTTACCCAAGAAAAGACAGGTTCACTCTTGCAAGTACTTGCTTCTTTTCCTCCAAAAATATTCCAATTACATATTTCAAAAAGAAGTACTGGCAACTTCTCTGGGATCTATCTGTATGTACTTCACAAATCTGTAAATGGAAGTTTATCAGTTCTTAATTGATACAGACAATCGGTAGCAAAAGAACGTTTTTCCAGACTGAAAAATCTTATTAGTCTCCTTTAGCACAATGTGGGAATTTGTAAAGAAGGAAGTTAAAATTGAATTTTACAACAGAGGAAGAACATGCAAGGAAACGATGGAAGGTTGTTTTTAAAATATGTGTGTGTATATAAGTAATACTTTGTATGTTACATATATAATATATACTATGCATATATGCACATATTTACTCATTGTAAGGGCTAAAAAAAGTATGAACTTCAAAAAGCACATTCAATTTCCCTCTACATATTTGTTACCCCAATAAGATGGTTTCAAAGAAGAGAAAGAAATATTCAATGACTCTTCTTTTAATCAAGCCTATGCTTGAATTTCTGGGAGAATCCATAATACTTCATCAAAATTCTATTTGGACTAGTTGTGGCTCTGGTAGTAGCGGATCAGTGGTGACTACAGTATGGTGGTACTGATGTTTGTAGGGATAGTGGCGCTAATGATTGTAGCGGTAATAAGGAAAATAATATATAACCCCTCAAAGTTCGCAGAATATTTTATATTCATGAACTCATTTGAGTCTTATAACTTCCTTGGGCGGTTAATACAAGAGGTGTTATCTCTATATAGCCAATGAGGAAACTAAGATTCCAGGAGGGTAAGTGCCCAAGGTTATTAGCTTGTTTCAGAAGTAGGTTTTCAGCCTGTCTTCTGAGCTCCAGTGTGAGCACTTCATCCATCACACTACACAGCAGGTCTTATTATCATGATAATAAAATTGTGCTTGTAGTGATATGATTTTTTGGGAACATCTAGGGTGTTCTTTCTGCAGAAAAAAAAAAGGTGTTGGACTAGATAAGCCTTGAATAGTTTCCTTCAGGCATACGTCTATGACAGTTTTACTAGGAGATCAGTCCAAGTTCATGAAAACTCTAGTGGTTTCACATCATAAACTAGTTCTTCATGACTGGCTCTTCCACATATACAAATACTATTATCTTCTATTAGAATCACACCTACAAAATGGCTAAATGTCAGAAAAACTTTTGCCAATAGGGATGCAGAAGGAAGAACAAGAGGGTAATTCTTTCATATTTGTACAAGACTTTTCCACAAAGCAAAACATGATGCCAGGTACGAGAGATATTATAGGATATAAGATCATTTTAGGCAGAATAGTCAAATGAATGGCCTAATTCTTACTGTATTTCTTGGTGCTAGCCATATAGTATAACCTTTAGGATCAGGATTCTGTTTTCTTCTTTGTATTCCTAGCTCCTAGAACAGTATTTGGCATAGAGTAGATACTTAATAAATGTCTGAGATCAACTAACTGTCTGCTTACTCTACAATATAGGTCAGAGCAGGGGTGGGGAACCTGCAGCCTTGAGACCACTCGTGGCCCTCTAGGTAAGGGGATCTGTGCTGTGAAGTTTGGATTCAGTCTAAGGGATGCACTTGAGTACCTAGAGGGCCAAATGTGGCCTCAAGGCTCCAAGTTCCCCACCCCTGGCTCAGAGCATGTCCCAGTTATGTTTAATAGAAGCTTACAGTGGTAAGAAGAGCTTACAGTGTTTAAGATTACCACCTAAAGTTTGTGCTTTTTCAGTCACATTGGTTCTTTACCCTATGAAGTAAACACTACAGGTATTATTATTATTATGCCCATTTTACAGATGAGGAAACTGAGCCTCAACCAGTTAAGTGACTTGCCCAAAGTTATATAGCTAGCTACATGTCAGAGGGGTACTTTGATCCTCAGTGCCTCCCAATGCAGAGTTTAGGTCTATTGACTGGAATCAGCATAGAATAATGGGTGGTGATTTGCTGCTGTTGTTGACCCTTCATTTTAGAAGAGATCAGTGACATCACAGATGAGATCTTGACTGCTGGGAGCTGGACTGAAGGGAGGCACAGCTACACAAAGTCTTCAGCCTCACTCTCTTTGTTCCAGAGTCATCAAAGTCCAGCGGCAAGACAGAAGTCAGGATGACTGGCGACGGCCCAGGATAACCCAGTGGGTGACCTCGGCCCCTCCGAAGACAGCAGATTTCCAAAGCAATTAAACATGGTGTCAGGTACAAAAATGCTGAATATCCAGCATATACCATTATTCTTTGATAAGTGAATATTTGCACGTCTTGGGGTGACACATATACCAACGCATATACACATGGGATCACAGACTCAGAGCTGGAAAAGGTCTTAGGGATCACCCAGATCCAATCTTTCATTTTACAGATAGGAACTTGAAGGCTAGAGATTTCAGCTGATTTTTCCAAGGTCACACAGAGTAAGAAGCAAAGCCGGGATTTGAACCTCACTTGTCTGACTCCAAGGGTACGTGCCTATCATATCCATAAACAGTCCGAGATATAGAAGCTATAAATCAACTCAGTTTACTTATAGCAGCTCTCTTTGTGGTGGCAAAGAATCAGAAACTGTGGAGATGTCTGTCAGCTGGGGAATGACTAAACAAGTCATGGTATGTGAGTGTAATGGAATACTATTAAGAAATGATGATCTCAGAAAGCTTGATGATCTTAGAAAAACATGGAGAGAATTAAAAGAAATAACGAATAACAAAAACCAAGAGAACGTTGTATACAGTAACAGGAATATCATTTTAAGGGGCGGCTGGGTGGTGCAGTGAATAGAGCACTGGCCCTGGAGTCAGGATGACCTGAATTCAAATCCAGCCTCAGAGACTTAACACTTACTAGTTTGTGTGACCCTGGGCAAGTCACTTAACCCCAATTGCCCTGTCTTATCCCCTCCAAAAAAAAACAAAAAAGAATACTGTTTTAAGTACAACTTGAACTAAGTCATTTTGACTATTACAAATAGTCAAATTAATTACAAAGGACAAATGAAGAAAGACACTATCTGCATCTAGAGAAAGAGTAAATATAAGTATTTATGGAATGATCTGACATACGCATGCACACACACATACATTTGTGTTTTATGGTAGCCATCTCTGGGGGTGGGAAGAAAAAAAAGAAAGTTACACCCTAACTTTAATATATATTTAAAAGGAATATCAAATTGTACACAATCGATTTGCAGTTACATGTACAATCACCTCTTTTTTTTCCCTCTATTCTACTATGTTATGGAAATGCTTGTTTTATTTTTTAAGTTCAGAATAAAATAAATACAAATTTTAAAAAAGTGTATTTTTATAATTCAACTGAATAGGCTGTCCCCTGTTATACACTTTAATATTATAGGGGATAATGTTCAAAATGGCCTTTGTGAATAAATAGCATGAAAGTCCTGAATAGGAAATGAGGAGGCAATTCACTAGAAACATAGTTTACTTGATATTTTCCAGTGATTTTTATGTTCTGAATGTATTTTTTAAAGTTATATTAAGGGAATTTGTTCCCTAGAAACAGTCAGGACTTAAGATTGATAGTATTGACTTTCTATATGACAAGCAGTGTGAACATCTAACATTAATGGAAGGAAATGTCCAATTTGCTAAGAGATGACCCTCTCCAGTCTTCCTTGTTTGTGTGTTTCTATTAGAATTAAGTAATGAGATTTGGATCCCAGGCAGAGGTATTCCAAAGCTTATGGCAAGTTACACACACATACACACACACATAAGTGCACACATGCACACACACACGTGCACACGGACACACACGCACGCACACGTGCTCATGCCCCAAAAAATCCTGGTGCAGGGACATTGGGATGGGGAGGGTGGCATTCAAGAATTCTCATTCGTGTATCACACAATGCAATGATAAATAGAAATAGACAAATGTTTGTGATGTCACAAAAAAAGTGAGTCAAGGTTTGTACCAAAAGATATAGACTTTTTTTGCTTTACAGAGGGCAATTGGGGTTAAGCGACTTGCCCAAAGTCACACAGCTAGTAAGTGTGTCAAGTGTCTGAGGCTGGATTTGAACTCAGGTCCTCCAGACTCCAGGGCCGATGCTCTACTCACTGTGCCACCTAGCTGCCCCAGATATATACTTTTTTAACACTCTTAGAGCACAGCATAACAGTAGGTAGAAGGGTGACATTTCAAATCCCACAGAATCTGATGGTCAGTGGCAAGATCCACAATTTGGCAATTGAGATAAACTTATAGATCAAAGTATTACTTACTGTGGAACATTCGTTAAAGGACATTACAGATATAGTCCAATCCCCGTATTTTAACAGAAGAGGAAATTAAAATACAGAAACTTCAAATTGTTTGTTCAAAGTCATACAAGTGAAAAGTAGCCCTACCAAGATTAGAACTTGTGTCGTTCTGAGTCCGCATCAATAAATGAAGGAAAAAATACACATTTTAATCCCCTACAATGTGCAAAGCACTGTTCTAATAGTTGGAGATACAAACAGAACATCAAGAGTCTTTGTTTTCAAGAAGCTCACATGGCATTGGGGGAATACAGCACATAGAGGAAGTAAGGGGAAAAAGCCCAGTGGGCCTCAGGACACAACAGCAAAGCACATACACTGATAAAGCCTTATCAGTTTCTGATGTTGGTCCCTATGACAGTGCTGGAACTTTTTTTTTTTTTTTGAGAGATACAGCGGGTATGTTTACTGAGGAGAGGGTGGTGTTACAGTATGGAGAGGCAATTACTGGGGTTGCTCCTGAGGATGATGACTGAGAAGGACTGTGTTGGAAGATGTTCTGGTGGCCTCTCCAGGTGGGTAGGTGCTTGGGCTCAGGGTCCTGGGATGTCTACTAGACTATCTCTTGCTCAGGGTGCCTTCCTGCTCTTTCTACTATAATCCTGTCTATGTGGGGAATCAGTGGGAAATCCCAAGGAGTTAAAAATTTTGACTAAGAACTAATTAACATTCCCCCTGGTATCCCTCGATCTATCTATCCTTTCTTATTTTGCTATTTTTCAAATTCCTACTTTGTGTGGCAGAGGAGATTAAAAAATAATTAAGACATGGTCCTTGACCTCACTGAATTGACAATCTAACAAGGGAATATAGTACATATACAAATATGAAAAACTATGAAATAGGGAATAAATGTGGCCGAGAATGATAACAAGACGATAGGAACAAAGTACTATGCAAACTCAGAAGAAGGAAAGGTAATTTCCTTGGTGGCTGAATACCTGAGCTACTTCTCTTGTGCCCCCCCCCCCCACCCCCCGGTTACTAGAGCTAAGTAAAGGAATGATAGAATTGCTTTACATATGAGTATTGAGACATTTCATGTTTGGTGTAGTAGGAGGCTAATTCCCATCATGGGAAGCCAAAGGCATGATGCTTGTTTGACTTTTGCCAAGGCAAATGGGGTGAAGGATCCTTCCCACCAGTTTCTACGCAGTGACAATATTGTGTTACCTTTGGCACAGAAATAAAACAATAGATTCACGTAGGTAACCTTGATCTATTTTTTAAAAAAGTGTACTATAGTACTGGTCTTAGCCTCTTCAATTAGGCAAGACTTCAAAGTTACATGTTCCACTTGGCTCATCCTAAATTGGGATAGAACATGGCTGTTCCCAACTTCCATTCATGCTTTTCAAGTTCTCCTTGGAGGGGTAGGGAGGGAAAGAAGAGAGAGGATAATAAACCTACAGGGGAAATAGGATACTCATGTGGCCTTGCATTATCTCACACATACAGCTCACAAAATTTAGGAATGAAATACACATATAAACAAAAATTACTTAACTTAGTATATGCATGCTACTTAATATAAGCAATTGTCTTATGCCACAGACATTTGGCATAATGATAACCCAGGACTGACCTGACAGTTACTAAGGCTATAAAACTTACCCCCCAAAAGAAACATAAATCAACCATATCAGGACTCTACACTTTATACATTTTATATTCATGCTGCCAAAAATTACAGTCAAATTTCTTGGTGTTCTAAAGTAACTTACACAGACTTTCTATTTACATAATTGCTTTTTTTTTTAAGGGAATAGAGCAGTGCTATTTTGTAATTTATAATCTTAGTGGTCTGGAAGCATTAAAAAGTCAAGAGACTTGCCAGAATCATGCTTCTAGTATGTGCAAGAGGCAGGACTCGAATTCAGGCCTTCCTGACTGCAGGGACACCCCCACAACAACACATGGTGCATCCATAGTTTATCGTAAAATTACTCAAACACATTTGACACCTAGAACTTCATGAACATGCTGAGTATCTTCTACTTTAAACCGAGTTCAGCTTATTTTCCTGCTCACTTATTTTAAGTAAGAGCCATCTTCTTGAACACATAAAAGAGAATTTAAAATAGATGAGAGCCTAATTCATTTCCCTAACATTAAAAAAAAAATCAAGGAAACTTGCCCTAACATGATGTCCTCAAGGACAGCCAAGGGTGTGGTGCCAACATCAGTAAGAGCTCAGTAACAGGATAAGCAGATTTATGTTTTCATGGAGTTTATTTATTTGGTTTTTGGTACAACTGTTGTTACTCTAGGTCGGGGGTGGGGAACCTGTGGCCTCAAGGCCACATGTGGCCCTCTAGGTCCTTAAGTATGGTCCCTTGATATGACTTCAAGGCCACCCCTGCTCCAGGTAGTCTCTGAATTTCTTGAAAGTAGGGATGATAATTTTGAATTAAAAAAAAACCCTTTGCATAAGACATACGATAGGAAGCCAAAAAGTATTTTTCTGAATATGGTTTGGTAATAAGTAAACTTTCTTTGTGAGAAATAAAAAAATTCAACTAAAGCTCTACTTCATTGTGCTAGAAACATAGCATATTTCTTAAACCAGAGTTCAAGTTTACATCTTTCTTTCTTGGGAAACATTGAGAAGGATGAATGAAAATGTACAAACAAGTCCCACTTCCTACATTATTTTAAAGAAAAATGAAGAAAAAAAGCCTAAGGCTATTCATGATGGTTGTATATATCTAAGGTTTTTTTTTTAACTTAAAAGACCACAGATTTTTAATATATTTTACATATATATACATGTATACACATACATATATGTGGGGGGGAAGAGAGGGAAAGGGAGAGACAAAAGGGGAGGGAGGGAGAGAGAGAGACAGAGAGAGAGACAGAGAGAGATAAAGGGGGGGGGGGAAGCGGGCAAGCACACACTAGCTAGGAATACAGTTAGCTATCTTAGTCAAAGTTTGTACCAAAAGATATATACCCTTTCAACATCCTTAAAGCACAGCATAATGATAGCTGGAAAGGTGACATTTTTTGAATGCGATTTGGTACAACCTAGCTAGTCATGATGTCTCTAAAAATTTTACTTCCTGATAGCAAAACCACAAGCCTGTAAACACTTTCATTGCTACACCCTTATGTAGTGATGGAATTCATGTTTAGTCAAATGGAAGAAAAAAAATGGTCATTCTAGACATTGTGCCAGTGGCATAAAATAGATATTTAAACAGCTGTCTAGGCTACCACCACCTCTGTAAGAACCAGTGGCCACATATAAACCTGAGCGTACAGAAGGAACCATTCATGGACCACATGCACAGATGCTTTCCCATTGGTTGACTTTGCCAAAGTCTTCTATGAACACATTCTGCAATTACCTACCCAATCAGCTGGTACTAGTTTTTACCCTTAGATCTGTTAATCTGGGATAGGGAGGTGAGAATAGGAATTTCTTTCTCTTCATCACTCTTCTCTTCCTTTCTCCTCCTCCTCCTTATCTTTCTCAACTATGTGAGAAAAATCAGAACACTGTTATTATAACCTGAGGAAATATTCTAACACTTAAAAGGTGGTACAATTCCACTGTTTCTCAAGCAAACAGGTTTAGCAATCCCTATATTACATTCAAGGAAAGTGAAGAACAGTATTTAAAGCAACTGTCTGGGAGTCACTCAGTGAGTCAGTGAGTGTAGAAAGAGATCTCACCAGTTCTGGTTCTTAAGTTTGGGCTTCATAACCACAAAACTACAAACCAGACAGTACCACTTTTAGCTACTGAGGAAAATCTTCAAAGATAGTCCCCACGTAATCAATGGTTTGACAGCTTCTGCAGGCCTATTTCAGTTTACAATCTCAAATTCAAAAGTATACTTTACTCAGATTTTCCATTATAACTTATTTTCAACTGACTTTAACAATTGAGAAGTGACCATTATTTATGAAATCTTCCCTTAAAGAGTTTAGTTTGAAAACCAAAGTGGGAGAGTAGATCAGTCCACGAGCATTTATTAAATGCTTATCAGGCACTGTTTTAAGCATTGGGGACATAGAAAAGGTCACTGCAGAAGAAAATCACATAGTAATCAGGGAGACAACACAGAAAGTAACTACAGATAAAAGATACAGAAAGTTTAAAATGGAAGGGAATCTCAGAAGGAAGGTATTGACAGCAGAGGAGCAAAGGAAGCCTCCGACAGAAGGGTGGGATTTAAGTTAAGTATTGAAGGAAGAGAACTGAGGAGGCAGAGGTGGGAGAGAAAGCATGCTAGGCATAGTGAACAGACAGCTGGTGCAAAGTAGGTAGAATGTACAATGAGGAAGAGTGAGTAGGTCAGTTTGTTGACTAGTTTTACAGATGAGGAAACTGATGTAAATGGGGATAAGTGACTTGTCCAAGGTCACACAGGTACATTTACTAGCAGTAAGTGTGTAAAATTAGATCTCAACTCAGGCCTTCCTGCCTCCATCCCTGGTGCTCTATCAAACAGAGAATTCCTGGGTGGAAATAATACTTAAGCCTTTAAGGGGAAGAAAGAGGCCAGGTTGTGAAGACCAGGGCTCTTATATTATATCTAGCAGGCCACTATTCCTAGCAGAAAGACTGAAATAATGGCACAGAGATTTTAAAAGAAAATTCAGAGGGAAGGCAATAGAAGGGGGATATTTATGTAGAAATAGGCCATATTAGTGTAGAACCAATTCTCCTGCTGCTTCCATAGTTTTGTGTGTGTGTGTGTGTGTGTATACACACACACACACATGCATGTGTACACATACATATGTAAAAATATATAAAAACTTATGGTCTTTCAAGTTAAAAAACACTGGATACAAAAAAGATTTATTTCAAGATTCTGGAACAACTTTCACTTCTACCATCCCCAACTAACTTCAATTTCAGTGAATTAATGCATTAATTGGGAGTTAGAAAGAACTTTAGATTTGGAGAATTCATATTCAATCCTGTCACCTAGTCACTTCTATGGCCATGGTCACAGGTCATCTAACTATTCTGGTCCTCCGTTTTCTCAGCTGTAAAAGGGGTAGGTTTAACAGACCAGTGGTTCTCAAACTTTCTGATCTCAGGATGCTTTAATACTCTTTAAGAATTATTTAGAACCCAATCAAAAGATCTTGTTTATGTAGGTTATAGCTACTGGTATCTGCCATGTTAGAAATTAAGATGTCTTACTATTATTATGAAGAGTTTTGGCGTTCTGAATCCCCCAAAAGGGTCTTGGGTACGGTATCTAGACCATACTTTGAGAACTACTGTACTAAGTGACATCTAAGGTCCCTTTCAGCTCAAAATCTATGATACTAATATCTTTTATTTTCCCTGAACTGTGGAGAGAGCAAACATCTAATGTTGCAGTAACCCCAGAGTAATAAAAGAGATTTGAACAGCGAGGGGGTCCAGTGGACCAGAGTACCCAGCCTGAAGTTAGGAAGACTCATCTTCCTGAGTTCAAATCCAGCCTCAGTCACTTATTAGCTGTGTGACCCTGGGAAAGTCATTTAACACTATTTGCCTCAATTTCCTCATCTGTAAAATGATCTGGAGAAGGAAATGATAAATCACTTCAGTATCTTTGCCAAGAAGATCCCAAATGGGATCATGAAGAGTCAGACATCACTGAAACCACTGAATGATAACAAACAACAGAAGAGATTTATGATTAAAAGCGTCTATATATTTTCATGAATGTTCACCAGCACACACACAAAAATGTTATTTTCTTTGAGCAATACAAAAATGGACTAAACCATCCATAACAGTTACTTATCACAAAGCTTTTTATAACTCCCTTATCAATCTGAAAAGCTATTATCTTTGATAAAACATATTTATTTTGATCGCACTTTTTACCTAACAGCACACTGAATAAAGAAATCGAATACAATGAGTACAAAAGTAATATATGTCCCAAGAGGTCCATCTAAATTTTTATTATCCCATTACACAGGCATGTCTAATCAATACTTTAGAGAATACCCATAACCATAACACCACCTGCTACCAAATGAACCTACAACTACTCATACTTAATCTGGAGATGGAAAAGGGTTTGCTCCTTAACAACCATTTAACTGCTATAAAGGAGACACGTGAGACACTGAAGAAATGGCATTAAGAGCAGGATACATGCCTGTCTTGTGCAAAACCCCCAAAATATGTTGTTTGTTATCAAAGAATACCATGACATGAGGGAGGTGGTGTCATGACATGCAAGTGAATTGGATTTAAGTGAGGCAGGGCTGTGCAAAGCCTCACTTTCTCCTCCAGAGCCATCTAGGTCCAGTGGCCAGACATAGAGCAGGATGATTGGAGATGGCCCTGGATGCAGTGGGAGACCTTGGCCTTAATAATAACTTTAACCAAATACCAGAAATGTCTGCTGATCAGACATAATATTTCTATTCATTAAGCTCAGCAATTAGGGAAACTGGTTATCCAGAAGAAAACATGTTCACAGACTAGTGATGACTTTTCAGGGCCGGCAGGCTGCTGCCTGAGATCTGCTGGGACCACTCTGAGGAAGCTGTGGCCTTTACCTGCTTCTCTGGCATCACTGACATCCAGGAATGTGATATTATAAATGATCAGTTTATACCAGGAATTATACATTATCTCATACATTCCTCTACTGTAAAACAGTCACTTGGTCATTTCTTTTAAAAAGTCCTATTACATTTATTCTACACTGCACTTGAAATATGTGTATATCAATGTATATATAAATCTAGTTTCCAGTTACCCAATAATGATTAGAAATTTCAATCTGGTTGTTTCATTATCTCCCAGACCCAACTTTTGTTCTGTCTCCTACCTTCCCGGACTTCCTGCAAACACCACCTCTGCACAAGGTCTGTCCTGGCCGCCTTTTCCCACACTGCTAGTGTCTTCCCTCTGAAATTATTACAATTTATACCATACATAGACATGCTGTTTGTGCATAACTGTTTGAGCATTTGAGTGTGAGGTGCTTGAGGATAGGGATTATTTTTGTCGTCCTTTATATCTCATTAGCACAATGCCTGGCCAATAGTAGGCACTTAAATGCTGGATGGTAACTTTAGTCAAATTATAGGCCAAAACAAATGTAATGTTCCACAAATAAACTAGAGAGAAAAACAGAAACCTCAATGTCTGCCGAGATATATCAGCTTTTGATTTCCCCAAAGAAGTTCATGTTTCTTGAAGAAGGAAGGAAATATATTAGAGCACTCAGGATGTCCACATAGAATATTTCCCAGTAACGTCCTTACTATAACCCAATAATAATAATGGCGTTTATAAAGGCTGAAAATTCCTATTTGATTTTAACGTTTGCAAATCCTCTTGTACCTTATGCATATTAACTCAGTTGATTCTTACAACCCCATCCCAGGAAGAAACTGAGACTTACCTGAAATTTTTAAGTTACTACGTTTTACGGAGAGAGGAAAAAATTATTTGGAATGAAGCTATTCCAAAGACAGAGATGGAAGCTCCAGAGAGGTGTGAACACTATTAACAAATGGAAGCTGTTAAATGTGTTGATAATTGTAACAATGAGGCTACAAAGCTAGATCTAGGAGTCAAACGGGAGTTTTCTTCTATTAGGGAAGTCATCTTTACTGCTTCCTTCTACAACACCCATCCCCATTTCAATTACCTGCCACTGTATCCCTCACACCTGCTCCCATCTTTCCAGGTGAACTACAGTAGTTCAGATCATAATTTCTGTCTCATACTTGATCTATCATTCACACTCACCAGACTAATTTTGCTAATTCATACATGCAATCAAATTACCCCACTAGTCAAAAACATTCAATGCTTCCTCAATGCTTAAGAAGTAAAATATCAACTACTTAGCCTGGCATTCAAGGCCTTCCACAAGGTGAATGAAACCAAATGTCAGAATTACCATATTTTCTTAACTCTACACACTGTATATTATAGTCAAACCAAACTCCACACACTGTACATTACAGTCAAATCAAACTATTCTTTGATAAAAAAAAATCTTTCTACTTATTCTTCTTCTCCTTGATCTTCTCATCCTATTATGTAAAGACATCTCCTTTATAGTTTTTTTTCTTTTTGCTGCTTTTTGGAGGGGGGGAAGGCAGGGCAACTGGGGTTAAGTGACTTATCCAAGGTCACACAGCTAGTAAATCTTAAGTGTCTGAGGCTGGATTTGAACTCATGTTCTCCTGACTCCAGGCCCAATGCTCTATTCACTGTTCCACCTAGCCATCCCTCCTTTACAGGTTTTTTAGAGTATGTTGGTTATCCATATATTTTCTTTAGTCTTCCTACAGGATTATAAACCTCTAGAGAGTTTAGGGGACCCTGTCTATGTTTATTGTATATTCTAAAGGGCTAGTACAGGGGCAGCACATAATCTGTGCTGAATATTTTTTTTTAACTAAATTGAAGTTTGTGGGAGGAGGAGAAAACTAACCACATGTAAGAGGTTAAAAAATACTGAGATTTCTTAAAGCAATACATGATTAAATGTTTTTGAGTTCCTAGGAGGAATGAGTTCCTAGGAGGAAAGAAGAAGACTGTATTATGGGGTCAAAGTATAGAGGAAGAATTCACTGGTGATATGGAAATTAGTATGACTTTGGTAGGAAGAGAGGGAAAAAGTGTTCCAACAGGGAGAATTGACTAAAGGTAAGAAAGGACATGGCTTACAAAGGAAAGCTTTGTGTATACCCAACTGGCAGTAGGACGAAAAATGCTAGGAAGGTAGGCAGAGGAGATCGGATGCCAGATCAAAAACCTTAGTATTTGCTTTTGATACAATGACTAATGTGATAGGATTTCCTGATAATAGAGGTGACACTTAGAAACATGAAAAATAGAAACATAGTACATTTAGGGAAGTTGACTCTTTAGCTTAGGAACAGGAACCAAAACAAATGCTAAGAAATTGTTAACTCTCACATTGTGACAACCAAAAATTTTACCAATCTGCATCCAGTTTCGATGTGAGCTTCTCTGAGCTTACCTAGACTGCCACTAGGAATGACAGATTGTCACCAGTCCCATGCTCCAAATCTACCCAACATGATAGGGCTTGCTAGAACATGTACTCCTTTGTTACTGCCTTTGACTTTGTCAAGCAATTCATTCCAATGCTATTTTCCACTGACCCAAATAAATGATAATTAATTAGGTTAAATTACAGAGTTTCAAATTTCCACACTTGTATGACTTCTTTTATCACTAGTGCAGTGCTCTGATCTCCTTGGTCATGTTTCTGATTCCATGCTTTAGTTAGTTTCAGAATGACAATAACCTGAGATCTTTCCTCAAAATCATATGTACAACTCCTAAAAATATAAACATAAGTAGGAATCAGAAGATTCAGTTTTTATTCTTGGTTTGAACACTTAATTAGACATCTGACCTTAAAAAACTCACAACTCTCTAGAACAGTGGTTCTCAACCTTCCTAAGGCTGTGACCCTTTAATACAGTTTCTCATGCTGTGGTTACCCCAACCATAAAATTATTTTCGTTGCTACTTCATAACCGTAATTTTGCTACCATTATGAATCTGATATGCAGGATGTATTTCCATTGTTACAAATTGAACATAACCCATAGGTTGAGAACCGCTGCTCTAGAACTTTAGTAAATTAATTTATAGAAACTGGCAATTCTACTACTTGGCCTCTCCATCTCATGGGGTAGTTGTAAGGATTAATTCAATTCTGCAAATTCAATTCAATAATGATTTTCTTTTTTTTTTTTTTTTTTAAATTTTAATTTATTTTCTTGGTTACATCATTCATTTCCACAAGGTTTTGAGTTACAAAT
>CM053594.1:292977530-293011986 GCA_028646575.1 Pseudocheirus occidentalis | reverse complement strand
TATAGAGGCCCATATCTACATACATGCACTAACACACATATACACATATGCATGGCTATACATATATATGTGTATGTATTATTCCCAAATAAAAAAAAAGTTTCCAGACATTCTTCATGGAATAAATTTGGCCCTGAACTAGTCTCATTTTTAGTTAATATTTCATGAAACCTCATAATGAAATGCATTCTTGGATTGAAAAAAACTTCTCAGTAAAACAGAAGATATTTGAAAGATCACAAGCGTTTGATGGCAGTAGGTCTGCAGACGCCCATATGAATGCTTCCCCTCAAGATAAATAAGGCTGTGGCAGCTGCTGCCTGCACTCGAAGGCTGGGCTCACATCAAACACATGTAACACAGTAGAAAGGAGAGAGAAGAACCTGCTTCTAAAGTAAAGAGAAATTTAAAAATAAAAGGGTTGGAATTCTTTGGGTTCTTCCTTCCAAAAACCAATTCTTATGCACATGATAAGCTATGTTTCTGTCGAAGAAAATGGTCAAGGACCTCAATAGTGGCTCATTAAATTAATTGTCCAAGATATCCAGAGAATGTTTTGTTTTGTTTTTTTTACTTTCCATTCTCCTGCATGTTTCTGATTAAAAAATTTTGAAGAGATAAATTTTAAACTAAAATAAATTTAGTCAGAAACACTTAAATTAGAAACCTATTTATATAATTTAAAAAATACTTAAATGCTTTTGTGCCCAGCAGTCAAACTATAAACCAGCTAATATTTTTGTGGTACAAATTGGACACCAGAAATATCGTAATGATTAAAACTGTCCTTTTAGGAAACAAGTTGTCAAAATAAGGTTATCGATATTTAAAAAAAAAATTCTTATGATAGGAGTGACCCTAGTGAAATAATGCACTGAAGATGACCGCTGGAAGTCAATAAAGGCTTTGAACTCACATTGACACATTCATATCTGGGGGGAAATACTTCTAAAATGTCAGCAGGCTCCTAATTCTTTTCTGTGTGGTTATTCTACCACTTTATGACAGATAATATTAGGCTAAAGCAATGATGAAGCACACAGCTGTTAACCCGAAAGGGGTTAAAAGATTTTTTTTTTTAAAAAGGAAAGGAGTGGGGGTGGATTGAGAGAGAAAAGACCAAAGATGGGGAGTTGAATAAAGTCATCTAGGAGAGAGCATTTGTTGCACCCTTGAAAAAGCAACACAGTGAGATTAGTAGTAGAGCTGAGATATCAACCAGCTTAACAATGATTTGTGTAGCTAATGTAATAAATCATCACAATTCACATATAAAATAGAAAGGAAGCATCACCTGTAGAGCAAAACAGCACAAAACATGTATGCATGCATGCATATATTATATACACATACATATATGTGTGTGTGCATATATATATATATATATTTACTATCAGAAATATAAGTTCTTTAATAAGTTAAGGATGCTACATGCTCCAGAAAGACAAAATAATAATAATAATAATAATAATAATAATACTACAAAACACAGGGAATGAATACTTTTAGAAAGTACTTAAGTCTAGTGGTCATAAACAAAAGAAATCAATCTGATTAAAGTTTCCATATCACTTGCTCAGCTAGATAGAAAGTATGAGAGCTGCAGAGTCATCATATGGCCTGGGTGAAGTAAGCAGCTGTCTTTCTGTGCTACATTTCACTGAAAGGGAGAGCGTAGGAGAACAGGAACACACACAAGCAGCAAGGGCCAGAGTCTGTGTGAGTGAGTGTGTTTTCACAGCTGGAGATAGGGCACTTACTATTCTATATACAGCATCACTGAGCCTGGAGTCTCAAGTGGGCAGTGTTAAATTGCACTGTAATGCAACTTGAGAATTAATGATTCCCCATAAAAGTTTTACCCATGCTTGGTCCATAAAGTTATTTCACTTCAAAAAATAAGTGACATACCACATGTACTGTATTACTATTCATACGGAGTATACTCCTTAAGCAATCAAAGCAAATAAAGAAGCATCTGAACCAGACCAACTCCTAACACAACAGGAAAGAACTTTGGGACACGTACTGATGTAAACATTTTAATTAGTTAAGAGAATCATTATTTCTCTATTTCTTAACACGTTAAAAAACATAGATTATTTTTTATAAAAAGGGCCAACACAGGATGAAGCAGCATATAGGTTCCTTATGGATTTTCCAACATTTGCACGTGACCTTTGGCGAGATTTGATTTTTAATTTTAGTCTGTTTTTTGGAGGGGAGGGGAATTAGAACAGCTTTTTAAGCATTGAAAAAGGGAAGCCATTGTATTTCACCAAAATGAGAACATGGACATATTTGCTTCAAACACAAAGTCAACCAAGGGCCTTTGAAGACTTATAAGGAACAAAACTTTCTAACTGGTAAATATTTTCTTGCAAAAGATCAGTCACTCTTATAACATTATGATTCCAACCAAATACTGGACCCACAGATATATATCAAGAGTGTAAGAGCAGTATGACAAGGTTAGAAGTTGTGAATAACCTGGTTTTTTGAACAGGAAAAGTTGAAATGGCTGTAGAAGAAAGCTTCTTTTAGTTGCAATGCTTAAAAAAAAAAAAAAGCACTCCCAGTTTGGACCCATCATTTTTGTCTACTGTTCAAAAAGGACCATGACACATTCAATGGCTAACTTACCAGAGTGTTTGCTGCTGTAGAAGCAGGTGTGTCTGAACTACTCTCTTCAAGACTCTGGTGAGGTTCTTCATGACCACGAGTGACAAGAATTCTAAAGTGTTGTTGTCGGGAGTTCTGATCTTGCCTGATCTTAAAAGTGCAGCCCTTATTCTGCGGGGTCCTTTCTATTGAGTTACTCCTGTGTATTTCAGGACAATTCCTGCCATTGTTAGGAGGCTCTGAATTCACTCTGTCTTCCATTGGGCTGACTTGTTCAGGTCGAGGTTGGACTGGATAGGAGGTACTCCTCTCTAGCCGTATTCTTGGATACCTGACCAACCTGTCCCCCTTCGTTCCAGTAAATCCAAAATTGTAATCACCACCAGGGCTAGGAGTGCTTGCTTGGGGTTGCTGCAACTGGAAAACAAAACACCTTTTCCCAGAACTAGCAGATACATCTGGCACATGTTGCAAAGACCAGCGCCTGGGCTCAGCAGCAGAGGGGTTGTTCTGAACCTCTGATCCAAAGGGCAAGAGTCTAACCTGACGCATATCTGCGCTTGAAGCACGATGCTGAATTCTTACTCCAGTTATGCTTGAGCCTGAAGCATTTTCACTGCCTTCTACACCCTGAGCAATGGAGGGGATACCATCACCTTGGTTATCTGAAGGAATGGTACGAAACACTCTATGACTGCAAGTATTATTAGATCCATTGACCTGCTGTCCTAAATCATCGAGCAACCTTGGTGGAGAGTTATTGGGGGATTCTCTTTCTGAAGTTTCTTGGGAGCTGCTTTGGGATGAAGAAGGTCTACTTACTGGCGCAGTAAAATTCTCTCTAAGCTCTGAAAATTTAGAGGGAAGGTCCTCATCAGGAGACTCTGGTGCCCCGCACTCATCAGTATGTCCGTTCACAGCTTTGCGCTGCAGGGAGATTTGCACAGATGAGCTCCTTGTTGGACGGGCATCAATGTTATTCAGCAGCTGAGGGATAAACATGGATGTGCTTCGTTTGAGGGATCCCACTTCTTGTAGGCTACCGCCACCATACTCTGCTCCATTTTGAGAGAATGGGTGAGGACTGTTTCTCCTTGGCAAAGTGTGGAATGCCATAAAAAAGTCGTCTTCTCTCTCTCGATCTAGAATCTCTGATTCAGGGGCTGTGTTGCTTCGACCAGAGCCAAAATGAAACCGCAGCCGATGGGCCATGGTTTAACAGGAGGGCAGGAAGGGAGAGGGAGAGAACAACAACAACAATTCAGGCACTGCCAGAAGTTAAAAAATCAGAGACATAAACTCCAAGAAAAATTGTCCCATCTGCCAAACTGTTAGCACTGCACCAACGATAGCGACAGATAGCAGAAATAACCCAAGTGGCAAGCTGCATTCCAGGCATGATTGGATAAGAGGAATCGGAGCTTCTGCACACTGGGACAGAGGGTAGGATGGTTAGAGCCACATGACCTTGTTCTCCCTCTCCAATGCCAGCTTCTGGACTTCAGTGTTTTTTTTTTTTTCCTCCCTCTCCCTCTCCCTCTCTTTTAAACAGTAAGAGCCTGAAACAGCACCTTCCCAGCTGCTCTTTTTCCATCAGAAAGGCATTGCCCCAGCGGGCGAGCTCTCACAGCTGACTAGGGCAGCAAACACTCTCAGCGCTACTATTAATCTAAATCACATCATATTCACAGGGAACTTCTGAACTAAGCAACACGAGCGCACACGCTCTCACACACAAACACACACACAGAGCACACTCTCCCAAATGAACACAAAGTGACTTCTATTAAAAAACAACCCCACATTTTCCCACATCCCCACCACCTCCTCAGAAAGACCAACTTAGAAAGAAGAAATAGGTCTCAGCTTTTCACAAGCAGCAGATCTTGTTTGTTTGTTTGTTTTGCTGGGTTATTTATGACATCATCAGACTACCATGGCGGAATGCAAACTAATAAAAACACACTATAAATATAATTACACACTACCCAGAAGTAGCTCCCTTTAATGCTAAATAATTAGACTATGATCTACAAGTAAGAAAATATCTATGTGGGGGGATGGGGGGGAGACAATTTAAAATGCTGCTGTAGCTAAACACTATGAAGCTTTCTCCTTAACAGCTACCAAGAAGGTTACAAAGACGAATTCTCACCCGAGGAAAGAAAAAAAGAGCAATAAAAAATGCAGCTTGAGAAAATACTGCCCCTCATACGTGCCAGGTAGGAAAAGACTGAAGAAAACAAAAAAAAGGTTGGTATATACATGCAGATTCATATTAATTTCATACAGACACCATACAGAGGCAATGTTGCCCTAAATTAGTGCAATTCGGATGCCCATATGGGATATTCTTAAGCTTGTTAAGAGCCAAAATGCTTCACAAAGTAGAAGAGTTTTAAAACTTGTAGAAAGTCATCAGTTTTGTCAACTCTGAACAAACACTTTTTAAAAGAATCTTTTATGATTATCTTTCATAGTAATTCTTTCTCACAGACCAGAAATAGCGATTATTTAACCATATGGATTGACCTGGGGTAAGAGAGGAATACGCCCCAAATAAAAAGGCCTAGACGAGTTTCTATTAAAATCCCAAAGTTCAGTTTTGATGACAGATCTGGAATCATGGGTATAAGGTGAGGGGGTGGGGGCAGGGGGTTTCAACACCATGTTTAGACGTCTAAATCTGTTTTCTAGCAGCATGTTTTCAAATGCCAAGATGACCAGTTATGAAAGAAATGGAATCTGGCTTGTTCAACACTAAAACTGCCAAGCACTAGCACAATCCCATATTGTCTTTAACAGGCTTCTGCGCCAACAAGAAAGAACACAGCTATTCGTCACACAGTAACAGTGCTGCAGACAGCTTGGTGCAAACCCAGGTGTTAGTATTATTAAACATAATTTTCAGAAAAAGCATTCTTTCTGTAGCAGTGCATTGGCAAACACGTCTTATGCATTTTAGACCCTTCTAACAAGGAACGCTGGAGGGGTAAGAGGCAGACTACAAGAAAATCTTAAAGGTAGCACAGTTAAATAAAGAAATAAGGGAAATTCTTTTATTTCCACAGTGAATTTTTCTGGACTAGAAACAGTATGTTAAATGCAAAATTAATTCCAACAAAAAAAAATCTTTATTTCTTTTCTAGGTATTACATCTCATTTAATTATCTAGTAAACTAGAGTTTACTTGAGTTGGCTTTGTCTTATCTTGTGGCACTATTTAATACTGTCTCTTCCATCTAACTTTTCCTGCCTATGTGCAAATAAAGCACAGAAAACAGCAACCTCCTCCCAATCCCAAAATAAACCACCATCCATTTCTATCTCCGGATAAGCATATGTGCAAACAGAATTTAGATCATTGACCATAAAAATGTTAGCATTATTTATATACTATATGGCTACATAATGTTTTTATGGCTTTCCTAGTTTATAATTTTTTGGAGGTAAAACTATACATTTGCCAACAGTGTACCCATATATATATTTTAATTTAAAAGCTCCTGAGAGACATGAAGAAATCTAATTTGTCTTAGATAGTTTCGAGAATAAGATCAATCACTTAAGAAGACAGAATGAACGTTATGTGATTGCCATAATGCCAGTGAAGGTGCATACCAATTTAGAGCATGGTCAAGAAATACTACTCAAGAACTAGAAGGCTTGGGCTTAAATACTGCCCCTGTTTTTGGCTAAAAAGTAGTGTGACCTGGGATAAATCCCTTCACCAATTCAGTGGTCACTAACTCTATTTCTTCATCTGTGAAACAGGGGAGAGGAATGGGTAGGTAGCAGGTTACTTATATCTGGATCAATCTATGAAGGTATATTCTGGTTTGAAAAATATAAGAAAGTATTAAATAAATGGAATCATTATTTTGGTGACAGTGAGTGCAGGAAGGGTAGGGGTGGAACAGAATAGTAGTAGCAATAGTAAGAAAAAGAAGAAGAGTAACCAGCACCAGTAATAGTAGTAGTAGCAGCAACATTTTATAGTGCTTTAAGGTTTACCAAATTTTGTATGAATATTATCTTATTTTCTCCTTATGACATCCCTGGGAAGTAGGTGCTGTTATTATCCTGAGTTTATAGATAAGGAAGTTGAAACAACATTAAGAGCGAAGAACCTGGGGCCTCAAGGCCACATGTGTCCCTCTAAGTGCTCAAGTGCAGCCCTTTGACTGAAATCAAAGCTTCACAGAAGAAATCCTTTTAATAAAAGGATTTGTTCTGCAAAACTTGGAATCAGTCAAAAGGTCGAATCCAAGGACCTAGAGGGACACATTGAGACTGCACGTTCCCCACCCCTGGTTAGGTAGTTTACCCAAGGTCACACAGCTGGTAAGAATCTATGGCTGGATTTGAACACGGGTAAACTGATTTTTCTGGTATGTGATTGTGGGGACTGCCACAGATGGCATACTTATAAAAATGGGATTTTTTTTCCCCTTGTAATAAAGGGTCTATTTAGCTCTATAATGCATTTTTCCCCATTTAAGTAAAATGAACAAACAAAATCTCAAATTGTGAAGCTGGCTGGTTTTTTGCATTTTTTTTTCTGTTATCTGTTGGCTATTTTAACTAAGTATTACAGATAGAAGTTCTATACTTCTGTACTTTAAAGGAGACAACTAATCATTTTTTGGGTGTAGGTAAGTGGTGTAATGGATGGAATACCATGCTGGAGTTAGGAAAGACTCATCTTCCTGAGTTCAAATCCAGTCTCAGACACTTATTAGCTGTGTGACCCTGAGCAAGTCACTTAACCCTGTTTATTTTAGTTTGTAAAATGAGCTGGAGAAGGAAATGACAAACCATTCCAGTATCTCTGCCAAGAAAACCCCAAACGCAGTCACAAAGAGTTGGACAAGACTAGAAAACTACTGAACAACAACAAAAAAACATTTTTTAAAAAACAGTCATGAATTTTTTTTTCTCTCATAGGACAATCCATTCCTTTTTTCAAGTTGTTAAATATATCTTGGACTACTCTGTACAAAGAAAAGCCATGTAGACATACTTTGGAATTCCACAAAGTTACTTTATGAGTAATTCTTAACCATTATCACCATTCTGTATACAAAACATCAGCACATAAAGAGTCTACATTAACATTTACTTAACATTTATTTGTTTTATTTTTACTCACTGGGAGAAAAAACACATTAATAAACTTCGATATCATTACCACATAATTAGCACAAATATAAATGAGGAATATTTTTAAAATGTCAAACATCTGGGTATTACTTTATAAATTACTCTGACCCACGCCATACACATATTAATATGAGTGCAGATGGCTAGACAAAAAGACGTCGAAAGTTGCACACACAGAGTGATCTAGGTCCAAGTCTTTTCTCTGCACATACTATCTATGTGATCCACAGGCAAGCAGCTCAATCTTTCAGTAAACCTAACAATTATTTAAGATTATAAATTACAGATGAACTGACCATCTGAACTGGTGGATGAAATTTCTGTCAGGCAACTTCCTACACTATAAAATCAGAGGTCCAGAACCAAAACCAAAACAAAACAAATTCTAAATAGTTATACGTATATACACACACTATTCAAATTTGCTTTGGCATACCACAAAAAAAAGGTGCAATTTTCACATTAAGATGATTGTTTGAGAAGAGGGATGGTGGAGAGTTGAAGGTTGAAACTTACCAATCTGTTTTCATCAAATACTTCAAACAGGAGTCTATGATTGGATGGATTTACCTACAAGAAACATAAATGTCACATTTAGTGACTCAAAAATAAAAGAATTCAAAACAACAACAACAATAATCCAAAAGATAACAGAAAAGCAAACAAAAACAATGGTAAACTTGGGGGGCCTCTGACCATACTTGTCTAGTATCAGCAATGCCTACAACAGCAGGAATCTAAAACAAATTTTTAATTTTCTGGCTGTTATGGCCTTTTAGCTACAACACTGAAATAAATCAGAAGGAAAAAAATTACTATATATCTTTTTTTCTGAGAAATAATTTTAAGTGCTTTGAAACAATTTTTATCTAAGAAATTTCCTGAAACTATCTATAGCACTGTCTTTTCACAGAAACTTGAAGGCTAAGGAGTTTCCTCCTAGGCAGGTCAGAGATAGGTGCTCTACAGAGACATGAGAGAAGCTCCCACAGCTATGTAATATCTAGGCCCCTGCCAGAGCTAATGGGGAAGGGAGGGGAGGGAAAAAAGCAATTATTAACTACTCACAATATGCCAGGAACTGTGCTAAGCACTTTACGGATAACTCATCTGATCCTTGTGACAACTCTGTGAGGCGATTACTCTTGTTATTGTCATTTTACAGTTGAGGAAACTGAAGCAGATGGAGGTTAAGTGACTTGCCCAGGGTCACAAAGCTAGCGAATGTCTGAAGTTGGAATGGCACTCAGGTCTGCCCAAGCCCAGGCCCAGGGTTCAAGGCACTAAATTGTTTAATGGCCTTTCTTTGCCTCTGACCTCAAGCTTCATCACTCTTTCTTCCTCATGTTCTTTACATTCTCTCACTCCTAATCAATCAACGAGCACTTATTAAAAACCTACTGTGTACTAAATACTTTAAGTGTCAAGTAGCACGGAATGTTTTCTTAAAGGTTTGAAGTAATCCAGATTTTTAAAAAAGACAACACAGGAGACCAAAAGATAAAAAATTATATAGTCAGGGGACATAGGTGTAAATATCAGCTCTAATTTTGTCCATGGATCCTTGGAAAAAAATCACTTGGTCCTCTTGGGTCTGAACTTCTTCATTTGGTAAAATGAGGGGCCTGGATTGGAATCCCTCAAAGATTCAGTTTATGTTTTATAAACTCCTAATATGCTAAACACACAAAGGCATCCAGAATTACAGATACATGATAACATGGAATTCTCTGTATTTTCTCGAAGCTCTTTATTTCTCAAATGTTCTAGGAGCAACTACTGTATTTATAAATTATAAGGACATACTTAAGGCCCTGACTCTGACACAAACTTACTGAGTACATGTGGGCAAGTCATTTAACCACCCAAGATCTTGTTTTCCTAGACTGTAAAATAAAGAGACTGTTAAACATAGATACCTCAAAGTTCTTATCTGGTTCTAAAATTTTGTGATACTGTAAGAAAGTAGGACACAAACTGTCTTTTTTCTTTTCTACCCATGGAGAGGAAAATTTTGATTTCTTTTAAAACCATAATTTCAAGGCTGCAGTATATCTTCTAATAAGTACGAGATCTGAATGAATCCCTCAGATTTCTATTACCATTTTAAAATGAAATAAACATATACGACTCTGTGTAGCAATGAAAAAAAAAACAACCACCACACGCATCATTTCTGTTTGCAGATTAAATTAACAAGGTCGAGGTTAAATAAGGACAAAATAAAAGTAACAAGACAATTTTATCAGGATGGAGTCAGAAAGTATTCAAAGAGTTGGTTAAATTTTTGATAGCTTGAAATCTATGACATTCAAGATGATAATACTGGAGAAGACACTAAAAAATCTTGAGAAGGCATTTAGTGTAGGTGATTTCTTCCTTTGCTTTTGTTCTTTAGCCTAGCTTAGTGTCAAGGAAAAGCACTTCTAAAAGTTTAAGAAGAAGAAAATATAGAATTAAATTTGGGCTAGCCAACGTTTGTTGAATAAAAGAGCGTGTGTCCAAATATTTGCTAAATGTGACCAATGCATTAAACTGAAAAGAGCCTTAAAATATTTGGAATTTAAAAGAATTCAATATTGCACCAGAGAAGTTTCATAACACAAGCGCATGGTTCTGGTCTTGTTCACTGATTTTTCAGTTTTTAACTATTAAAAACTTTCTCTACTAGAAAGCATAGAAGGAAACAAAATGACATTTAGTTCACAATGCCAGGCTTCAGATCTGAATGCATTAGAGAAGCAGTCAAAAAGTTTTGCGAGTACAACATATAACAAACTATTAAGACTACATGGAAATGGCAATAAAGAACCATTCTGTTACTAAATAATTTTTAGAGACTTTGTGCTATTCTGAGAATCGTAATGCCATTCAATTATTCCAGAGGTTGAATCAATTAATATTTCCAAAAAATTAAAGCACTAACAATAAAAACTGGGTAATTACATTAGAGGATTCTGTAAGTTAATTCACAGCTCAGGCTTCTCCCCAGGGGGCTCTGCTATAAAAGATTAAGAACGATTGACAATTTATGTAATTTGGTGACATTAATAAGACAAAAATAACTTTCTTCTAAAAAGAAATCCAGAATTGAACTTCAAAGCTTTTCCTAGTTGAAAATTTGAATTTTGAACTTCAGAACATTCTTTTGCCTGTCTCTAAACATCTTTATTACATCCCTACTAAAAATGAGTTTAAAAATTTATCCAGGTAATTTATTAAAATATTTGGTTCTACCCTATATATATTAATATTTAAACAAGTCAAAGAGGTAAATAATATGAGAGCTCTTCTCATACCTTTGGTGTTGTTGTTTTTAACCTTTTAAAAAGGTTCAAATGAAACCAAATGTCAGGAAGTAAACGTTAGGTATTAATTGCCATTTGGCAGTCATAATTATGATAGATGATCATACATAAACATACACTCATGCACAAAGAGAGCCCCATTTATGGAATCCTCTGAGGAAAGTAAGTGTACTACCGCTGTGACCACTGCACTAACAAATTAAGAATGAATAAGCACTTCTTTGTCTTTGTAGTTTTTATATTTTTAGTGATGATATTTTCTTCCATTCACATAATCCTTATGCCAGAATGAAGCAGTACCATATTTTGTTTTCAGCACTCTTGGCCTCTTGTATTTTCCTTATTAGCCTCTGGTTTAGAAAAATTGGAATACTATAGCCTTAAAAAAAAGCTCAACAGCCAAAATGTTCACCATCCAGTAAAATTGAAAATAAGCAGTAGTACGCCTTCTCTCCCCAAAATAAAAAGAAAATGTGTTTAACTAGTTATGATTAGGAACAAATTGGTATAAATAAGTTAAAAAAAACTTACTCTAAAATAAAATTCTTCATTCCATTTTGGATTCAGTGTCTGTAAGAGAAATGATTTATTTTAAAATATGTTTTATAATCTTTAGAATGGTCTCTAATACAACTGAAGTCCTAAGATTTACATGTATATCCTGGTGCTTATAAAGAAATTACGTTACCTAAGAAAATCCAGAAAATAGCCCCCAAACTCAAACAAAACAAAACAAACCAACAAAAAACCCCAACTATGTAGCCAATTGATTGAAATTCTTCCACAGAGAAAACCATGTGTGGGAGTGCATTTATGAGGCAGAGGATCTAAAAATAGATTCTAGACTATTAATAGAAATCTATCACTAGAACAGAGATCATCAGGGATCTATATGGAGACTTTCTGGGGAAGAGAAGAAAATCATGTCATTTATTAAAGCAGAAATAATAATATGACACAAAGATGAGGATGGATTTAATTGTCTTTCCTCTATGAAGCAATAAAATGCTTGGGGGAAAGTGTAGGAAGACTGGGTTTGTTTTAAATTTAGCATTTGCTAATTAAAAATTAAGAACTGCTAAACTTTGAGGGAATCTTTCACAAAAGGGATCATTTGTATTAATGAATTCAGGAACAAAATCATATAATCTACAAACCAAAGGAAAAAAATTAAATTTTAGGACTCACGGTTTTTTTTTCCTGAATTATATATACATTTATACTATAACACACACATATATTAATTGTGAAACAATTTGCCTTCTCAGCACAATGTACATACCCAAATATGTAGCATTCCCCAAAATGAACCAAGATTACATTTCTTGTGAAGAAGTTTGCCTCTGACTTTTAGTCTCATATAGGAATGCGACTTTATACATATGACACACATGCATTAACATAGCCATTTGAAGAGAAAATAGATCCAAAAATATTTTTTACAACTCCTCATTCAGTTTCTGAGGTATGCCAGCTAGACTCATACAGGATCATCCCTACATTTATCAACCTGTTTCTTTAACCTAAGGTTTCATTGAAAAAGAGAAAGACAAGAGGTCTTCATTCTGCACTGTAACATATAGATACAAAAGACTGTTGTGCAAATGGCACACTGTGATGGCATTAAAATGTCACAACTGCCTTTTCTCTACAAACTGTACAACTAAAGATTAAAAAAAACCCCAAAAGACAAAGTTGCATTTTTTTTTATTGAAAAGCATGCAAGGGGATAAGAATGAGAAAGCTACACAGAGAAAGAAAGCAAGAGACATAAAGGAGAGGCAGGAAGAGAATGGAAGGGCAAAGAAAGAGACAGGGAGGGAGAAGAAAGAAAAAATAGGGAGGGAGGAAGAAGGACAAAAAGAAGGAAGGGAGGGAGGGGGAGAGTGGGGGAAAAAAGGATTTGATGTGATGTCAGTCACCTAGGCCCAGGACTCCCATTTCCTGCATAAGGAAGCGACCCCTGAGACATGCATTCTATCAATTCCCGAGGCAGAAAGGTAAATGGAAAACCACAGAACAATAAAAATGTATAGTAAAATACACAGCATGGAGGAGTAACAGAGAGATGAAGAGAATGAAGATGAGAGTGATTCATCAACAGTGAGAACAGGACAGAAATACTAACCAGGATGTTGGCAGTCGACTACCCCAGGAGGCAAAGAAAGAGAAGCAGCCACCACTGCAGACGCAGGGGTGCAGGGGCAGGGAGAAGGAAAATCGGTTTGTTTTGTTTTTTAAATCCCCACAGCAGAAAACACTTCTCAATACTAGAAAGCTATTGTTGCTTTCGTTTGTTTTGTTCTGTCTGTCTTGAGAGAAAGTGGGCTAGGAGAGCCCTGCACTCATTCCTAGCCAGCTTCCTTCCTGCCACACTGATGGCTGAGCAAATGACAGCTAATAATGCAGGAAACAATGGCCGGCCACCGGCGTCCTCCACGGGAGGCTCCCAACTCATCAAAACAGTTTCTACTATTGTGAAAACAGATTTTTAACGTCGGGCACCATGAAACTGTAGAGGCTACACAATAATCATTTTTCCTTTCACAAAATGACCTCTATGATGAGCTCAGAGACTTCTTTTGTGATACACATGCAGCAGAAAGCCAGCATGACAGTAGCTAGGATAAGGATATTCAGCAGTCAGGCAAACCCCAAATTACTTGATTGGGTCAAGTGTATGCCACACAAAAGCAGAACCAAAAAATGCAAAGGGTGAAGGAAAAAATCATAATCACATTCAAAAATCATAATCAAGAATGTTATTTTCATAGAAAACATGGATGCATTGTTAAAAGTTTCATGTTCTATAAATGGAAAACATGCAAATATCCAGGTAGAACCAGAGGTTCAAGTCTATTTTTTCCCTAATTACTCTTCTATTTTATTCAGCATTCATAAAGCTAAACAAGCATTTAATTCTCTTTGATAATTGTTTCTTCTTGTACCTCTCAAATCCAGATGGTGTTCAATTTACTTTAAAATTATTTTAAATTATATATCTAAACTTAAAATATTTTGAATTTAAGCTATGTGGACAAACACAAATAAAGGCACCTGCCTAATTTTGTTTAAAACAGTCATGTCCTAATTTAATAACAAGGTTTTTATTACCTCTGTTAGAAATGAGAGGAAACATATTTTTCCCCTTAAAAAACGACTAACACTGAAATTTTCTTTATTCTATACAGAATTTAGATACAATGTGTATTTTGGGCCATTCTCAGGACTGGGAAAATCTAAGCTCAGATGTTAACCCTGAGTCTCAAGGGCTATGTGACCATGAACGAGTCATTTATCTTCTCAGGTCCCAGGCAGTTCTCTTAAGAACATAAATTATTGATCTGTATCAGTGAAGAGAATATCTATATTGGGAATTCTCTACATGAAATTCCAGGTTCTTAAATTAAAGCTGCTGTACTGCCCTATTTTATCTCCCCTTACTCCTCCAACGTCATCTCCCAAAGCCTTTTTAATCAATAGAGAAACTTTTATTAAATACTTTTATGCTAGACACTGAGAGTCCAAATACAAAAGAAAGACAATTCTTGGATCTCATATCCTCAGCTATAAAATAAGAGAGTTGAACTAGGCGGCCTTTAAGATGGTTAGTAAGTCTTAATTATACACTCAAAATGTGCCTGGCGCTGTGTTAAGGACTGGCTTTTTAGGATCTTAGGCAAATACATGAGATATAAAAAAAGGGGGAGAGTAGGAAGGCTAACAACTGGGTGAGTAGTTACAGGTAATAAAAGTAAAAACCTAGGCAATTACAGTATTTAATGGCTCAAAGAACAATCTTTAGAAAACACATTGATTTCAGAGAACCTGACTAGTTATGTTTTTTATACTGGCAACATAACTTTCAATTAACAATCAATTACATACCTTTTTAATGGTTTTTGTCTGCACCAAAGCAAGCTCTCTGTTCTCATCCGCTACATACAGCGAAAGTTTTACGTACGGATCGCTGCAAGAAAAAAAATTCATATTTACTATGAGCATACTTTTCCAAGTGTGCACACATTTGATAGTAATGTAACATACAAATTACAAAGTCAATGCTAACTGCTTAAGGTTCATAAGAATTTTGTAAACCAGGCAATTGTTTCTGACACCTACTAAAATATTACTTGGAAAAAAAAAACACTTGGTAACTATTAGGTTACCAAGGTCTACAGGACTTTCAAAGCAGATCATTCATTTCCAAGTGCATTTATTAAACACTTATTTGTAAGGAGCTGTAGATACAAAGACAAAGAGAGAGAAAGAAAGAGAGAGAGAAAGGGGGAGGGAGGGAGAGAGGGAGAGAGGAAGAGAGAGAGAGAGAGAGAGAAAGGGGGAGGGAGGGAGAGAGGGAGAGAGAGAAACAGTCTTTGACCTCAATAATCTACTTAGAACTAGAGCTGAAAGGGATACTGGAGACCATCAAATCCAACCCTCTCATTTTACACATAAGGAAACTAAAGCGCAGGGGAGAGGAAGTCATTTGCTTGACAAGCTCTCACAATCAGCATAGTGGAAAGTGAGCCTGGGTCCTATGGTTCTGCTCTCTCCACTACACGAGGAGGTAAATATTCTACTTGTGGGTACAACATAATGAAATCCAGATTAATAGACAAAAGAAATAATAGTATAAGTACAAAGAGGGGAGTCAGGACAAATTGAATCAGGAAAGCCTTCCCGTAAGAGGCAGCACTTGAGATGCACCTTGAAAAATAAGTCATTTAAGAAGCACAAGCCAGGCATATATAAGAATGAATCATATTCTTTATTCCAAGTAAATTTAATTTTAAGCTTCCAGACAACAGAGAGTGCACTTGTTCTTTTTGTTATTCCAGTGCTTCAGTCGTGTCTAACTCATGTCTAACGCCTCCATTTGGGATTCTTTTGACAGAGATACTGTAATGGTTTGCCATTTCCTTTTCCAGCTCATTTTACAGATGAAGAAATGGAGGCAAAAAAGGTTAAATGACTTGTCCATGGTCACAGTTAATAAGTTTCTAAGCTTAGATTTGAACTCAGGTCTTGAGCTTATTGTTAAAGTACAAATCTCATCTAACCTCATAATTTTTTTTTTCCTTGTTGGAGAGGGGAAGGGCAATTGGGGTTAAGTGACTTGCCCAAGGCCACAAGACTACTAAGTGTTAAGTGTCTGAGGCCAGATTTGAGCTCAGGTCCTCCTGACTCCAGGGACAGTGCTCTATTCACTGTGCCACCTAGCTCCCATCATTTATAAGTGAGATGAAGAGAGATGAAGAGAAAGAGGTTTGGTCCCACAATCCCACAGGTTGCAAGAAATAGACCTGAATAGGTTTTTCTAACATCAAATCCAGGGTTCTTTCTAAGAGAGAGGGGATGTAGCCTTTATTTCTATTCCAAGAAAAAAGAAAATTCTCCCGAAATATGCTTCCTTAAAACGATAAAACCACTTTTTACACCTTACTCCATCAACACATATTTTTCCCTGGCCTTCCAGTTGTTCCAATAACAAGACCCTTCATTCCTCTCTTGGCTCCAGGCATTTTCTCTGTCCCCCAGGCTCTCCTCTCTCTGCTCCAGCTACTGGCTACCGGAGCTTCCTCTAAGTCCCAACTAAAATCTCATTTTCTACAGGAAGGCTTCCCTAACCCCTCTTAATTCCAGTCCTTTCTTTCTTTCAATTATTTGTGATTTATCCTGTACATAACTTGATAGGTAAATATCTGTTGTTTTGGTTTTCTCCCCAACTAGAAAGTAAGCTCTTTCAGGGCAGGGACCCTCTTTTGTTTCTTTTTGTATTCCTAGTGTTTAGCATAGTGCCAGGCACTTAATAGGTGCTTAATAAAGGTTTACTGAATTGAATTTAAATGGTTTGTTTCTAAACACAGTTAATTACTAAGGAAGGGGTTAACTGGCTACACCACAGTTGTCTCTCATTTTGCAGATTAAAGGCATCAGGGCAAAGTCTGCTAGAAAGTGAATTTCAGATCCCAGTTCCCTAACTGGATAAGGGAAGATAAGAACCTTTCAACTGAATGCAGTCTTATAAAGGACTCATTTTGTAGGTAAGGAAACTGTAGGCAATGAGTTGTGACAATTTCTAAGACATATAACTAATGAATTGCTTAGTCAACTCAAGCCTGTCTCAATTCCAGTCTAGGATGTTTCCCAACCCATTCCATATGACTCCAATAATAAATAACTTCAGAAATTGTGGACTCCTATAGAAATAAACGTCATACACAAGCAATAACTATCTCCCCCCCCTCATTCAAAATGCGCTGTTTCTACTTGCAGCTCTTTGCTGACTCTGAGATTATTAGATATTGATCAAATCAACCATATTCATGAGAATTTAGGGTCCATAAGAATTCCCCCTGTTACCAAGGAATTTTCTTAAGATATACTAGCACCACCTAGAAGTTCTCCTGGTTCTTTTGTCTGGATAATTATAGTAGATGATATATTTGAAGACAAAAAAATTAATTTTACATTAACATAATGTCACATCAACAAAAACATGATATACTCTAGTCAGAAAATTTCTTAGGAAATATTTTCCTTAAAACTGAGTCAGAATTGGTCTTCTGGTAACTTCATCCTAACTAATTCAAGTTCAAGATCCAACAATACAAATCAAATCATTCTATTACATATCAAAACTTTAAATACTTGAAGTCAAATAAATTCCATCTAAATCCTGTCTTTTACAAGCTAATCATTGACAGTTCATTAGAGTGTGAGTTATCTTTTTGCCCTTCTTTGGGCCTGACATATAGTAGGTACTTAGTAAACGCATATTGATTTATTTAATTCTTTCAGCCAATCACAGAACATGTTTACTCCATCTTTTTGCTATCTTTTCAGGAGAGATGTAGGAGTGTGCTAGTCTGATCAGGTCCCTTAAAAGTATGCCATACTGTTTAATATGCATTATTAATACTTTCTCCATCAGTTTCTTATGTCTAAACAACGATATAACAAATCAAATTCTGATTTGTGTGGTGTTTGCTGATTTCTGAGGTGTAAATGATCACACTGAAAATCTAACAAATCTGTTCACTGGTAGAAGTTACTTCTAGCACATTTCATGGATAAAGGCTTGGGCATAACCATGTTTCCTAGGATATAGACTTGGGCATAATCTCATTCATTTCTTGGTTCCTTTATTAATATTCAAACTTTCTGAACTGAATTCTGTCTTTACAGAGCCCACCTCTCAGATATGTATGTGAACAAATGTATATGCATTTATTTCCATAAATGACAAGATTAAAAGAAATTAACATCAAATTGTAAATTCAGGAATAAACTGGGTTCACAGTCCAGTTCATGTGAAGTCTGTCATTTGATGAGTACATCCAGCAGCTTTGTAAATATCCTGTCTGCTCTACACAATTCTGCTTTTCAGCCTGAATCCTTCAGTCTAAAACATCCTCTTAAACCCCCATAACTACATGTCAGGCTTCCTTGTAGGTTACAGTTGTTTCCCAGACGAGCAAGAATGGGCCACAATACCTAAGGCTATGCTTCAGTGAATCCTTTTCAGTGTTTATTCTGTCTTTACTGAGCCAGATTAGCTTATTTCAGTTCATCCTTTGCACATATGTAAGGAAGAGGACTAGTTTGGAATGTGGTTACAGGGAAAAGTCTTCATGGGAGTTGATGAGGCTGAATGAGTGAAGTCAAACTCTAAATCTGAATTTGATATTCTGCCTCTCCAGGTAGGCTGGCACAAAGGATGCAGGAGGAGTAGAATCTGGGAATGCAAGGTCACTTGGTGACCAGGTAAAGTTACATTTTACTTTAATTATTTCTATATTTTTGTGAACTCAATTTATCTTAACCTCTGTAGCCATCTTTGCTTCTTGTATGGTGACCAGGTAGATAACCAGTGGCAAACTATTAATCATATTGTTTGCAAGGTATTTTTAAAAGGGGAGGGTGCTAAGGGCAGGTAAACTGTAACACTTCTGTGTGATTATTAGGTAGGATTAAGAGCTAGAAAGGACCTGTGAGACCATCTAATCCAATCCTCTCATTCATAAAGATGAAAAAAACTAAGATCCAAAATAGAGAAGTCCAAAATGGGGAAGTAAAATTCCCAAGGACGTACAAGAAAAAAACCAACAGCCAGGATTCAAACACAGGTCCCTCGATTATAAATCCTGTGCTCACCACACAGTACTCACCACTACTTGTACTTCCTAATTACCTTTTACTTTGAATTGTTTCTATACTTTTTCTTTTATTTTAACCTCTGTAGCTCTCTCTGCTTCTTTTCTGGTCTGATGTTGGATGTTTGTCCATGAAGGAAAAATGTTAGTCTGCTGCCAGCCAGCAATGATTGTTTTGTGCCTGTCTCTCTGAATAATTCATACTCTGCCTATAGGGTTGGGCGGAGAGAGACAAACAGGAATACTTGTCAACAACCGCCATTCCAATGAGGGTAATTACTATGATTAATCATTGTCTTGATGTTTGATGTTGAAATCTCCTGCCATCTCTCCTCCCTTAAGTTGCCAAATTTCTTAAAACCAACCCCCCCCCCAAAAAACCCCAAACCTCACAAAATAAAACAAAAAAACAACTGTCTATTCTTTTCCCCTCCATCCCAACACCTTTTACTCAACTTTTGCCCAAAACTTTAGTAATAACTTCCCAGTAAGTCTACCTGCAGACTTGCCCCTTCCCAATCCATCTTTCATACAGGTGCTAGGTTAATATTCCCAAACTACAGATTTAACTGTCACCCCTCTAACTCCTCTGTGTTTGACTTTTAAAGCTCTATAGGTCTATCCTACCTTTCCAGACAAAATGGAACTGGACCTCCTGAATGTGCCATTCATACATCCATTTCCTTACCCTGACTTGAGAAAATAAATTAATGGCATCATCATTCATCATTGTTAAAAGGACCTCAAAGTCTGTTTTTGCCCTCTTAATTTTTTTTTATTATTCCGCTTTTGAAATTTTTTGTCATAATCAAGTGTCTTTCATAAAAAGCCATTTAATGTTTATTGAATTGAACTGAATTCCAAAATGTTTTTCTACCTGAGCAAATACAAGAAAGTTATAGCCTACTTTGCATGCCTGGTATGAATTATACTTATCCTATGAAACATAATAATCTGCAAGAATCCAAACATTGATGTTCCAGAATTGATCAAAAAGGGAAAAATGTCCAGAGTTGTGACTCAGTCTTTTGAATTTGTTTGTATTGATTCTATAGAGACAGAAAATCTTATGAGTCAGATGGAACAGCTTAGTTAGTGGAGAGGAACCTAGAGTGGGATTAAGGTGACCTAGATAAAAATCTCAGCTCTGACAGGGACAACTCACTTAACTGCTCTAAGATTGTTTCTTTATCTGTAAAATCATAGATTTGTAAGAACATTAAAGTGCTATATCAATTAATTACTATTCTATTATAGCTTTCAGAAGCCCTGCCAGACCAGATTGGCCTATTTTCTCTATTTCTATTCAATTTCAAAACCAAAATGAAAAACATTCCAATAGAAAAAGATCTAAGATCAAAGGAAGAGGAAGGTGATAAAGCATTTATATGATGCCTGCACTAAGTACTTTACAAAATATATGCATTTATCAGCTCCTTATCCCTTATATCCACTTCTCCCTACTGCTCCCCCCACATCACCCCCACATAACTCTGGGCTAACCTGAAAGTGGACACAGAACAAATGTAGTTTTTGCTTGTTTGCTCACTGGCTCCCTTTAAAAAAAAAAAAGTTTCTTATATAAAATGATGGGAGATTTTTTTCATTCTCCTTATCTAATTGGAATGTAAATCGTTTAAAATTGGGAACTATGGAGAGTCTCAATAAATCTAATTAAATTGATCAGTTGTTGAATTTATATTAATATTTTAAAAAAAATACCTCACATCAATTTCTCAATTCATTTATCCAAGAGGAAAAAAAAAATCGCTGAAATAAGCAGAAGTAAAATTCAAACGAGCTGAAAAGTACTCAGCTAATTTCCAAACTACTTCCTTTGGACCTTGAAAATGAGTTCCTTCATTGTATACATCTCTTAAAAATCCCAGACAAAAGTATGGATAAGGATCCTATTGTTTAAGTCAACATCCTATAACCCCTGTCTAATAAAAAAAGAAAGTAATGTTTCAATAGTAGAGATTTCCACAGACATTTTAGCCTATTTTGTTAAATGGAAGGAGAAAAGAATTATTTTAAATTTAGATGAGAGTAGTCATAAGATCACATGACCCAAAATTCACATGATCCAGACATGTTTTGAATTACTAACTTATTCATATATGTACACACATAACAAACCATATTTACACAATACTTTAAAGTTTTAAAAAATGTTTTCCTAATAACAATACCAGGGGTTGTATAATTAACACTATCCCCAATGTACAGATGAGGAAACGAGAGATTACGAATCTTCACAGCTTTGTCCAGGATAAAAAAGCTAAAACGTATCAGAACCAAGATATAAATATGGGCCTTTTAATCTTCTAAGGTGAAGGCTCATTCCACTAAATAATTTTTAACCATTAATTCACAAATTGGACATTTTAACAAATTCCTAAAAGTCAAAGTCATACTTTGAAAAAAAGTTTTGCTTTTCTCCATTGTTTTATTTGATGTCTAAAGGTTCACCTCGGCCAGAGATTCCTTCTCTCCATTTAACTGTGAATAACTTTGTCTGCTTGTCCTTGAATTCTGAGAACATGTACCATATCTAGGGACCAGCATTAGGATACAATTCAACAAACATTTATTAAGCAACCAATTACAGCATGCACTAGGCCCTGGGCTAGGAAATCAGGACACAGAGAAAAAGTAATCGGTTCTGTTCTTTTGAAGTTTGCATTCTACTAGGGGATAGAGCATGTTTATGTGTAAGTAAATTTAAGGTAAGTAATCTCAAGAGGGAGACAGCAAAAATACAGAGATGGGGTAGGGAGTGGAGGGATATAGGGAAGAATAGTAAATTCCAGACGTGGGAGACCACTTGTGCCTTATTTTCCATCTGGCTGCACTATTTTGGAACTTCTCTTACTCTGCCCACCCTCCCCACTATGCCCCAGGAACCTCATTTTGGGGGAAAACCTCATCAACCTACAAGAGCTAATCAGCATTAGCACTCACACCTCATCACTACTTCTGTCTCTCTGATTTGAGGGTAGACCCATGAACTCCAAAAGTTCCATTGTGGGAGGAGGCTCAGCACAGAAATCTCATTTTCCACAGCGACACCGCTTTAGTTCTTTATCATGGTTCCCCTTTTAAGCTTGCTTTTATGTTTTCTTCCCCTACTAGACTGTAAACTCCCTAAAGACAAGGAGTCTCTTTTTTCCTATTTGTAACCTGAGAGCTTAGCACACTGCCTGGTAAATGGTAGGTGCTTAATAAATGTTTAATTACTATTATTGAATATTGAGGAAAGGCACAGAGTTCCCTGGAAGATAGAATGTAGCATTTGGAGCCAGCCAATAAGGAGGCTTGTTTTCACTAGAATGGAAGAGCGACAAAAGAACAAATAAAAGTATAGAAGGTGACACAAATGAATACAGCAATTTTGTTACTACCCTGTTCAATGTAATGTATACGTACATTTCTTTATAACATTTGACACATCTGCAGTTTCTTATGTGATCCTTTCTTCTTTATACAGGGAAATGTTCATGTATATTGGTGATAATTGACAATTATAAACAATATTTAAAGGAAATTTTAAAATAAAAAAACCTAAGTAATTATGAAAAGTGAAAAAACCCATTCTTATTACTGTAAAGGCAGTGAGCTATACATTATTCTTCTTAAATAAACAATGCCTCTTGTCATGGTCTGAGTACCATGTGTATGTATGTGTGGAGATATATATATATATATATATATATATATATATATATATATATATATATATACACACACACACACACACACACACACATATATACTTTTAGAGTTGTAAATTCTTTTAAATTATTTTTATCATATATACTTGTTATATTTATTATATATTCAATTGTCAATTATTATAATAATTTTTTTTACAAAGTAATTCGTCAACAGGCATTTATTAAGAAATTATGTGCCAAGAACTATGCTGATGTTAAGAACACACACAGAAGAGACAAGGAACAACTTCTGCCCTCAATTAGATTGTTCATGTGAATGACTCTACCTACTATCCTAGCTACTTCCTGGACCAAAACATCC
The DNA here is from genome assembly GCA_028646575.1 of Pseudocheirus occidentalis. Classification (NCBI taxonomy): domain Eukaryota; kingdom Metazoa; phylum Chordata; class Mammalia; order Diprotodontia; family Pseudocheiridae; genus Pseudocheirus; species Pseudocheirus occidentalis. The sequence goes on along the minus strand of CM053594.1, from coordinate 292,988,696 downwards.
CTTCTTGGTCACCGCTCCCTTGTATGTCTTTCTTAGTTGTAGAATTTAAGCTTCCTAAGAGAAGGAATCATCTTGCTCTTTGCATTTTTATCTGCAGAGCTCTGGCCAGTGCCTGGCACAGAGTAAGTATGTAGTAAATGTGCTGACCACTGTGCAAGGTTCAAAACCAAAAACTAAACAATCCCAATTCTCCAGGAACATACACTTTAATGTGGGGGTGCTTTGGGTATTCCTGAGGCTAACTATGGAAGCTGGAAACACAAGGCAGCAGTATCCCCATTGTACAAATGTGGAAACTGAGCCTCCAAGAAGTGTTCATTTGCCCTAGATTATACAACAAAGGGCAGAGCCAGTTTACAATTGCAGGTTTTCCAACTCCTAGAATGAAGATTCTTTCCACACCCCCAGGACTCTCTCTCAGATGGAGTTCTGGAATCTAGCATTCCTAGGCAAAGGGTCTAAGGATGATCTCAGGCAAAAGGGATTTCTCTGGGTTTCTGTGTTTCCCAGGATTGAGAAACCAGAATAACTAGATTAGTCTGAAAGAAGATACTTTGAAAACTGTAAAATCCTATACAAACGTGTATATTGATATTCTTGTCTTGGATCTGAATCCATTCCCCTTGTTTATAAACTCGACCCAAAATTCTACCATAGACCAGGAACAGTAAGTGTTGTGTACTTATCATATCTGATGAAAGTTGGTGTTGAAGTCTTAACACTGGCAGAAGACCACCAGGGATCTCTAGGCACCAAGATGAAATGACTAATCCTCAGCTTCTAGAGATATTCTAGTACCACGGGGTTCTCTGCCATTTTACTCTGAGACTTGGTTTTATGGTCTCTTTACTCCTAGACTATGGTTCCCTTCACCCAGGAAGGGAAGGCCTTATACCAGTTTTAGTTCTGTTAACTAGGCAATAGTCCACATGACAGATCATGAGGGCCTGAACAAGAGTGTTGAGGGACAGGAGAGATGTTGCAGAGGTATGCCTGTCAAGACTGAGCAACTGACTGGATATGTGGACTGAGGATATTTTACTGGCTTTCTAATTGGTCTCCAGTCTCCAGTCCCTCCCTTCTCTAATCCATTTCCTAAAATGTTGGTCTGGCTATGACAATTTCTAATCAATTAATTCCATCAGCTCCTTATTACCTCTAGACTCAAGTGCAAATTCCTATTTGGTATTTAAAACCCATCACAACCTGGCTCCGACCTATGTTTGCAGCCTTATGACACAGCTCACCCCTTTGATATAGCCTACCATTCAACCAAAATGGTACTCTAGATGTTTCTCACACATGACATTCTATCTCTGGTCTCCATGCAAACACATTACATTCCTTCTTCACCTCTGTCTCTTAGAATCTCCGGTTTCCTTCAAATCTAAGCTCCAGAACCACCTTCTCCATGACATCTTTCCTGATCTCTCTCTCCCCAACTTAAGTGCTCACCTGACAAAAATTAACTTGTATTTATGTTTAATACACTTATGTGTACTCACCCCCAAATATAAGCTCTTTTAATGGCAGGGACTGGTTCATTTTTGTCTTTGCATTACCAGTGCCTAGCAAATAAATGATGCTTAATAAATATTTCTTAATTGATTAATTGAGGGAGAGTTAGGAGCTGAGGCTGACTCTGAGGTTATGAAGTTGGATGACAGAAATAGGAAGGTTAAAAGAGGGGTGACTTTTGAGGAAAAGATCACAAATACCATTTTAGACATGTCAAATCTGAGAAAGTATGGGAGATACTTTCAAAAGGCAGTTTGAAACTCAATCTCAATTCAGAAGACTAGGAATGAATACATAGAGCTGGGAGTCATCCGCATAGAGATGGTAATTTAACCCATGGGAGCTTATCAAAATCACCAAATGATAAAGTATAAAGAGAAGAGGAAGGGCAGCTAGGTGGCAGAGTGGATAGTGCACTGGATTTGCAATTAGGAAGACTCATCTTCATGAGTTCAAATCAAGCCCGTGTGACCCTGGGAAAGTCACTTAACCCTGTTTGCCTCAGTTCCTCATTATAAAAATGAGCTGGAGAAGGAAATGGCAAACCACTCCAGTATCTCTGCCAAGAAAACATCAAATAGGGTCACAGAGAGTGATACACAACTGAAAAACAACAAAGAGAGAAGTGTATCAAGGATAGTGCGTTGGGATATACTCACACCGTAAGAGGGCAGAACACGGATTATGATTTAGTAAAGGAGATTAAGAGGAAGCAATCAGGTGGATAGTTCAGAGAAGCAAGAGCATAGTCTCGGGAAAAGCCTGAAAAAGGAGGGGGATCTACTGAAAAACAGTGGATATCCCCAATAGCAAGTATAAGGCGAGTCAACTGCTTCAAAGACAGACACAAGATAAATGAGGAATTGAGAAAAGACCACCAAATTTGTCAATTAAGAACCTCTCTTTGGAGACAGAAATTTCCATTGAGTGTTGGAGCTAGAAGTTAATTTCAAGGGTTTGAGAAGGGAAAGGATGCAGAGGCAAGATAATTTCTAGACTGGCTATGAAAGAGAGGTGGGAGGTCCAAGAGCTTGAGGGGATAGTTGGCTCAAGTTAGGGATTTTTCAGAATGAGAGAGAAATAGGCAGGTTTCTAGGGAGCAAGGAAGAATATTTCTTTACTGTTTTTTCTTCATTTTCTTTCTGACTGGAATTGTGCTTCCTCATTTTTTGATGAGGTTACTTGGTACTTTGCCAGGTCATGTCCCGCCCAACTCTCTTATCAAAAATAGCGTTAATGGTCTTTAATTCTCATTCTGGAGTTACATTTAACATTTTTTTTTTGCCATGTTTCCCAATGACCACTGTCAACAAATAATTACCAAAAGAGATATTTGGTATAATAAGCAGCAAAACAAAACTGTAGGATATCTGTGCTTAACACGCATTCACATGTAAAATATCTTCCCCAGATTTTGTAACAATGCAATACCTATGAGGACAAGTCGAAGAGACTAGAATGAATGAACTAAATTGTTTTTCTCCAGAAAAACTAGAGCTCTGGTAGATCCACTCAAACTACAGAATGAAATAATTGCTTTTAAAATGTTAAATAGGCATCAACAGGCTTTCCCCAGAATGGATAACAATTAAAAAAACCGCTAACTGACATTTATAAAGTATTTTAAGACTTGCAAAGCACTTTACCTATATTGATTCATTTGTTTCTCACAACTACCCTGTTAGGCACTGTTATCTCCCTCCTTGCCCCTCCCCCACACTGTCCAAAATGAGGAAGCTATGTCTCAGAGAAATAATAAGGTTTCTACACAGTCATGAGCAAGCATAAGGTGTGAACTTTGAATCCAGGTCTCCAACAACTCCAAGCCTGGCACTTTCCACCATACTGTGCCTAGCAAGCTTCATCACTTACACTTCTGAACATTCCAGGAGGCACCAGAAAGTCCACAGGATTAAGGTCAGATGACTGAGGGACGAATGAAAACAAAGAAAAGAACAGCCCAGCTCCTTTTGAACAGATCCCCACAATAAATACCAGCCTGAGAAAAGTGAAATTGTTCCTGAATGTTACACCTCATTGGAAATGACAGCTATTTAGGCCCAAGGTTCAGAAAACTGCCAGAGTTAAACAGGACTTAGAATCAGGTGACCAACCATGACCAGCCATCTGCACTGAAAATGGTTTCACCTGTGAAATACTGAAATTCTTCAAGTTAACTTTCAGACTGACCAAAAAGTAGTCTAATGATTATTAATCAAAAGTTCTTAAGTTCTAGGCTGGGAAACAAACATACAAAAGACCACTAGGTCTCCCATTTCTGGTTAATGAGTAACTACTACGAAAAGAATTTTTTTTTAGTAGGCTGAATTTAAAAGGTGCATATTTGGGGTTCATAATGTGTCTCAAGAGGAAAAACAAACAGGATAGCCAAGGGGGGGAAAAACCCCCCAAGCTTCCCCATTCCGTATAACACCTGTGCACAGCACACAAAAATCAACACTTCTGATGCATTTAATCATCCAACCACACTTTAAACCAATTATTTTAACTGATACTTATAATCCCACACTTCCTGGAAGGTATGGTGAAACTATGATACTATTACCCCAATTTTTCAAATGAGGAAAAGTATGGCTCAGAAAAATTAAGTGGTTTGCCAGGTTCACATAACTAGAAAATGTCTTAGTCTCAATTTTAGTGTTGTTTCCACTAGGACACACTGGCTTTTTTCCCCCCTGCTTGTAACTGCTTTTCTAGTATGTGAAATGAATTTTCAGTGGCCCATACATCCTCCAGGTGTTTGTTTTCCATTGACCATCTATTTTTTTTTAATGAGATCATAGAGAATTTGATGAAGGAATAAGAAGTTTTCCCAATTCACTCTATACACTTTCCTGAGTTCTTTTTTTTTTTCTGGGGATAACTGGATGAATTTACAACCCCTTCCTTCCACAGTTGTAACAATTTAAGAATCTTCATGATTCCTGACTCAGTGGAGAAAATATTTACACCTGAATCTAGGCCAGAAGTTAAATCTGTACATGCCCTGAAATCTTTGGATACAGAATCATCTTCCTTTAACTGCAGTGGTCTTTAAGGGGCTGTCTGGGTTGCTGTGCCTAACCACGAAACTCAGAACTGAAGACTGTTGGACTTACTTTTATCATTTTGCTGAGTGTTTTAACAATAGCCATAAAAATCAGGGTTTCCTTTATTTCTGTCTTAAGTTCCATTTCCTAATTTTTGCTGTTGATTAATCAGTAGGGAATTTTGCAAAGAATACTGATATATATGGCATCTAGAGGCAGCCAGGTTGGGTAGTGGATAGATCACTGGACTTAGAGTCAAGAAGACCTGAGTTCAAATCCAGCTTCAGACACTCATTAGCTGCATGATCCTGGGCAAGTCATTTAATCTTTGTTTATTTCTGTTTCCTCAAGTGAGGTTTGAATGAGATAATATCTGTAAAGTGCTCTGCAACCTTTAAAGTAACATGTGTGTGTGTATAAATATATAGTATGATGATGGTGATGATGGTGATGATGATGATGGGTAGTGTATACATACACTAGCCATCCTCATCATATCATCCAAATCATCCCCTCCCTCAACCCTATACTGTATACCTTCAACAATTCAAAATCCATTTTTAGCATGTCTTTTCCTTGTCAAGGCACTGACTAGCTTGGATCCTGACCACTCTTCTTATAACTATAATTAATTCTTTAGGCTTTAATATCCCCTCTCCCTCCTGCCATCTAAATCTACTGATCCTTCTGGCCCAAGGTGGATGTTAGCCCCTCAGCACAATAATAGTTTGAATTGTTTGAAATTATCTTTCCTTTCTCTGTACTCCCACAAAAAGTTCAGTTACCTAGAACTAATCATATACTAAACTTTGTACTATTAGTTATCTTTTCATGGTTATGTTTTTTATCTCTCCAACCAGACCATAAACTCATAAAATTCAGGGTCATCGTTGTTTATGTATCCCCTGGAACAGAGGAATACTCATGGGTGGTACACAAGGGTCCCTGGATTAGCTGGCTCTTTATTACCCCTCCCCCCATGACCAAAGTCATCCCTTAGTAAGATTAAATTTATGAAATACTTTCTTGTCTGGCATCCTAGCATGGTATAGTGGCCATGAAGTCTGAGGACCTGAGTTTGAGTGCTGGTTTTCCTATTTACTGTCTGTATCATCTCGGTACCTCAGATTTATATGTAAAATCATCCCTGCTCAGCTCTAGATGAAATTATCTCATGATTCCATTGATAATGAGAGTGGAATTTCCCACCAGTGTTCACTCTGAAACTTATTAAAGATTTGAATCAGTAATGAGTATATATTGAAAGAAATCTATAACACAAAATATAACCATGTGAATATGTACTATAAATATAAATATATTAAGTAAATGAAGATAAATATAGAATTTATATATAATAAATATAATGTATGTATATATTGAAAGAAAGTCTCAAAATGGAATCTCGATAAATTTCAGACATGAAAAACTGAATTAGGAGCTTCCTTCCATAAGTGGTAAGGTTCTGATGGGTAGAACAGTCTTATTTTTATCTTTTTATTTCTGGTATCTTGCAAAGTGGATGACACATAGTAGTTTTTAAAAATGTCTTTTGATTGATTCTAGAGGATAGCAGCACCATACAGTATCTTTCTTAGGCAGATATTTTTGGTTCCTCTGTTTCATATCCTTGGCTTAAATTTTATTCTTGCTTATGTAATTAATTAGTTCTAGATCTTCCCTAACTTGAAGAAATTTATTTGCAAAATGAATACATGGACCACTGGGAAGAGCAAATATCTGCCACCAAAAAGAGAAGAAAAAATGCACAAAAGGTAATAAATTTAGGAATATTTTCACTGAGATCATTTTCAGGCTGGTTCTTTTGTCCTGGGCACAAGAAATCAGAAGTATTCCCAATAGCTTAAAGAGATCACTTTCACATCACCGAAATGCATATCTGGCAATAGCCAAATAGCAATAGCCTTCAAAAGCATCATCAGAAACGAGGGGAAAAAATCATTTTGTCAAACTCTCAAATACTTAGATTACTGCAAGCACTCAGAATACATTTATGTGTTTCCCTTCTTCCCCTACTGGAAAAGCAGATAATTACATTGAATAGGAGTTTGATGCTTTAGCAAAAATTAAGTATCTCCTTGTATTATGATTCTAATCTAAATAAGCATGAAACTTGAGCAGTAAATCTCTTTTTCATATAAACTAGCATGTACCAAACTTAGCACCACACAACGCGGAGGACATGCTCCATGGGAAATGTCATGTCTCCTAGCAAAATGGTAGTTACTAAATTGTTATACAAGTTTCTATTTCAAGCTTTAAAGAGGTTCTAAAAGAGAAGACGTCAGATAAGAGATGCAAAATCAAAGGTGAGACAAACAATCAAAACAAACAAACCTCTTGCTTTAGGTGTCCAGTATAGATGTGCTAGATGGGTGCAAAATACTGGTTACGAGGAAAGCATTCCCAGGGGAAGCAATACATTGGCTAACAAGGATGCCTCCATATCCAACAAAGACAAAAAGAGGCACATAAACACTACAGGTGACAGCAAGGAGAAAAATCAATATGCGTGATGCTGTGCTTGCTGAGTCAATTTGGAGCCAAGCAGATAAAAAGAATATAGCCTCCCTTGAGCAGCCACCAAAGAGAAGAAGTTATGAGGAATTGATGCTGACATGGTTTTTTACTGGGGGAGGGGAGGAAGGATGATATCTACCTTCATTATTTAGTTCTGAATTTCCTTTCTCCTTCTACCTTTGGCCTTTGGGCAGCTATGCAGTTCAGTGGATAACAAACCTAATATTTTCCTTGGTTCAAATCTGGCCACAGACACATCCTAGCTGTGTGACCCTGAGCAAGGCACTTAGCCCTGGTTGCCTCAGTTTCCTCATCTGTAAAATGAGCTGGAAAAGGAGACAGCAAACCACTCCAGTATCTCTGCCAAGAGAACCCCAAATGGAGTCGCAAAGAGTCAGATGTGACCGAACAACAAACAAATCTGCCTGCTCAACAACTCCAGTGTTTCATTGGTATTAAACATCTCCATGAAATTGGACTAGGGAAGGAAAAGGATACAAAACTGAATCTCAATCTGTCCTTCTTAAAAAGGTCTGGTTGGGGAAGGAGATGGAAACTCTTGGCTAAACTTAGGTTTTTGGATTATGGACAGTTGTTCATTTTATCCACACTCTGCCTGTCCCTGTTACGGAAGATTATGGAGTTGTATCAAGGATGTTCTGAAGCAAAGATCCAGAGGATATGACACAGCAGGGAGCAGCTGGGAAACAAGGGACTGACACAGACTGGCCTGACATACAATGATGAGTGGCTACTTTTGGACGGAGGCTTTAGAAGAAACATGGCAAAAGGCGCCAGGTTTTCCAAAGAAAGCTACAGCCAGGAAAATTTAAATACAAAAACAAAGAATATCAGTAAAACTTTTTTTTAAAGTTGCAATTGCAAATCAACGAACAACATCCATACTTGAAGAGCAAAAGAGTATAAGAAGGTTTGTCTCATCACACTTGGATCTTTCTGGTCACACTTGGACAGACAGAAATGTTATCATCTTCAATCTACAACAAGAGTCATAACAGTAAGAGACACAGAGCAGCCAATGACTTTTTTTTAAAGTGTGAGGGATACTGTTTCGACCTCAAAAAGTGGAGGTAACAGAAAGAGAAGTCACACTCTACTAAGCTTAAAATAAATACGAAACTTTGGAGCTGAAGAAATCTTAGAAATTATCTGGTCCAATGTGGAATTAGGTTTAGCATGACGGTACATGTATAACCTATATCAAATTGCTTGCTGTTTTGGGGAGGGAGAAAGGGAAGGAAGAAAGGGAGAAAACTCTGGAACTCAAAGTCTTACAAAAACGAATGTTGAAAACTATCTTTACTTGTAATTGGAAAAAGTTAAATCCTATTAAATGGAAAATATAAATAATAAAATAACTATGTCAATTCTTTTTACAATTTTAAAGAACTTGAAAATAAATAATATGAAAATTCAAAAAATATATACTTTATTGTCCTCATGCTGCACCATGATTATGGAGATTAGCAGAAACCTTTTAAATCACTGCCAATTGTTCCTATTTTGAGAGGCAGTGTCGAAAATTATTTGGAATATACTACCATTGTCTGAAAGCTTGAAGTGGCTGGCACATATGAAATGCATGACCTATAAAGCTACTTGTGTCATCATAGGTAGGAAGTTTCTCATACAAATGACTACAAGGTGGCATACTTCATGCTTAAAGCTCTGTCTGAACTTGTCCCCTGAACTCAACTTGAAAACAAGACAGAGAGCACTGGATGCCGAATCAGCTTGAGTTCTGCCTACATGTTGTAAGAGCAGCATTACTTCGAACAAATCTGTAAAATGGGGACACCCTACTTCACAGAGTTATTATGAAGAAAGCACTTTGTAAATCTTAAAACTGTTACCAAAGTCTAAGTGTTAGAATGTATATAAAATTCCATCTCAGGAAAGTTTGGCTTAGATTCCATGTAGGGTAGGGGAAAGATAGTAGGTTACTTATGAAGAAGTATGCATAGGTACTATGTATATAAGTGTGATTAGCTGTATCAACAATAAAAAGGGAAAAAAAAGGTGATTGTTTAAAAAAAAAAAAAAAGAAAGAAAAATCATCTCCTACAATCTCACTAGAAATCACCCTGACAGTTGGCCCTGAGAAGGCCTTTTAAAGAGGAGGAAGCATTGACCTCTTTAGCAGTATGTTGCCTATCAAAGATAGCATTGTTTGGATTTATTTCCACTTGTGGTAAGTTTTAGAGACTTAACGGCCATAATGACAATATAGTGTATAAATATTTGTAACATTAGTGCAGAGTGAAATAAATAGTCTCATGCAATTCACTGTGACTAACCCCAGTAATGGTATCTTCATACAAGTTCCACTGGAGCAGCATGACTAGCCTAATAAAGCATTTGCTGTGGATAAAAAATTACATGAGAAATAGAGGCATTAAAAAGAAACTAAACAGGTCTTTTGACTGAAAAGCAGGTTACAAACAACGATGGGCTATTCCCTCTAGGATAGGTTAAAAGCAATTGGGTTTTCCCCCTATTTGTACAATCTTTTGGCACCATGATGAATTATCAAAACCTCCTTCTCCTGAATCTCACTATAATCATCATTTGTGTTCATTAACTTTCATCCCAGAAAGAGACAAAGACACATTAAAAACCTGACTCTGGTATGGATTTACTTGAATGTCAGAATGACACCATATTTATCTTCTTTTTTATTTTTGGAGGGCAATTGGGGTTAAGTGACCTTCCCAAAGTCACATGGCTAGTAAATGTGTCAACCGTCTGAGGCTGGACTGAAACTCAGGTCCTCCTGACTCTAGGGCTGGTGCTCTATTCACTATGCCACCTAGCGGCCCCAGATCTTTATCTTCTTAAATGTCAAGATGACACCATCTTTATCTTCTGATAGACCTTATATGTTTTCCCCATTTGCTGCATGCCAGTGACCAACAATGAGAACAAAGTGATCAGAACATAGGTCTAGCTGCTACAGGCTATTTCTCATGGGTCATCTAGGGACCAAAGTTTTAAAGGCAATATAGATCATGCCAATCAAATGTGAAAGCAATTAAAAGTTGCCACATGAAAAAAAAAAGCTTATTTCACAGCATTAACATAAGACAAATATCTTTGCATGAACAAACAACTGCTTGACACAAGTTCAACAATCACAGAGAATGAAAGCTAAGGAAAAATTTCAGTTTTCAGTATCAGATTTTGTTTCAGAGTGAACCCTTTTTCTAGACTTAGTTCTAATTCCAGAATACTGTTTTTTGTCATATTTTGCTGTAAAGTTCTTTTTAACTAGAGGCTTACTATTATTTGTAAGTTATAGTAGCAAAGGTCAAGAAATGACTGAACAAGAGAAACAAGATAGTTTCTAAGCTCCTACTATGATATTCGACACTTTCCCGGGGTATTTTGTCTAATTTATAGTGACACAGGAAGACACGCTGGCTGCTCCAGGATTTTCTGTGTCTCAGTCTCTTCTTTTGTAAAATGAGTAGGTTGGACTAAATGAGCTTCTGGGCCCATTGTTATAAGTTAGGAAGACAGGTACTAAAGCAAAAAGAGAAAAGGGAACAGAGCATAAAGATGAGACTGCCCCACATGGTGAATATATAAATATGAGGACAGAAATCCTAAATGGTATCTTAACTACCCACCATGGGCTCTGGCTTGGAAGCAATTCACGGCCCCAAACCTGGTCCCTTTGTTCAGAGTTAGAACATCACATAACTATGGAAACAACACTATGGGAAAGATAAAGGCGAGCACCTGGCATCCATTAAGTGCACTTCAACCTCAGCAGCCAGGCCAAAAAACATCAGTTGTGGAAACTGAAAATTTCCATGTCAACCATCTGAAGTATCAAAGGAAGCATGGCGCTGTGCAAAGTGCTAGCCTTGGGAGCCGGAGGCTCTGGCTCTAAACTCTCAGAGTTTAGTGTCTCTGGGACCTTGGGCCCATTTCCTCACTTGTAAAATAGGGGTGGGGAGAGAAAGAGACAATTTTGAAGAACTCGCCCCATTATAAATTTATCATATTATCAAAACAGTATTTTGAGTTTGTT
>CM053594.1:292966025-292977430 GCA_028646575.1 Pseudocheirus occidentalis | reverse complement strand
CTAACATCCTATGTGATCACTGACAAGTCACCTAGGGTCCCTGAGCCTCAGTTTCCTCAAATGTAATATTAAATAGGTGGACAGTTGTCTCTAAGGTACCCAGTTTAACTCAATATTGCGCAATGGAAAGTGCCCTGATTCAAGAGTTCTAAGTTCCTAGTTCAAATCCCACCTTTGCCACTTACTCTCTGTATGACTTTGGCCTGATCACTCTGGGCCTCAGATTCTTTATCTGAAAATTATCTACGGCAGTGGTTCTCAACCTTCCTAATGCCACGACCCTTTGATAAAGCTCCTCATGTTGTGGTGACCCCCAACCATAAACTTATTTTCGTTGCTACTTCATAACTGTAATCTTGCTACTGTTATGAATCGTAATGTAAATGTCTGATGTGCAGGATGTATTTTCATTGTTACAAACTGAACATAACCCACAGGTTGAGAACCGTCGATCTAAGGTCTCTTTTAGATGTAAATCTGTGATCTGGCTATGATCCTCCATATAGGAAGACCTACTGAACAACGTACTCTAATATTTCTCTTCTTGTGGATGCCGTTACAATCCTTACTTTGGTGTCTCTAATGTTATTCTTCATTTCTAACCGTGTTACTGGCTGAAATCCTTTTTGTCAGGCATAAATATATACCTCTGGATCATATTTGTATGTATGCGATTGAATTTCCCCAAAAGCAGATCAATCCCTGCTTTAGATAGTGTCAGATTTTTTAAAAGGTTACTAAGGACATCACGGAAGGTTCTACAACGGCTCTTCACTTTTTGAAAAATTCCTTTTTTAAAAAAAATTTCTGAAAACAGTAGAGTACTGGCTAGAAATAAAATGGCTTAATATCAATTTCCTTGTTATTTTTTGCAGATGTTAGAACTGAAACAAAGAAAACCAACAGCGATGGAGCAAAAACCCTAAACCAATGATAATCTGGTCTTATGGGGATTTGAACAAGAGGCAATTAATAAAGGATTAAGGCCAAGTAAAACCACAGCTGAACATGTAACTGCCAGCATGTTGAAGGCAGAGAACCAGAGAGGCTATTAGGTTGGAAAATCCCCATGGGGGTGGGAGGTGTGGGAGTGGGGGGGATACACATTAGTTACATCAATGAATGGATACAGAGGGAAGTCACACAGAGATTACCATGCTTAAAACTCTATGCAAAACAGAATTAAGAAGGATAAACTGTGATTCTCAACAAGAGCTTATTCTGAGAAATGGGTGAGCTATACTCAACCTTTATTGTCATCACCCCAGTTCTATCACCTCACTTCTTCAGAGCTCATTAATCCAGAAAACTCAGAATTATTGAATCTCAGAGCCAGAATGGTTCTCAAGGGTCATCTAAGAATCTCTCTACCAAATAATCAACAAGTCATGATTCAATCTCTGCTTGAAGATTTCCTTGTGAAAGGAAACCCCTTACCTTCCAAAACAGCCTATTCTACCCCTGCATGGCTCTAATTGTTAAGAATGTTGTACTTACATCAAGCCTCAATCTTCTTCTAGGGTCAAATAGAGCAAATCTTTCTAATCACTCTTTCATTGAGGCAACTAGCGGTACAATGGATAGAGAGAACTGGGCCAGGAATAAGGAAGACCTGTCAAAACTGCAAAAATGGGATAATAATGGTACTTACTTTGCAGGATAGTTATGAGGGTCAAATGAGATAGTATTCATAAAAAGTGCTTATTGAAGTGCCTGACACATAACAGTCACTGTATAGATGCTTATTCCCTTACCCGTTCCCATTTGAAGGTTCTAGAAATAGAGACAGCTGTCATCTTCTCATTAGGATCTTCAATCAATCCCTGACCTAAACCTTTACCATGTGAACTGCCCTACTCTGGACACTCACCAATTTATCCACGTTTCCTAAATTGTGATGGTCAGGACTGAACACCAGCCTCTAGATCAGTGGCTCTCAACCTGTGGGCTGCGACCCCTTTGGGGGTTGAATGACTCTTTCACAGGGGTCACAGGGTCACATTTCTGATGGACTTAGGAACTGAGACACTGCTCCTCTAACTGTCTCGGCCCACATGCAGATAAATCCACATACAAGTGTTAAAGGGTTGCAGCATTAGGAAGGCTGAGACCCACTGCAAGTCTAGATGAAGTCTGACCCAGGTAGCTTAGACTGTCACATCTTCAGTCATAGACACTTTGTCTCTCCCCAAACAGCATTAGTTTTCTTGGCTATCATAGAACATAGTTAACACACTGAACAAATGGTGCATGGAACCCTTCAGATTTTGTCAGACTGATTGCTACTCATGATGATCTTATCTTGTGTTTGTAAAGCAGAATTTCTGAAACAAAGGCAAGACTTTACATTTACCTCTATTAAATTATATAGGATTCAGTTCACTACTCTGGACTGTTAGCTCCTTTTTATGTCCTTTCATCAATATGTTGGCTCTCCCTTCCCTCTTTATTTTACATGCCAATCTGTTAAATATGTCAGCTATAACTTTATCTAAATCATCAGCAAATATATTCAACAGTCCCAGGCCAATCCTAGATCTCCAGGATATTAAACTACAGACCTCCTTCCAAGTTGACATCAAACCTTGGATAACTATCCTTCCCATTCAACTAATCCTTAATCTTTCCATTTGTATTATTAAAATCTGACTCAACTCAGTCTATGCCAAAACTTTGATCTAAGTCAAGTAAACGATCCAAAAACAAATCAAATGTTTAAACAGCCAAGACTTATTTTTGATGATCAAATTGAACCTCTGTGATCATTATTTTCTTTTCTAGATGTTGACTAATCATACAATCTAAAATTTTGCCAAAAACTAAACTAAGGGCTAAAGGCCTATAGTTTTCAGATGCCATCCTCTTCCCTTTCTTGAAAACCAGGACAAAATTCATCTTCTTCAATTCTAGGGTAACTCTGCTGTTCATTAAAAAATCTTCCAATTCTTTCAATACTTAACAATACTGTTAATAATATTAACAAATGATACTGTAAGTGATTTGGAAATCAGAACTAAAAAGAAAAAGATCTCAAGTAAAATTCAATCATAAAAGTCATTACTTACATAAAAATCCTTCAGGCCCTCATTTAAAGCCAACTAATGGGATTTGCCATCTGATTTCCCTAACAAATTGGAAACAGGAAATAGGATTGGGAGAGAGATAAGTCTGGGACAGTATTGCAACAGACACAGTAGTAAAAAGTGATGGTAGATTACCTGGCCAAGGAAGACAAATGACAGAGTAAACATTCTTTAAAATGCTAAATTCTTAGCAGTCCTAGGCACCTGCTATAAGAACAAACAAATCCGATTGTAAGGGATCCCCTTAGAGAACCACTATTTTAGAGCCTTCTATCACTTTCATTTTAATAAAATAGAGGATAATAACTTATGTTCATAATAACAACCATGAACCATCAAGAAAAGGCCAACTAAGACATAATCTACTTTAGAAGGGCTTCCATAAACAAGAAATATATTTTTAAAAGTGGTTTGTTTGTATATAAGGTTATAGCTCAGTTATATGAGAAATTTAAGTAAATCCAACTGCGTAATATTAGATAAACAGGCCTCAGATTCCATATTTGCAAAATAAAGTGATTGGATTAAGTGTTCTATACTTATAACTTCTCTCTACATAATTCTATTTTCCAAAAGGGGCATTTTACCTTCTCTTTTTCATCAATTTGTCCCACAGAAAAGGTCTAGATATAGTCTATGCTAAAATATTATGGCCTAAGTAACTTCAAAAGAAAACTGAGCATCTACCTATCCTTTCTAATAAAAGGAGGTTTTTTCTTAGCAAAATGGAGGGTGAAGTAATAAGGGCCTTGAGGGAAGTATAAATGTATCAGGTTTGAATAGCAGGCTTTAAAAATAACCATTCTTCGGTGTTTTGATGGCTTCTGATAAAAGAGTCACGTCATTCAACTTCTACCAGGAAGACAGGAACAAAGAATGGCTATGTAAAGAGGGGCACAAACGCTAGGCTTGCAGTTTAAAGTGAAAAATGAGACGGAAAAAAACCCCAAGACACGAAACTATGTTATTAACCACCCACTGGGTGGACCATTAGAGATAAACAAAACATTTCACATCTCAGGGCGTCAGTACGTTGTAATGGAACTAAACCGGGAAATAGGAGTTTAAGCACTGGCTCTGCTGCTAAAAAAAGCTTTGTGAATTTGGGCAAATCAACTAATCTCAATGGGCTTCAGATTTCCTCATCTTCAAAATGAGGAGTGTGGATTCGAGAATTTATTGTTCTCCCCCACCATCCCCAACCCCTTGGTAGCATCCTATGGTTCTAATGACTAAATTAACTTCCCACATTTGTTTCAATTCACCTTTAATACACAGGCAGCATAATCATTCAACTGAGGTGGTCATGGAACTCTTCTACCTCGGTCAGAAGGTCAGAACATCCTCTAGAAACTGCTCAGTGTCATGTTAGACAGCTCAGTAGACTGAGAGTCAGAAAGATCTGGATTTGCAACACTGTACGATCATCAACTTTGATGGACTTTTTTCTTCTCAGCAATACAATGATCTAAGAAAATTCCAAAAGACTTGTGATGGAAAATGCCATCCACATCCAGAGAAAGAACTATGGAGTCCGAATGTAAATTGAAGCATACTCTTTTCTTCTTTCTTGGGTTTTTTTTCCCCTTTTGTTCTGATTCTTCTTTCACAACATGACTACTGTGGAAATACATTTAATATGATTGTACACATATAGCCTCTATCAGATGGCTTCCTCTCTGGAGAAAAATTTTGAAACTCAAAATCTTATAAAAGTGAATGTCAAAAACTATCTTTACATGCAACTGGAAAAAATAAAATACTATTGACAGAAAGACCTGAATTTGAATCCTGCCACAGACACTCACTAGTTGTGTCACCCTGGGCAAATTATTTAACTTCTCTTTTTGTGTTTCTTCATCTGTAAAATGTCAATAATAAGAGCATCCAACTCACAGGATTACTGTGACAATCAAAGGAGATTATATAGTATGTAAAAATCCCATCTTAATAGAAGGCTTCCCCAACAACTCAAATCCAGTGCTTTCCCTCTGTTAATTATTTCCTATATTTATCTTGTATAACTATTATTCTGTATTCTCTCACATATTTACCCTGTATACAGCTTGCTTTGTCTATGTTTGTTCGCATATTTTCTTCCCCACAGACTAAGCTCCTTGAGGGCAAAGCTAGCCTTTTTTTTAGAATCTGCTGAATTTAGCACAGTGCCTGGCAAATAGGCAGTGAATAAATCCTGGTTAGTTGATTAAAGCATTCTGAAATCCTAAAACACTATCTAAATATTAGTTACTAAATTGCTTTTTAAATTATATTTTGACTTTTTTTCTAAGAGTTATGCATTCCATACTTAGTACTGAGGTAAAGGAGGGAATTGCCTGATTTCAATTACTGTGAAATAATTCCAAAAGTGTACAAACTACATTAAGAAAACTAAGGACAGGCCTTCAGCACCATGGGTAGAACCCCGGGGGATTTATTAAAAGCCATAGCTAAGAACAGCATAGGAAGAGAAGGCTTAGCTTGGTCTCAATTTGCACTGATAAAAGATGTTCTCAAATTGATAAAATCACTAAATTTTTCAATGAAGCACTTAAAATATTTTAAAACACTGATAATTCACCCCTGGGAGTTCTTCTGATACAGAGCACAGTCCCTCCCCACCTTTACTACATAGTTTAATGAGTAATGGCTGTTGGGCAGCCTTCTTACAACTAGTCCTTCCAAACTGAGGCAAGTTCATCATTGTATTTTATGTATTTTACCTGAGGCCTTTCTAGCTTAACAGGACCTCCCTAAAATTGATACAACCTTCAAGGACCTAGGATTATCTCTGTAACACAATGAAATAGAACAAGATGTAGCAATATTTTTCTTCATTCAGGAGAAAGCTCTGGTACCAAACATTTAAATATAGAATCCACCCCCGCCCCAATCAACCACTACTATCACACAGCCCATCTACACAGTTAATACAACAAGTAGCCAGAACCAAAGCACAAAGGTTAAAAATCAGGGTTTAGATTTTTTTTTAAGTTTATATCCATTAAGAAATAAAGAAAATTAATATTGACTCTATTTTCAGTGTTAAAGGAATAGCAAAAGTAACTGTACAGAAATATATGCCTATGTATGTAAATGTGTATATGTTTTTATGAATTCCTATAAATATGATTTTGTATCCCCATGGTTACTAAGCATTTATATACTTACATTAGAAAGCAGATATGAGAAAACAGTAATTTTCTTAATACTGTTATATCCTGTCTTTTCAAATGCATTTTAAGATGTTATATGACACTGGTCTCCTTTAAGAATTCCAAAGGCTGAAACGGGCTGATAAAAGCCAACTGTAGCATTTTAATGAGTAATCTTTGTATTTTATGCTAAAGAGGATTTAAACCAAAGCTGAGCAGATCATTTAGGGAAAGGGGGAGTTAGTGACTTGGTTGCTAGGGAAACCCTCTTCTGATAGGGGGGGGAAAAGGCTGCAATGGGCTTTTGCACAGACCAAGAGTTAAAGTCTTATAGCATGGCATTTTCATCCATCTTTTCAGTCTTCTGAGAGGGATGAGGAACGAAACAACGAACAGTACAGGGGCTGGTAATTTAAAGGCTCCCATGAGACTGGCAAGACAGTTCTCTGTTTGGAGAGAAAGACTAGCTAGTGAAAAACAGCAGAACAGCAGCTAGCAAAATAAATGGCCCAGTTAAAGGAGAAGCAGAAGAAAAACCTGCCGTAGGCTAACTGCTAGGTTAAAAGGAGGCACAGCTTGAGCACCTGGGACATTGGGATTCATTAAGAATAATATAAATAAGTAAGGAAAAAGTTTCATTAGATTGAGCAATAACAGTAACAGTTGATGCCCCACCCCCAGGCTCTTTGTACTAGTCCATATCCTGCTTTATATTGCATTCTTATTTTCCAATTGCAATTATGTATCATCAACAACTGGAGGTCCTAAAGGGTTACCCAGATGATTTCCTTTGCTGAACTATTAATTTTTTTTCAAGAAAAATGTGGTTTTCTACTGCTATTATGACAATGTATATATCACATGTGTGAAAGTCAATATATATGGTGAATCTAAGCAGCAATCTGGAAAAATTTTTTCTGAAATGCCCATAAAACACTGTCAAATTATTAATGTAGAAAATAAACACGACATATGCAGACATAATAATATAGATATCATAATAAGTTCACCTTAAGCAAAGTAGATGGAAAAGAACAATTCTCCCTATTGAACTCTCATGCACACATTTATATACATGCACACATTAAACAAGGTACCGATAAACAGAAGAGATTAAAGTCAAGAAAACACGAGCCTCAGAAATCTATATATATAATGCTAGTCTTCGAGATACACCTATTTTGCATTGTCCAATTTTGCAAAACAAATATTATCCTAAAAAGATTTGGACCAAGGAATGGACTCATGAAGAGTAGGTACTCAGAAGAATCTGCTATGGAAACCAGATTGGTGAGATATACTTTGGTTTATAAACTTTTTAAATCCATTAAATGGGGGCGGCTACGTGGCGCAGCAAATAGAGCACCGGCCCTGGAGTCAGGAGTACCTGAGTTCAAATCTGGCCTCAGACACTTAACACACACACAAAAAAAAACTAGCCGTGTGACCTTGGGCAAGTCACTTAACCCCAACTGCCCTCCAAAAAGCAAAAAAAAAAAAAAATCCATTAAATGCAAAACCCTATGATGCACTGATGGCTGTATTTTCTCATCCATATGAGGATTCTCTCCAGCTATGCAGAACACTACCCATTCATCCCTTTTCATTCTATGTGACCCTTCTCTGCTCTGACCCCTCACAGTCCCACCCCAACAGGGGAAGCTCAACATGCTTCCTGTAACTCTTTGGATTTTGATGGATCCAGGCAAGGTGCACATTAGTGCACATCATCTTTACTACTGGATATGCTGAGGCTGCTGGATTGCCTAAGCTTTTGAGAGTTCTGAATTACAGTAGGCTAAAATCAAACAGGTACCTGAATTAAGTCAGCATGAATATTATGATCCCCTGAGAGCAGAGGACCTCAGGACATTGTTTTCTCCAACATATTCCCTTCCCACACAATCTCTCGGTCAAATGGCTCCTTCCCTCCAGCTTACAAACCTACCCATACCACCCAGATCCTCAAAATACTTTCACTTGATCCTTCCATTTCTATTCACTTTTATCCTAAATCTCTTTTGATCTTTGTGATAAAAGTCCTTGAAAAGACCATCTACAAAAGAAAGCTCTACTTCTCTCATTCTTTTTTTTTGTTTGTTTGTTTTAATGCCCTAAAATTTGGCTTCCAACTTCATCATTCTACTGAAAGTACTCTCCAAAGTTACCATGTATCTCCTGACTACCAAATCCAATGTACTTTGCTCAATTCTCATTCTTTTTTTTAACCTTTGTTCAGTCTTTGACCTATCAATCACACTCTTCTTGTCACCCTGAAATGTCATCAGTCCTCTTCAAAAACAGAGGACCAACTACAACTTTCTAGGGTTTGGGGACACAATTCTCTCCTCATTCTCCTCTTAACCTTATCTGACCATTCTTTCGCAATCTCCTTTGCTGGATTCTCATCCAGGTCATATCCACTAACTATAGGTGTCCCATATGGCTCTGTCCTAGGCCTTCTATACTCCTTCTCTACTCCCTCTATACTATTTCACATAGAGACCTTATCAGTTCCCACAGATTTAATTACTATTTCTATGCTGATGATTCTCAAGTCTATCTATCCTGTCTTAACTTCTTTGCTAACCTCTAATCTTCCATCTCCAACTGCAGTTCCGATAACTCAAACTGGATGTCCAGTAGACATCTTAAACTCCAAAAGAGAACTAATTATCTTTCCCCTTACATTATTCCCCCTGTCAAACTTTCTTATTACTATAAACATGACAATCCTCCTAGTTTGGCTGTACAACTTAGGAATCATCCTTAACTCCCCCACTGTCTTTCACCCCTTCCCATAATCAATTTATTGCCAAAGACCATAGATTTCACCTTGACATCATCTCTCTCATACATGTCACCTTGGTGCAGGCCCTTATTAACTCATTTGTAGACTATGGCAATAGCCTGCTGGTTGGGCTGCTTCCCACACTTCTCATATCACCACAGTCCAACCTCCACTCAGCTACCAAAGTGTTTTTCATAAAATACAAGTCCAACCCTCTACTCAATACACTCCAGTGACTCCCTATCACCTACAGTATCAAATATAAAATTCTCCATTTGACATTCAAAGCCCTTCCTAACCTATACCGTCCACTACCTTTCCAGTCTTCTTAGATACCCCTCCACCTTGTATTCTTCAATCCAATGACACTAGTCTCCTTGCTGTTCCATGAAAGAGATACCCCATCTCTTGGCTCTGAGCATTTTCTCTCATTGTCCCCTATGGCTGAAAAGTTCTCCCTCATTATCTGCCTCCCAACTTCCCCGACTTATTTAAAATCTCAAATAAAATTCCACCTTTAACAAGAAGCCTTTTCTAGGGCCTCTTTTTCTAGTGCCTTCTCTATGTTAGTTATTATCTATTTATCCTGTTTATAGCCTGTCTACACATATATATTTGCTTGCTATCTCTGCCTGCCCTCACTACCCCCATTAGATGGTGAGCTCTTTGAGGGTAGAGATTGGTTTTGGTTTAGTTTTTCTGCCTTCCTTCATATCCTCAGAACTTAGTATAGCACATAGAACATGGAAGGTGACTTCTGTCTACCTGACTTTCTACCTGCCTAAGGAGAGGCAAACTAGCCCAGGTCAGAAAAATGGAAAAGGTTAAAGAGTCAGCATCAATTAGTACTGAGACTGCACATGACTGGCCAATGCACTTCCACCCTGGATGAGATCAGGAAACCTAGTTTTGAAATTAAATTAAATGATGCACTTTTATTTCAGAGTGAGATATGCAATCATTGAAAGACCTTTGCAATTTCCCAAAGGCAATCTAGTCTGCTCCCTTTCTCCCATTCAGTGTTTATCCAAGTTATATTAAAAGATGAATAAACTCTAGGGTTACTTATCCAAATTTACATTTTCACAATCTGGACAAGATAATTTCTATATCCATTGGGTTTTTCCTGCATGGATGGTTAGGGAACACATGAGTGATTATGGATTTCATTCAGGTGGCTCTGGAATGTCAGAGGTCTTGATGTAACCAGCAAAATATCATCTTAGAGTGACTTTAAATGCCTACCATGTACTAAATATTTTGTTTCGGCATACGGGGCAGAAAGAAAAAAAGTACCCTTAACAAAAATGTTAAATCCCTAGTTCTTATTCAATTTTTAATGAAATCTTAAGAAAGTTTGCTGGAATTTCTGTAGAACAAATTTTCCAAGAGTTACTTTTATGAAGTCTAAAAAGTTTATTTTTAAAGTTCTGTATCTTGAACTTGAATCTTCAGGGAATATTACCACATCTGGCACTAACACTGACACCAGCAATCTTGTCCCCTAACTGCCAGAGATCTGAGATCTATACTCTTAACACATTCTCATACCCTTTAATCAGTATTTCCCTTTCAAGTAAGTACTTTTAAGTACCTTTTAAACATAATTATTTCTGAACTGTAGGCGTTTCATATTATATTTCAGTGCCCTTAACATTTGCTCTTCTATAATGGAGGAAAATAAATCCCTTAAAATTAGATGGAATTTACAAATAGAGCTATGAAAAATGTGTCAAAACCATTGGCAAATATTCATACTCTTGATGGCTATCAAGGATCAGCTACTAAAGAGTGATTGTATGTACTTGAATTTAAAGGAGAGGATCAAATGGAAAAATTCAGTGGTAGCAGAAGACAGGCCTCTGTTTTCTTTAACATAGCAACAACTCACATAAATTCCAATTTATATGGTGCTTTACAAACCTTTTTCATAAATCCTTGTAAGGCAGATAACGAAAGCTTTGCTAGCTACATATCAGAGAAGAGAAATTATTTCAGGCTCATAGATAGTAAGTGATATGGCTGGGATGCAGACTAACCTATCTTGAGCTTTCAGACTTAATGCTCTTTCCATCAAATCACACAACCTCTCTGATGACTAGTCTGCCTCAATGAGAATAAGCTTCCTCTTGCTTCTGTTCTGCAGTAACAATTTTCTAGAGACCTTCCCCATATCTAAAAGTATCTCTGGAATATTCCAGGCTAGAAGCTTCCCGTGTCCTAGCTGATTGGTGTTCCTTGCAATTTTGGGCATGAGACACCAATAACCAGGATTTCCATGTAAAAAACACCTCTACAGGGCTACTATCCTGAACTGACTGTGCCAGTCAAACCATCATGCTCTGAGCAGCTGACCTGAAGTGTAGGCCCAGCTAA
>CM053594.1:292916992-292965525 GCA_028646575.1 Pseudocheirus occidentalis | reverse complement strand
ACAAAATTATAAAACTGTCATATAGAAGAATCACAAAATTTCAGAGCTGAAAGGGACCTTGGTGACCTTCTAGTAGTCTAACCTATACCAGAGAAAGAAATTCCTCTATAAATATAACAGGCTCTAACTCGTCTTTCCAGTTTTATACCACTCATGCTCTTCATTATCCAGCCAAATCAGTCTGCCTGCTCTTCTTTGCATATAACAACAGTATCTCCCCTCTTACAAACCTTTACGCTATGCCTAGAAAGCATTCACCTCTGATAGGTAGGACAACTTTCTTCTATAAGATGCTTCCCTTTATCCAACCCCCCTAACACTGCTGATGCTACACACACACACACACACACACACACACACACACACACACACACACGCACGCACACACATCTTGGATGCATTTCATTCATACATTACACTATCCATAAACACGTGGTCTCCCCCAACAAGAAAGAGATATGCCTTAATTTTTGCCTTTATATCCCATGATGTGGAAAAGGTCCAGGAAACAGAGTTTCTGGTTAATTAATCATTTTATTAAGCATGCTAGTAATAATTAATAAAAGGGGTCAGTGGCACTCTTGAATGCCAAAAACCCCTCATGGAACTCATTCAATGCTTATATGACCTTGAAAGAGTGGGTGATCCTGAGGGTGGCAATCAACTCTGATTGGTTAACAAATAATGAAAGAATACATATTAGGGTGACAGGCTTGCCTATTCTAATGAGGGACTGAGGGAATGTGACTTTACTTCCAAATCACCCCCAAGAAGGAGCTCTCTCCCTGCCCCCCCAAACCTGAGTAGAACACAATGGGCTTCCTCACTTGGGTGAGGTCTGAATAAGATTGGAGAGAAAGTTAATCCAATCTCATTATCAGCAATATCCATCAGATGCTAGCTTGGCCTAGCAGAGAATGAAGACCTAAAAAAGGGAACAAATCCTGGATCTCCTCAATAATTGGTTATTTTTTAATCACTTCTCTCAGAGCCTATGTACCTGGCACACAGGACTTTAATAACTGCTTTCTAGACTAGTACTGATTGATAACGCAGGAAGTGGTCATCAGCAGGATTAATATAGCCTTTACTCGACGTTAGTAATAGAGAATTCATAATCCAGAATTATCCAGGTCAATTTTTGGTAACTCTATTAGGAAATTTTCCCCATTTCAAGTCTAAATTTGCCTTTTGGTAACTTTCACCCACAGTTATTAGTCCTGCCCACTGGAACCAAATTTAACAATTCAGTCTCTCTCCTTCACAGGATAGCCCTTCAAATATTTGAAGGCAGCTAACCTCCCTCTGGGACAGCTAAGTGGTGCCATGGATAGAGTCCCTGGCCTGGAGTCAGGAAGATTCATCTTTGTGAGTTCAAATGAAGCTTCAGACACTTCCTACCTGGGTGACCCTGGGCAAGTCACTTAACCCTGTTCCTCATAAAATGAGCTGGAGAAGAAAACAAAAAAAAAATCTCTCCCGGATTTCTGCTAAGAAAATTCCAAAAGGGATGGAAAAGTCGGGACATGGCTACAAAACAACTAAATTCCTTCAACTTGTTCCACATATAGCACAAAATCTAATTCTGATCCCTTTGACATCCTCATTTTCTTCCTATGGACGCTAGTTGCCACCCTGCCCCCTCATGTATCAGCATTTCTCCTAAAATGTAGTAACCCAAACAGAACCCAGTGTACATATGTTGTCTGAATAGTATACATATGTTGTCCTAATCTCAGGGAAAAGTGGAGCCTTTCTTAAATTGCATTATTTCTTTCAGTTGCCATATGATAACCAATGGCGCTTAAGGGGCTTGCAATTCCCTAAAACCTCTGATCTTCAGTCAAACTGCTGTTTGGTCATACTTCTCATCTTTTACTTGAAATGAATATTTAATAGACTCAATCATTACAGGTACATAAAATGGAAAGAAGCATTTCAATACTCAAAAAAAATCTGATGTACATGTAGCTTGACAGTGACATCCCTAGAATGACAATATCCATATTTCTGACTCATTTTTTACAAAGCAAGTGTGTAGGGCTTAGGAAGTCTTTTCTTCATAGACGGTGCAAACCAATGGACAATTTCAGAATGCAAATCTTTCAGATATACTCAAGCAATACAAAAGTACTCATTCACTTACAATTTACCTATTTATTAAAGCAGGTTTTTTTAAAGTACTGAATGAGAAAAGATAGTTTTTCCCTTGCTTGAGGTAGATGCGTTGTTAAATTAGTTAAAACCTAATGTCTACAAAGCTAGAAAAGTCTAATGACTTTTCACTACTCAGTGAGTATTTACTGGGTACCTATTGTGTGGCAGGATGATGTCCTCTGAGGGCTGTACAAGGTACTGAGGAAAACACAAGAGAATTGTCAGGCATGGTCTTCCCGTGGTTAGCACGAATTAATAAGCTTTTAAAGAACAACCAAAAAAGTACATTCACTCTCCTTCATTGCCCTTTGGGCTCCACTATTTGCTCTTCTCTCTTTTTTTCTCCATGATGCCCCTAGGCTGGTACCTTTGCTTCCCCAACCCCTTTTCAGGTCCCTTTTTATATACAGTCTTTCCTCATTAGAATGTAATCTCCAGTCTTTCATTTTGGTCTCTTTTTGTATTACCAAAGAGCAAGCACAAAGTAAGCACTTAATAAAGATAAAGGGCCAGGAAATGCTGCCTAGTAATGTGATGTTGTGTCATTAGAGTTTCTTCTGAAACTCCTTACACTGTGTGACCAACAGTAAAACTACAGATTCTCCAAAAGGTAGACAAACATAATAAGTTTAAGACAAAAAACTGTGAAAAAGACCAATTCAAGATTCATTCGACCTTTCTAATTATGCAACAAAAGGAGAGTCCACCTCAGAGGACACACTGGCTAATTCACTCCAGCATCACTTTGATCTGTACAAGTAAAACTATGAGCCCAATCTGAGGATTATTAAGGCCCAAGAAAGAAATTAAAAATAGCTAATTGAAACATAAGGTTAAAAAAAAAGGCAGAATTAATAGGTAAGGTACATATGAAGTGGATTCTCCAAAAAACAGTGAATGCCTCAGGTTTCTTGTAATATTTTCTATTTTTGCCCAATGGATATACAATAACTAAGTCATTCTATGAGGTTGCAAAGCACTCACAGAAGCTATTATTGACTTTAGCCAGATTAAAGGGGGTAAAGGATGAAGGAAACAATGATATGCTAGGAAAAAGAATTGTAGTGGAAAAAGCCTGGCCAAGGCCATGGGAAAACTAGATTATACCCTGTGCTTTATTCACTAGCTGTGTGATTATCAGACAAGTTATTTTTATCAGTTTGTGAAAAAGAAGGGTTGAGGACGGCTAGGTGGCACACTGAATAGATCACCAGCCCTGGAGTCAGGAGGACCTGAGTTCAAATCCGACCTCAGACATTTAATACTTACCAGCCATGTGACCTTGGGCAAGTCACTTAACCTCAACTGTCCTGCCTTCTCCCCTCCAAAAAAAAGCAAAAGAAATTTTTTAAATTAAGAAAAGAAAAAAGAAGGGTTGAACTAGAAAAACTCTAAAGGACCTTCTAGCTCAGACGTTCTATGACTATGCTCTACAACTCTTTTGTCTTTGATTTCTAAGTAGAAAACATGGGCAGTGGAAAGTCAGCTGGATTCAGACTCAGGGGACCTGGTATAAATTTCCTCATTTTTCAAATTAATTTTAATAAATTAATTTCAATAAAATAATTAATAAAATAAGAACATTTGGTCTCTATGAAATTTGCCAGTTCTAATTAAAATCATACCCTTTGATCCAGACATAGAATACCTTTAGGAAATCAAAGAAAAGGGACTCATATGTACAAAATATTTGCAGAGGCCCTTTTTTGTAACAGCAAAAAACTGGAAACTAAGATGGGCCCGGGAGGGAGGAGGGACGGGAGGGAAGAAAAGAGAAGATTTATTAGCTGGAAAATGGCTGAACAAATTATAGTAAATTAATACTATTATGTTTCCAAAAGAAATTATGAAAACACTGGTTTCAGAAAAACCTGGGAAGATTTGTATGAACTGAGCAAAATAAAGAGAAACATTTACACAATAACAGTAATACTGTAAAGAAAAACAACTTTGAAGGACTTGGAGAACTCTGTTCAAAGTAATAACTAACCACATAATGCTAGCCTGTAAACAATGAAGAATGCTACCTACTTGCTGACAGAAGAGTAATGTACTTAAAATGCAGAAAAGGATACACATTTTTGAACATTGATAAATGTAGGAATTTCTTTTGTTTGACTATGTATTTTTTTTAACAAGGGTTTTTCTTTTCTTTTTTACTTGGGAAGGGGGAGATGGAAGAAATAAATCTGTTATTCTTTTTAAATAAAAGATCGGTTTTATTATTTGTTTTAAAGAAAAAAAGCCTAAGGAGGCACAAAGTAGGGAATGAGATACTGGATAATCTCAGGAACCTGAGATTTGCCGAGGCCCCGCTGGTGCAGGGCAGCCTAAACTACAGCTCCCTCTGGCTGTGTAACCTCATCTGACTCACCTGCTTAATTCCCCCAAGAGACAGGGGTGAGCACAAGGCATCAGTTAGCTAACCAGTTTTCACTGGTTGGTGGATGGCCGGCAGAAATGAAATCATAGAGAAGAAACAGGGTTCAATCTGGGCTGCAATGATTAGCAACTGGCCTGGTTAAGTGCATTGGGATCATTTACATTAAAGATCATTAACCAAGCTGGGTGGCCCCTAGGGAAGAGATCAGAGTTCACTAGCAAAAAATGCATTCAGATAGAGTAGCAGCTTATTGTTGCCAAAAAGTTTTTGGGTCATTTCAGGAGAAGGGCATTGCCCTGGTATCAGAAGCATGGGTACTTCTTGGATGGTCGATTTTTTCCTTTTATTTTATCTTTTATGACTCTTTAACTTGTCAATAGTTGGATTTTTCTTCTTTGTTGAAGATAATGACTCTCATCTCTTTTCTTAATGATACAATTGTGCTCTATGCATTAAAGTCTATTTTTTCTACAGGAAATTTAATTCATAAACACAAAGTTACCAGGCACAGCTCATCGGTATAAGTATTTGTGTCTTTTGGGGAAGCTAGGTGGTATAGTAGATAGAGTGCCCAGCCTGGAGTAAGGAGAACCTGAGTTTAAATCTGACCTCTGACACTAGCTGTGTGACCCCGGGCGAGTCACTTAACCCTGTTTGCCTTAGTTTCTTCATCTGTAAAATGAGCTGGAGAAGGAAGTCGCAAACCACTCCAGTATCTTTGCCAAGAAAACCCCAAATGGGGTCACAGTCAGACATGACTCAAATGACTGAAAAACAACATTCCTTTCTCTATTTTTTAAAAGCATTTTAAAGTACTTTTATTCATTCTTTTCATTTTTGTTCACTACAGGCAACATTTCAGGTAACTTTTCCAGAGCCCCACAAAGCCTCTGACTCAATCAGTCCAAGCTTTCTCTCCACTTTTGCTAACTCTTCCCACCACCTACTTAGTCATAAGTACCTTCCCAAATTCAGGCAGAAGAGCAAAACAACATGTTGCCAACCTAGTCTGTCACAGTTTTCAAGATTTCTGACAAATCCGTCTCAAGTCATGCTTCAAGCTGCTACATGTACACCCTGACCTTTCTTCCAATATCCTCCTCTTCCATTCAGCAGCAAGGGAGAAGTAGAAATAATGTTAACTGAATAATCAAGTGGTTTTGTAACATTGAGGGTAAACCAGACAAAAACCCTCACTCGTTATAGCATTTTTTTAAGGGGGAAAAACCCTTGGAGATAGGTTCCACTTGAGTGTTAATTTAGTCTTTCTGAAAGCCCTGTAACCACAGAGCAATTCCAGGGTAAAACAAAAACAAAAAAATCACTACCGCTGTTCAAATGTCACTAAGAAGGGAGCAGGTGTCCAGGAGATATACTTCCACAAGCTAGTGCACCTTCACCGTGGAAAGAGGGGATAGAGATACAGATTCCATAGAGTAAGTGAATAACTTATTACCATGACTGCTTCTCAGTGGGGTCATCTTAGAATTTTCAACCTGCATTCATTATATCACATTAAAGATACCCCCCAAAAGATCAAAGTTATGTTCCAAAAGGAGTAAAAGTTGACCAGTTTGGGTTGAGAACTGGCAGGAAAACTATTCGACTGCCTATGTATATGAATCAACGCTTGCTCCGGCCCAAGAAACCTCTTCATGATATAAGTCATCTCTAGATTTGAAAGCTCTTTACTAACTACCAGACCATATCCCAGCTATATCCCAGTAATCTCACGTGTCCATGCCCACAGATGAAACCTTACATTAGGTAATATGTAAGCTATATGAAACAAATTTCAGCCACCTCTGTCTCAGAGCAACAAAGCACATGGGGGGAACAATTTCTATTCTCTAAAGGATTAAGCTGCAGTGAAGAAAACAAGAATGGAAAAAGGCTTAATTTTTCCAACCTTTAAAGTTTTAGTCCCACTTAAATTAAAACTAAGCTTATAAATGGGTAAAACAAAGGGAATAAAAAAGAAAACATCTCTTCTCAGTTCACTGGGTGCCAATTAGATACCACAAGACTTCAGAATATGGAACGATAGCTTTTTTCCCAGTGCCCATTTTAAACAGTTTGGGAACACACAAGATAAATGCCACCATATATTCATAAAGGGGTGGGGGTGGGGGCCAACAATGGCACCAAAAGATTTATTCATAATACTTTATAATGTCAGTCTGAAGAGAAATCATTTACAAGTGACATGACAGTTTGTGCACACACAGAATTCCTTCCCTTTTCCTACAGTTAAAAATAGTCCCCTAAATCATAGTGAATTTCTATCAGAGCTGAATAAATCAATATTAAAAGAATCACATCTTAATGTTTAAAATATGCACGGATTGCATAACCAAGAACTGAACATTTAGAGGGCCACTTACCAGATGGCAGGAAGAAGACTCTTTCTTAAAAGAACGTAAAAGCTTATGGAGCTGGCTCTACAGACGCACGAGATGACTTAGTTGCCCACACTGGCAAGGCTAAAGGTAAAACTGCAGTGCCTGCCTGTTTCCTCAGACAGGTAGGCAGAGCGCTCCTCAGCAGTGAGCCCTGGCTGCACAAGCTCTCTTCTCTGTGGCATCGCCCGGAACACGAGGAGAGCAGTGTGGCATGTAAGCAGCCTCCCTTGGTATGTGAGCAGCACATATCCCAGGTAAGTGAACTGTGCGCCACCCCCAGCCACCCTCAGCCACCCCCTAGCTGCGTGCCAGGTGGTGCTGTGCTAAGCTCGTCTAGGCTAGAGGCTGCTGCTTACAGAGCTGGAATCTGGAACAGAGTGAAAATTCAAATGTGGGGAAGAGGAAGCAGCATTTTCAGCAGCTCCAGGGCCAACTACCATATGAGGAATTTTGCAGATTCTAGAGGTAAAAAAGGCAACAGAAAACACAGCTTTGCTACCACTGCCCCAGCAGCAAACAGAATCATAAAAGTTAAATGACAGACTACAAACACTTCAGTCTTTTCAGGTAAGAAGTCTGCAGGCATGGCTTGACATTACCTCGGTGACCCTAGTTCTCTGTGTAGGAACTGCCAGTTGACTGAATGACTGTGAAACAATCCCCTGGGGTAGAGTTTTCCCTTTAAAAAAAAAAAAGGCAAAGTACCCACCTAAGCAGCACAGCCAATAAGAATAAGAATAAAGCTTCCAGCACATTGGATGGATAGATCCTTTGTAAGAAGAACTGAGGGGTAAGGTGTAACCTACAAAGGAGGAAGGAGTATGGTAAACAATAGAGCTATCAAAATATCAAATAGGATTCACACCTGATAGATTGAAAAGCTAACTTCTAGAGAGGTAATAAGAAACATGTGGATGCCTTTGTTTCCATTAATAATTACTGATATCATCTCTTATCATACTCATCCATCCCATTACAGACCTTACTAGTGATAGGATCTCCCTATTCCTCCCCACCAACCATAACCACCTACAGCAAATGTGTCTTCTTTTCCCTTCTGGGAAGTGACCAAGTATGACAGAGATGCCTTCAGAATCAGAGGACTTGAGTTCTGCTACTTAATCCTAATGTAATGTCATGCAAATGATGTCTCCTAGGATCTTATTCACCTTATCTGTAAAATGAAGGAGGCTGAACTAAATCCAGGATTCTTAATCTGGGTTCATGAACTTTTTAATATTTTGATAATTGCAACTGTACTTTATTTTAGGCATTTGAAAACAAACCTCTCTCTGAGAAGGGGTCTATATACCTCGGACTGAAAAAGGGGTCCATGACACAAAACAGGTGAAGAATTCCTGTACTAAATGATGTGGAGTCTCCCTTCCAGCCCTAAAACATATGAGTATGACTCATTGTTTAGTGGAAATCACATTCCTTCCACTCCATTTTTTAACACCTTTCTTAGTCATCCAGGAAAGTCCAATTAAAAATAACATTGGTCAAAGACAAAAATCACATACTACCAAATCCAGTGATCACAGAAAACATAAGTTGGGAAATGGGAAAGGCAGTCAATCACTCAAAAAATATTTGTTGGGGAAATGTCTTTTTCCTTTTAAATTTTGCTGAGAGTAAACAGAGAAGCTACTCTTTTAATAAGAACAGCTGACATCTAAAGGGAGAAGGTATAGCTCAAATGATGTGAGAATCTTAAGGCGGTACAATTGCTCCCAGAAGACTTCTATCCAAAAAGCATAAGGTCCAGTCACTATAATTGCATCTTTTAACTCTTGAGAGAAGATCTGAAATTTAGGTCAGAGTGGCTGATACAATGGATATTTAATAAATGTTTGCTAAACTGAACTCAATTTTAAAAGCATGGAAAGTTAATACAATCCAAATTAAAGCTAGATTTTCCTCTCTCTAATTCTTGCTCTTAAGTGCCACCTCATTTCCTAGAAACTTTCTCATATAATCTAATTTGATTAATATATGAAAATAGTTACATTTTTAAAAGCCTGTGGTTGTATAATACCTTTATCATCTTTGTTCCTATGATGAGACCCTTAATGAATATATAATTCCTCGCAGTAATAGGAGCAAGTCATCATTTCTTAGAATTCAACGGATCTGTAAACTCATCAATGTGAAAATCATTTCCAGTGGTACGGACTGATGGTAAACATAATCTTTGTCA
Source organism: Pseudocheirus occidentalis (assembly GCA_028646575.1). Lineage (NCBI taxonomy): Eukaryota > Metazoa > Chordata > Mammalia > Diprotodontia > Pseudocheiridae > Pseudocheirus > Pseudocheirus occidentalis. Next base: position 292,956,383 of record CM053594.1, on the reverse strand, counting down.
ATGATCTTTGTTGTTGTTCAGAGTGTCTGACTCTTCATGACCCTATTTGTGGTTTTCTTGGCAAAGACACTGGAGCGGTTTACCATTTCCTTCTCTATCTCATTTTACAGAAGTTAAATGACTTGCCCAGGGTCACGCAGCTAGTAAGTGTCTGAGGTCACATTTGAACTCAGGTCTTTCTCTTTAGGTCTGGCACTCTATCCACTGCACCACCTAGCTGCCCAATAATTTTTAGCACCTACTATACACCAGGAATTGTGTTAGGTGCTGAGCATAAAAACAAAAAACCCTCCAGTTAATAAATTCTTATCAAGATCCTCTCCTAAATGCTCCAGGAAGGATCTACCCAACGTGTTTATGGCCTTCCTTGAGTGTCTTAGGTCTTCCTGGGTACCAGCACAATATTTGGAATTGTCCAGCTCCTATCATCCCTTACTTTTATTACAAGGCTACCTCAATGCCTTTCCTGGCTTTCTATCTCTTGAATGATATAATTTATGCCACTTTCATACTCATCATCTATGATAAAGATAGTGTATTTGAACTCGATCTCAGCATTCACTTTTGTTTATGAGAAAATTAAAGAAATTCATGCTAAAGGCAAAACAATTTTGAAAACACGGCTGGACCAATTGTCAAGATATCTCAAAGAAGGAAAACATACCAAAGAAGCGGAAAATCCACATACGTATTATTAGCAAAAATAAAACTAAAAGACAGAGGGTAACTGAAAGAATATTGCCAACTACTGACCCTTGTTCCTACGTTCTCATGTCCAGGAGATCATTATGGAGAATGGTCTACATGTCTATCAAAGGTATCCTTGATGAAAACAGAAGGGAAGCCATAGGTTCTTTCAGGTGGCTAGATGGCACAGTGGGTAGAGTGCCTGACCTGGAGTTTAAATCTGGCTTCAGACACTTACTTGCTGTGGGATCCTGGGCAAGTCACTTAACCCTCTTTGGCTCAGTTTCCTCATCTGTAAAATGAGCCAGAAAAGGAAACAGCAAACTACTCTAGTATCTTTGCAAAAAAAAAAAAATCCAAAAATGGTCACGAAAATATGGACACAACTGAACAAAAAAAAACCCATAGGTTCTTGGAATATTATTCTAGAGAGCACCATTCTTCACATTGACACATTTGACTGAAAGGTCTAGGGAATAGAAAATTCTATTGTGTGCTTAACGTTCATTGATTACAAAAAAGCATCTGACACCCAACTGCCTAACAGGGCATGACACAAAGTGAACACTTAACAAAAACTTACTGTTTGACCAAAGAGAGAAAAAAGGAAGCTTTAAAAGCTCTCTTCCAATAAGGTATCACCCAAGCATGTTGAGATTACATAAAGTTCTTTGATAGAAGCCACCACAGAGACAGCTTCACTTAACAGTTCTCTGTTATGATCAAATGAAGCATGAAGCAAGAGAGGATGGACAGGTCAAACAGAGGAATTTGCCACCATCTCCTTTATACAAAATTATCACAATACTAGATATAATGAACATTTTGAACAGTATTTTATGAAATCTATGGGCAGTATGTGATCTGCTTCATAGCATGGTAATGTGATGCTATTTTATAGCATGGTAAATATTATGTATTTATCTGTAAGGCTTTTTATGAATGAGTACTTAAGAAAATCTACTAGGCCTTCCATGCTACTACCACTAATGCAATAGGGCAATAGGGCTTTGCCTTGAGGAAAGGGCCAAAAAATCAACTGGTGGAACCCTGTCGTTTATATTTGTTCAAATGCTACCTTATATATTTTATTATAATAAAATAAATCTCAGGATATTTTAATAATCTAATACAAGTTAAAATAATATACACATTGGCATTCTAACGAACCATCAAGATTCCATAATCAATAGGGTTCCGCATCACAAGAGTCTATAAAGTACCCCTTACCCTACCACCACCATCATCAGAATTCTAACAAAAATAAAATCTTTTGAAATGCTATTAAGAAATCAGCTTCTCAGTTTTAATAAATACTTACAGATATCTATAAACAGAAAATGTGTCCAAACCACTGAAAATAGTGTGTGTGTGTGTATGGGAGAGGGAGAGACAGAGGGAGGGAGAGACAGAGAGATACATACATACACACTAAGTTTAAGTGACATGATTACCATTAAGTAAGTAAGTTGTTGCCAGATGATCATGAGTTAAAAGCAAGAGCTAAAAAGAATGCAAAGACAAGTAGTGCTTAAAAAGTGAGTAAAAAAAAAAGATGTTTAAAGTGTACAAGGCAGAGACAGGGCTAGAAGGCAGACAATCAATGCATATTTCTGAAAAGAACATTCTATTTCTTTTCTTGTTTTCCACTGGGGGTGGCCAGAGGGAAAGAAAATAAATGGTTGCTAGTAGAACAAATTTAAAATAAAAATCATAAACTTTTTTTAAAGCAGTTGGAGGTTAGCTCCCTTCTCAGACATCTCTGGATAAAAAGGGGCTTCCACATAAATGGATTTTCCTGATGACTAAATCTTATGCTTTAAATTACCCAGATTTTCAAAATGTTAAATCTTTTGGATGGAGACTTTGATAAGTTTTTGACGTGACCTCATCCATGTGGGTGTTCCCTCTTTGGGGAATGATCATAAGTCATCCTCATCCTGTGTGAATTTCTTCTCTTTTGGGTGGAAAGTTTTCTAAAATGAATGCCACTGCTTCCTTGCTTTCTAAGAATATACTGAAAGTAATTTAACCTTTTCACGCTAACCCTCGGCAAGGACTTGACAGATCAAAATTAAATTCGTGTCATGCTTCACTGGGGCACTTTGCATTCTCAATATTAAACTGTACCCATTAGAATTCCTCTTGAACACATGAAGCACATGATTGGCTGCACTACTCTGGGGCAGTGCCTGGCAGTCGGACTGGGTGGGCATGTTGGCCTATTGCCATCCCTGACTGTCAACTTAACCTAAACTAGTAGGGCTGCCCTTGATATCTGACCTTGGTCCATTCATTTCCCTGTGTGCTACTGACTCAAGTCTGCTTTGATCTATCCTTCACATAGCTAACAAATTTTCCTAAAACAAAAATCCAACCACGTCATTCTCTCCTACTTCATTAGCTGCCTTTCCTGCTATTACCTCTAAGATCAAATATCAATGTCACTGTTTAGCATTTAAAGCTCTTCACAATCTAGTCCCGACCGCTCTTCTTTTCAGTCTCATTACACATCGTTTACCTTTATGGACGGTGAGGTTTGACCAAACTGGCCTTTGTCCCATTTGTCATACAGAGCACTCCATCTCCCACCTACTTGGGAGGGACACAGCCTTTGTACAGGCCATCTCCCAGGCCTAGAATGCATTCCCTTCTCAATTCTAGTTCACAGAATTCATATTCACCTCAAGTGCTCCATTCTACATGAGGCCTTCCTGATTTTCTCAGGTATGTGATTCCTCTCCCTCCCACAACCCCCCTCCAAGTTGCCTTATATCATGTTTATGTATATCAGAGGCTCTTTGAGGTCAGGAGCCATTTTAACTTTTGACTTAATGTGGCCAATACCTAATAGAGTATCTTGGCAGCTTATTAACTGACTGAGATCCATATGAAGTACATTCCTTTCTTTGTAAATGGAAATGAAAAAACAAACAAAATACCCAAAACAACTGTTTCCTCACATCCGGGGGGTTTTATAAATTATAAATTCTGCTAGTGGATGAGGAGACCTTCTTCCTTCTGACCTCTAACTCTATGTTTTTTCAAGAAAGGTAGCAGGGCAAACACCTCCCCCTTTCAGTCTTTGAAAAGGAGGAGAATTAATCTGGGACAGGTAGACTTAGGGAAGGAGGAACATAGAGGAAAAACTACCTGTTAATATATTTTTGTTCTAACAGTAATAACTTCATCCATTATTTAGGAGAGCAAAACTACCTGATCATACACCAAAGATTGTTTTTTGAGTTCTCTCATCTGCTCTTAAATTTTTGTCTGTTCCCTCTCTTGTTTTCAGCTTATCTATAGAAGGTCTACACTGCACTCCTAACATCTTTCTAATGTGTGGATCCAAATTTGCTATGTTAATAAATGAAATGAATAAATGATGCTTTCTAGTCAGGTTGGTCCATTTGCCACAGAGGTGGGTGATGGGACAAGTAAATGCAAACAACTAAGAATGGATTAATGAGCACACTCCTCATGATATCAAAGACATTCTACCACCCTCTATACGCACATTACCTAGCTTTGCTATAAGAGTCTACATACATACATACATACAGTTATCCCTTCTACACAGCAACTTTCCCCATCATGGTTTCAGTACATCCCAGGTCTGCTCAAGGAATTACAGGGGAAATTTGGGAGAGTTTTACAGAAGCCACAGACAATACAGAAATTTCTAAGTTTAGAAACTTAGAAATGCTCAAATATATGTGCAGTATTGTATAATATCAACATATTTTATCTTTTACTGCCATAATAATTCAGGGTTCTTCTCTGGCAGGGGTGGAGGGCCAGAGCATTTTACAAGGCTCTTCCAGATCAATGGAGTACTGTGCCCCAAGCACCCATAAGGTGGAAGGGGTACGAGAGAAACAGAGACAGAAACAGAAACAGAGACAGAGACAGAGAGAGACAGAGACAGAGACAGAGAGAGCAAGTGAGAGCGCGCGCGCGTGTGTGTATGTGTGCGCGCGCGTGTGTGTGTGTGTGTGTGTGTGTGTGTGTGTGTATGTGTGTGTGTGCATTTTAAGCGTTGGGGCCTGTTTATCCTTTTCATTCAAAAAACATCTCCAGATCCCTTGGTCCTCCTGAGGCTAAAACAATGCTACCCTTAACTGCAGTGATTGCTCACATTTAACCTATAGTTCTGGGCTAGGCTAGTTTCTCTGGAAATACACATGCCATTTTTCCTCTCAGAAGAAAAGATAGTCAAGAAATTGTATGTCGGGGCAGCTAGGTGGTGCAGTGAATAGAGCACTGGAGTCAGGAGGACCCGAGTTCAAATCTGGCCTCAGACACTTGACACATTTACTATCTCTGTGACTTTGGGCAAGTCACTTAACCACAATTGCCTCCCAAAAAGCACACACACAAAAAAGGAATTGTGTGTGGCTGGTGGGGCTTATTAGTGCATATAACCCATTATTAGGAGGCAGGTAGGTATGGATCAAGCACCAGATCTAAAGTCAGGAACACAAGTTCAAATCTGCCCTCAGACACTATCTGTGTGACCCTGGACAAGTCATTTAATTGCTCTCTGCCTCAATTTCCTCACTGTAAAATGGGGATAATAATAGCACCTACCTCCCCAAACTGTTGTGGCGATCAAGTGAAATAATAATTAGGAAGTGCTTAGCAAAGTGCTATAGAGACATTAGCTTATTCTAGTTCTTAGTAGCATCACCATCACTACACCATGTGCCCCCGCTGCTTTACACGCTATCATTAAACCCTGTATTTAGACTGGCAGTGTGCTAGGCTGTCTCTATTCATGGAGAACAAGAACCAAATCAACCAAACAGGTTTGTCATAATTATATCTAGAGGAAAACAAAAATGTTTCCGCATGACGGAACCTTCAAGAGAAGGTTTATGGTGTCTACTGCATCGGATCAGAGTCTCACTTTTTTTTTTTAATTTCCCAATTGTTAAACAACACAGGAAAACAGGTAAGCAAAGGCCAAATAAATGAAGGAGCCAACCAGTGTTCTTTACCACATAAAGAGACCGTCTGGGACATACTAATTGATCAGACCAAAAGTTTGATTAGAAAGAAAATCGAAAGCAAAGGATAAAAGAAAGTATCTGCTGGCCTCCTCACTTATTTGAAGATGAATATTCTGCCTCCACTGCTTAGAATGGAGCTAACTCTGGAAATAGGCAAAAGCAGTCCTCTGTGCATCCAAACATGTAGGTCAGATTCCACAGACTTTACTAAGACAAGGGCTCCGTTTCAAGCCTGTATGCTTTTACTTCAGATTTAGTTATAACAAATTTCTTGAGATAAGTCAATTGTTTTATCCCAAGGAATGGAAAGAAACATAGCCCCATGCTACTTTTTTTTTAATCTCTTCTTCTTGCTTAATTTTTGGTGAAATTACAATAGAGTAATTAAACAATAAGAGAGATTTCCCCCTATCTGAGGTTTTTAAACAAAATCTAGACAGTCATTTGTTGGGCAATATGTAGAGGGGCTGCTGAATCTCAAAACTGGGAGACACCTGGGAGATCATCCATTCCAATCAATAATATATTCAACAAGTGGTTATCCAATCTTTGGGTGAAAAAATTTCCCAAGACAGAAAAACTCACATCCTTCTGAGGCAGCCTATACTGCTTTCTCATAACTCTAATGGATAGTAAGGTTTTTTTTTTTTTCTGGGAACCAACTCCAAATATTCCTTTCTGCCAAGGACCCAACATAGTGCCAGGCAATCAGAGACACTTAATAAATATCTGTTGAGCGACTGACTTCAGTTTCCACCCCTCTGTTTCTAGATCTTGTCTTTTGGGGCCAAGAACAAGGTGAATCCCTGTTCTGCCCAGCAACTCACTGAGAGTTCTCATTGCCCCGCTCAAAGCCTTAGAGCCATCTCTTTAGAGCCAAGAAGCCATCTAAGGCAGATTCATTTTACAGATGAAGTAACTAAGGCTCATATATGTGAAATGAAATCCCCAAAGTCACAAAAGTAGGTTATGGTAGAGCCTGAGTTTGAATCTAAATTCACTAATCTCTTTTCTTTCTTTTTTTTGAGGGGGCTGAGGTGGGGTGGGGTGGGAGGATTCGGCAAACACTGTTTAGTGATTTGCCCAGGGTCACACCCCTAGTAAGTATCTGAGATTGTATTTGAACTCAAGTTTGCCTGACTCCTAGCTGCCCCAAAGTTTGCTAATTATAAGTTCAATGTTCTTTCTATAGTACTATTTAGAAAAGCAGAAAGAGAAATACCATGTGCGTTAAAAGAAAGCCCAGTTTTCCTTTCCAAATCCCAAAATGCTTCAAGATCAATTATTATTAATACTCTCATATATTACAAATATGTGTCCAGACAGCTACTAAGTATTCTCAAGCACAGTACTCATCCCACACTGACTCACCGAAGAACCTACTTCTTTATTAAAGCTAGCTGTTTGACAATCAAGAAATGATCAAATGACCTGCCAGACTAGGAAAACTTATTCACCTACAGCAAGATCTTATTCCCAAAGTCCTAAACAATACTTACTAGCTAATAAATATGGCTACAAATCAAAATACTGAAGGAAATCTCTCTATAAAAACCATCTGTGTAATAATGGTGTTTGTAATGATATGAAGAGGAATAAAGAATTTAAAATAACAGAAAAAGTGCTTCAAAGCAATTCACCGGCCTTTCATGCCCACACTTGCATGGTCCAGTCTCATTCAGGTGCCTACCACAGACCAAAGAAATCGTCATTAAACCTAGCAGGTGAACTGGATGGAGGCTCTTACCAAAAACAACAACAACAACAACAACAACAACAACAACAACAACAACAACAACAACAAACAAAGAAAGAAAAATAGGAGAGAGAAACTTCAAACCATGGAGGAGAATGGAAAATCTGCTTTCAGATGCTGAAAACAAGTTAAACATAAGAACTGAGCAAGACTGACACTATCTAAAATTCCCTGCCCCTTTCACCAATATGTTACGGGGCGGGGGGGGGGGGTGTGGTGTGCATTCTTAGCAGAAGTTTTGTACCAAAATAACTGAAGAGGCAAATTTTATATGACTTTGTCTTTTTTTATTTTTTTATCAGTCAAGTAAGAGAGAACTTAAGGAATATGCATATTCCTTCAAAGGAAGACATACAACCTATACATCAGATTCACAGCCACACAACCAGAATAAGTTTTCCAGTGCAGAGATGGCTCTAACAATTTTCCTTCCCCTGATTATTTACCTCAGAAATGTCTCCAAACATACACATAACATTAAATGCTGATACATGTTATTATAATGTGGCAGCATTCAGTCAAATCAGCTTTTAAGATATTTGGCAATGCAACAGGTAGATGGAGGGGAAGAGTGACCATTAGAAACTCAGAAACCAACTTTAAAAATCTGGAATCTACATTCTAAATTCAATTTCCAGTTTGGGCTACAAAAAAATATGACAGCTATATCTAAATAACTTTATCGTGACACTCTCATAATACATCACTCCTTCCCCCCCCAATTTCATTTCTTGCAAGTGGAGGCAGAACAAAATCAGTATTTGAAAGATATTTATCTGTCTCTGTTACTACGTAGAGGCACAGAAACAACTCTGGGGGGCACTGGGGTCTGACAAATAGAAGGCAGAGGGTCGCCTAACTTCTCAGGGTCCCCAGATCAATCTCTAAGATTATAAATTAGAGATGTGTTGCCCATTGGCGCCAGTGGAAACAGTCTCCATGCTAGGAATCCTCCACAAAAATGAAATAACAAATCCAGGCCAAAAATATGTGTGTGTCTGGTGGCAGTGGTGGTGCTGGTGCTGTGCATGTGTATGTGTGTGTGTGTGTGTGTGTGTGTGTGTGTGTGTGTGTGTTTTTATACCTAATGTTATACCAACCAGGTTGCCTGGATAAACAACCACCAAGGCAAGAGGGCTCTCTTGTCCTCGGTTCCCATGAACACATGATGAAAGGATGAAACTAAATTATATCCAAGTTTCCTTTAATTTTAAAATTTTTTTATATAATACCAAGTGCACCTGAACCATTACAGGCCATTTCTGATTCTTCCCATCACTAGCCCCTCAATTCCAAAGTTATTTTGTATTTACTTATCTGCATACATGTTTCCCCCATACTTGGCACATCATAGTCACTGAATAATAAGTATTTATTGGACTGAACTGTCTACCAGGAGTGGGGAACCTGGGGCCTTGAGGCCACATGTGGCCCTGTAGGTCCTCAAGTGCAGCCCTTTCACTGAACCCAAACCTCACAGAACATATCCCCTTAATGAAAGGATTTGTTGTGTAAAACTTGGACCCAAGTCAAAAGGCCACACCCAAGGACTTAGAAGGCCACATGTTCAAGGTCCCAGGTTCCCCAAACCTGATCTATACAGACACCACTGCTCTAAGCTCATCTTTCCCCCAAAGTCTTTCTCAACTTCTCCAGGCCATGGGGAAACCTCTTTTTTCTAAAATTCATACAGCACTGATAGTATATAAGTGGATGTTCTATAGGGTAATGCAGAAGGCATTGCTATCACTGTCTGTTTCCACCAGAGGAAAGACAAGATTTTTATACTTTAATAAAATACTCCACTCACCTGAAAGAAAATTTTTGGCAATAACTTCAGAACAAAGTTTCAAAATTCAAACTAAGTGAAAAGGGCCTGTGGGCACTCAAATAATTGTCACAAAATCCCTACACAGAAGCATCACAAGCACACATTTAAATTACTAATCTTCACAGGATTGTTTTATCTGAATCCAGCCCTCCAACAATTAGAAGCAACAAAGGAGAGATGGGATTTGGACATGAGGAGGGTGTAGGAGGTAGAAACAGTTACCACAAAGTCACAACAACCAGACAAGGAGGAAGACCACAGTTGAAACCAACAGGAGGAACAGAACCAATTGTCTACTATAGAATATTCATAGAGAAGGCAAGGGGGTATCTAAAGAATTTTAGAAACATTGCTATCTAAAATGACTATAATTGGGGCAACTAGGTGGCACAGTGAATAGAGAACCAGCCGTAGAGTCAGGAGGATCTTAGTTCAAATCCAGCTTCAGATACTTAACCCAAAAACTAGCTGTGTGACCTTGGACAAGGCACTTAACCCCAATTGTCGTACCTCCCCCCTCCAAAAAGCAAAACATAAATTAAAAACATTAAAAATTAAAAAAAATAAAATAAATGACTATATTTTTTAAAATAAAGTTTTTTGCATATGAATGGGGAAAACATCAGTGAACCAGGAAATTTACTTATATGGATTCTGATAACGCCAGATAAATGAGTCATGATAGCATTCTTTTCTATTTCCAACATGCCAAAGTTACACGTCTAGGAAGTATTTAATGATTACTCCTGGAATGACTGATTGGCTGAGAGCATTTTTAGCGTAGGGAGAGAGTATTGATGGTACAAAGGGAAGACTCAGGTTACAGCCATTCTGCAATCAATCCAGGAAGTCTTCATGGAGGGAGTGGGGAATCAGGAGAACTGTTTGAATGAGGAGAAAAAGAAATAATTCGATAGGAATACAAATTATTTTAGAAGTTTGAAAAGGGAAAAGGACTTAAAGATACTTTAGAGGAAAGGAAATAGTTTCACTTGTGATGGTAAAACTATATTTATCATCTTCACCATTACCTTGTTTCCCTATTCACATATAAATCTATTTAAAAATCTCTGAAAATACTCAATATAGGAAAAAGGGACCACTGGAGGAAAATCTGGCTCCTTAGTTTTTAGATACTTTATTTCAATGTTAATACCAAGTTGAATAAATATAAATATATACATTTGATAAGCTGGACTACGCATAGGTATTTTGACTCACAAAATGAACTAACAGGTGAGTAAAATGATTATTAAAATTTGCAATAATTTACAGGTCTGATTTTTCTAGTGTTAAAAGACTATTTTTAAACGGTTTGTTTTTGGTGAGGGTTTTTTTGGAGGGGGTGGGGTGTCAGGGTATCAGAAAGAAAAATATGTTCCATCACAGCTGATTACTGGGAAAATTCTAAGTCTTCCAAAGGACTTCAGTTTAGAGGGAGACAGCATCCCAGAATTGCTGATCTTACAGGAGAAAAGATTCTGTCAGTCTTCAAAAAGAATGCTTAATAATAGAGAAAATAAAGAGACTAGGGGCTTTGTAAAGAGATATAAAAATAGGTACCTGAAGCAGAAAGGCTTCCTGGGTGAAAAGCTTCTGAATTTCCCAGGTGGTGTCAGCTGTTCCTTTATCTGGCTGGCATAAAGAATTTTCGATCTGTATTGGAATTTCAAACTCAGGAGGGAGATCTGGACAGGTGAAAGATATAGCTTTTGTTCATTAGGCTCAGAGCATGACAAAAGAACCTTTGAGAAAAGGTCAGCTCTCTGCCTCTAATTTAGAAGAGAAGGTACTTCCAAATAAAGATTCAGGATTCTGTATTTCTCAACAGAGACCGAAAGTAAAAAAACATTACAACAGGCAACAACTTCTGTTCAGAAGATGCCTGATGCCTAAAGGAGTCAGAAGACCCAAGTTCCAAATGCTGCCTCACATAATTACTCCTATTATATGACCTGTCATATAATGTCAATTCAGAGAAGCTGGGGGTGGGATGGAGAAGAGTGGTGTTCAATTTCCTCATCCCTAAAAGAAACAGGTTGTACTAGAAGACTCATGAAGCCCCTTCCTGCTCTAAAACAAATTTTCAAAGAACACTCTAGGGACAGCTAGGCGGAACAGTGGAAAAAGGACCCAAGTTCAAATGTGACCTCAGACACTAGACACTTACTAGCTGTGTGACTCTGGGCAAGTCACTAAGTCATTTAACCTGAACTGCCTTGCAAAAAAAAAAAAGAGAGAGAGAGAGAGAGAGAGAGAAAAGAAAACCACCCCACTCTATACATAGGCTCAATTTTATACATGATAGAACTTCCACCTATGTATGTAGGGGCAACAGGCAATGTAAATAATATTTACATTTCATTCAATTCAAGAACAATTCAACAAGTATTTAAACATTTACTATATGCCAAGTATAGTATTAGGTTGCAAAAATACAGAGACAAAAATGAAACAGTCCCTGTCTTCGAGGAGCATTAGTTTTAAGGGGAAGGGGGAAAGAGAAGGAACAATACTTATGTATAAAGTGAAATACAAAATATATTCAAAATAATTTGGTGGTCAGAGGGAGGAGGGCAACAGTAGCATTGGCAACGGGCAAATGTAAAAAGTAGCACTTAAGCTGAATTGTTTTTGTTTTTGTTTTTTTAATAAAAAGAAAACACCAGAAGGAGTATATGAGTCAGCCTCACAGTCAAAATCAGCTGATTTCAAGTTCTACTTTTCACACACATTAACTGTGTGACCCTAGAGCAATAATGTTTTTAAGGCTTAAAATCCATTTTTTCATAATAATAATGTCCCCATTTCTCAAAATCCAGACTGTGAGAGGGTCAAAGATCACCTATAGCAAAGAGGGCTGCGCACCTTAGCTCCAGGAAAACAAGTAATGCTAAGAACCACAGGAATCAATAGAGCACCAACACACAGTGCCCCTACCCCTGCTCCTGCCCCTGCCCCTAAGCTTGTACTTGGACTACCAAGAAAGAATGTGAACACTAACCCTATGGGAGCTCCAAGGAGGAGGGAAAGCTCCTTCATTCTGGGTGCCATTCCCTCTACCATCCAAGAAACACAGAGGATCAAAAAACCAAAAAAACCAAATGGATAATGGGACCCTGAAAGCAAATAGCAGCACGGTTGGGAAGAGGAAAAGGCTTTTCTAATATTGCTGCCTGAACTTCATGGACATATCTGGATCCTAACCAAAAAGGGAATGAGACTTGAGGACTGCGTCTATATTGCTGCTAGACCAGTGAGGGGAGAAAGATGGATGGTGAAGGGCAGGGGTGGGCACTGGATTTGAATTCAGGTCTTCCTGACTTCAGACACCACCAAGCTGCCATAAAGGGTCCTTCTCTGCAAGGTCTGGAGAAACTCAACACTGTAACTCCAGCCAAAATTGTCTCCAGGTGTTCCTTAGTTAAATTTGGGCAGTTTCCATCCTTCACAACAAGTCCTTCCATTGTACCACCATGGCCAAAGTAGCCACTGAGTAATGGGAGTCCCTCCTGTGGTTCCATCTGGCATCATCAGACCAGTCCCTGGATCCCCTGAGGCATGAGCTGGGACATTCACACCTCTCTAGGAACTTTAGTAGAAAAGATGCATAATGCCTCCTAAACCCATGTGGCCTATGAGACTTTCTGCTCTTCCAAAGGAGGAGCTTTGCTTGGAAGCCATCCTAATGCCTGTGCCATATCTTCCTGTTGCCCCTTCATCTATTTCTCACAAGTCTGTGCTTCTTCTCTGCTTGAGCTCAATTTGCTTGGTTTCTGCACGTCCTCATTATGTTATGTAGTTTCTCTATCCCTTGAGACTCCTTTGAGGTCTCATCTGCTTGACCTGGTGTTAAAGGGAAGCAGTCTCCATCTCCAGCTTCTCCCCAGCTTCCTTGATGTTTCAGTCTACTTGGTCTGGCCACTGCTTCTCACCTCAATCAGGGTCTTCCAGTGCATGGCATACTTATACTCAAAAGAGTGAGGCTGTGCAAATAGAGGTGGGTGTTCTTGTTTCTTGGGAAACTTAGTTCTTGAAGACCAACTTCTCTGGGAGAACATCATCTGGTTGGTTGTTAGGCCGAGGAAGCATCACAGGTTTAGGGAATGCATCTGTCCAAACCTTTCCAAGCAGCTGGCTTCCCTGAGAATCCCACAATGCTTTTCCCTAAAGACCCTCAATCATTCACAATCTTGATGGTCTTCTCCCCTGCCTAAATACAGAAAATACCTTCTCCAACAGTTCACTGGACACCAACTGAGATAAGTTCTCAACCACCAGGGATGAGGTATGGCAAGTACACACACACACACGTGCATGTGGGCATACACACACATAACTGCTTTCTACGTTAGGGAATATCATCCATTTTCACTTTAGCAATCTCTGCTATGGTCCAGATCCAAGTTCCCAAAGCTTTTATCCTTATGTATGAAAGACCCATCCTATTCTACCTTTTCATGTTTCTCAAAGTTTCCTATCTTCTCTTCAGTGATGGAAGGAGGAGATTGCCTACAACCTGGTAGTAACAGAAGATCAAAATCTTCTCCTCTGGCTTCTGGAAATACTTCAGAATTCTTTGGGCATCTCCATCATGCCTTCCTTCCCCAGGAAATTCATCATTGGGAAATCTCAGGATTCTGCAAGGCTAAACCTGCCTCATCACTTTGAATCATATGATCAGAATGAATCCTATCTCATCAGTGCCCTTTGTCCCTCTGACTGGAGGGCAAGTCCATTTGGACCATTTTAGACTTCTCCATCATGACTTGTGTCACAGGGGGTATCTTCCCCCCCTCTTTTCTCTTCCCACTTTTAGCTTCCTTTCCTGTATTGTCTTCTCTCATTAGATTGTAAGTTCCAGGGTTCTTGTTTTGTTTTTTGTATTTGTATTTCCAGCACTTAGCACAGGGCCTGGCACACTGTAGTTGCTTAATAAATATTGACTGACCACAGCAAACATTTATTAAGCACCTCCTTTATTAAGGACAAGAGATACAAAAAGGCAAAAGACAGTTCCTGTCCTCAAGGAACTCACAATCTAGTTAAGCCTTCATACTGACTGTTGGACTGTTGTCAATTTGCAGATATTAGGGTGGCAGCTCCTGTTGCTGTGGCTGGTGCCACTGGTGGAGTATCTTTTATAGGAAGCTATATTCAATCCCTCTTTTTTTTCTTTTTTAAAAATTTATTTTATTTTTAATTTATGAAACTGAACAAAGATTTCCTTAACATAGCCTAATTTTTAAAACATCTGCAGATGAAACTACAAATCTATTACGTACAAGTTACTATTCCTTTTAAATATATACTAAAGTTATCATGTAAATTTCTTTTTATTTCTTTTTTACCCTCTTCTCTTTCCCCTTTGCTCCCCTACCCCCCAGGGCTACCATTAGGGGTGTGTGTGTGTGTGTGTGTGTGTGTGTGTAAAATCATTGTATACATACTTGTATTTATCAGTCCTTTCTCTGGATGCAGACAGCTTCTTTCTTCATACGTCCTTTGGGGATTTATAATAGACAAAACTTATCTGCTCAAAGTCATTCTTAAAACAATATTGCTTTTATTATATACAATGCTCTCTTGGTTCTGCTCATTTCTGTCTTCCATTATTTCATGCAAGTCTTTCCATGTTTTTCTAAAATCATTAAGTTCCTAATTTTTTATATCACAATAGTATACCATTACATTCATATACCACAACTTAACAAGGTCATTCCCCAATTGATGTGCATCCCTAC
Organism: Pseudocheirus occidentalis; assembly: GCA_028646575.1. NCBI lineage: Eukaryota > Metazoa > Chordata > Mammalia > Diprotodontia > Pseudocheiridae > Pseudocheirus > Pseudocheirus occidentalis. The sequence goes on along the minus strand of CM053594.1, from coordinate 292,941,353 downwards.
AATTTCCAGGTCTTTGTCACCACAAAAAGAGCCGCTATAAATCTTTTAAAATGTGTAGGTTCTTTCCCCTCTTAATTCTACTGCCTCCCCTCTGTTAATTATTTCCTGCTTATGCTGTATATAACCAGTTTTTATATGTTTGTTTATATGTCATCTCTCCCATTAGACTGTAATGGGACTGTAATGTAATCAGACTTTAAGGATTGGGGCTGTCTTACTAAACCCAGGACTTAGCAGTGAGCCTGTTACAGAGTTGAAATTCAGTTAATTTTTATTGATTGATTTAATATGATTCAGTTTATCCAAGTCAAGCCTTTCTCCACACAGAAGCAAAGCTGTCTCTCCACCAAGTATAGGCAGCTCTTGGGCAAGTCAAACCTCTTAATGCTCCAGGACAAATAAAGTTCAGAGCAATTACCTATCTACAGGAGTTCAGACCAAAACAAAGTATTATTCACTCTGCCATTCCTTTAAATCTGAATTCATTTTAATAGAGGGCACAGTTGTGCATGGAAGGGAGGACATGAGCACAGGTTGAGACCTTAGAGATAATCAAGTCTAGCTTCTTCTTTTTACAAAGGAAGAAAAAAGAGTGGCTTGTTTAGGATCCTACAGCAAGCGAATGGCTAAGCTAGGACTGTAATTCAGGTCTCTAGCTCTAGTCCTTGGGCCTTCCTATTAATCTGATACCTAGACCTCCTAACCAATTTCCAAAATTCTCATTGAACATAGACCATCTTCTACCTCAGCAAGCAGCCTATAAAATCCAATGAGATCGTCTTTGCAAAGTGCTTAATATAGCTTAAAATCCAATAAATATCAAGTATTCTTTTTATTAGTCATTTAAGTATGGCAAAAACCAAATTTCCTTCACTTACTCTTTTACATTTACTACTGTTAATTGCAATAATCCCAATCATGTAACTTTGGAGTCATATTTGACTTCTCACTCTTCCTTACTACCTAGAATCTGTCTATCACCAAATCTTGGCTCCATTTCTTAGACTCACTTTTTCCCATCCTTATTCCCTACTAGTGTTCACAGGAGTTGATTTCATTCTTGTCCAGAAAGTTTGTACAGTAAAGTCCCACACTTTATCTGCAAAAGCTGTATTAATTTAATGTTTCTGTCATGTTTGTGTTTGTCCCATTTTCTGTGCATTTCTATAAGTTCCTTATAGAGAAAAAATTGTTTTTGCTATTATATACCACAGAGGTCATCAATAGTACTGTAATGCTAGAATGCTATTTATTGGACTCCAAGGAGATAGGGAGGCTGGGGGAGAAAGCAGTGAAAAGGAAAAAGAGAGAGAGAAAAAAAGAGAGGAAGAGAAATAGGAAGGAAGGAAGGAAGGAAGGAAGGAAGGAAGGAAGGAAGGAAGGAAGGAAGGAAGGAAGGAAGGAAGGAAGGAAAGCAGGTTTTAGAACACAGTTTCTCCAAGGTCCATTAACAGGGCAACTGATTCAGTCTGCAATGACAGTTTATATGAAGCTAGTGAAATTTAGGTGGCCCACTGTGAGTTCTCATGAGAGATTATATGGTTCCCTAGAGCTCTTTACAGCTTACATCATCCCCCTGTTTCCATATCTCTGCTCAATAAAAAAAGATGCTCATTTCTCACAGTGGGAGTTTGTAATTTAGAGGAAGTTCAGATGGGCCCTCTTGCTGGGAAGCAATGTAAACAGATACCAGGAAGCTTAGTTTACAATTAACACAGTTTTAAAAAATTATACAACACAATTGAACGTGAGTGACTAGTATCTTTTGGGTGCCCACAAATCCCCAAACAACCCCCACTTTCAGATGCTGAAAAATAAAAATGCTCTATTTTTCAGGGGGGACCATGTCCTCAACTGAAGTAAGAATTAAGAAAAGAGGAAAGAATTCACAGCTGAATTCTTCTCAGAGAGTATATGCAGCATTTCCTTTCTAACTGGCTCAAATGCCATTCAAATGCTTGTTCTAACAGTCTTAAAGGTGATAAAGTCCCGTTCTGGGTCTCTAGGAAGCCTACATTTCTATTAGCCAAGAAAATAATGAAAATCCTTCCCTCTTTAATTCCACTAAGAAAATCATGTTCAACAACAACAACTAAGATTATATTTGGTAGTTAAAGGAAAAATTACCATCAAGCCAAAAGAGCAAGTCTTAGCAAAGCTAGAGTGTCCTGTCTCATCCCATCTGCCCTAAAATGACTGCTTCCATCTTCCCTTCTGTCCACCTACTATATTCTTCTAAACTTGTTATTTGTCTGGGTTGTTTTATTACATATATGTCACAACTGATAAAGAGTTAATAACAATACCAGGCATTTATGTAGTGTGTAAGATTTGCAAAACATTTCCTCAAAACAACCTTGTAAGGTAAGTGGTATGAATATTATTATCCCCATTTTATGGATGAAGAAGCTGAGGCACCAAGAGTTTGACTTTCCTGTGATTATACAGCTTGTTTCTGAATCAGAATTTAAGTTCAGATTCCTGACTGCAAGTATAACATTCTTTTGATACTCCTAAAAGTCCACGATGCAACAAAGATTGTCTTGTTCATTGGTTAAGGCTCTATTTGCAGCTCTGTTTATGAAAAATAGTCACAAAAAGGTTTTCATGTGAAAATATTCTGTAGAAAGTCAGATATAATTAATGGGGATGCAAAAATACTATCAACCAGAAGAGTAGCTAACATCCATAGATCCTTAAAGAAGGAAGGAAAGCTTAGTAGTAACAAAAGAAAAAAATATATATGGTTGTTAATGGGGTCCTTCCAGTTCGAAATCTATGATGCCATGAATGTGAGTATAAATATTTATTAGCATACAAGAGCATGGTAACACTGAAAAGATCAGTGACTGTGAGTCGCAGTCTTAGGTCAAATCCCCAGCTGTATCATCAACAAACCATAGAGCTTTGGACAAGTCTCTTCAACTCTCTCTAATGTCAGTTTCCTCATTGATAAAATTATTTGTTTGGGCTAAATTATAGAGGTTCTTTTTAACATATATTGATATCATCCCTACTGTGAGAGAACATAGGAATGATCAATCATTGTACAGTTTAGTGAAAAGAACCCAAATTGCTTCATTCTAGTCTAAGGACTAAAGGGACCTTGGAAGTGAGTCTAAACATTTTGTTTCATTGGTGAGGGAATTGAGGTCTAGAGGGCTTAAAAGGATGGGAAGAATTCTACATCTAATGATAATTTCACAGCATCCTCCTGCCTCCCCCAATGACATTGTTATGTCTATACCTTTGGGCAATATGCAGTCTTTTTGCCTGTTTCCTATACTAAAATTATATTTTAAGCAGTATTCTATTAAATACCTACCAAATTATCTTACTCTATTCCATCAAGATCCTTCTCAAATCTCAATATTTCCATGGAAGTTTCCATGATTACATTACTAGTTTAATGCCCCTCTGCCCCCTCCCCCCCCAAAGAAAATGTAAGAAAAAAGGAGAAGGTGACAAGCCACTGTACGATTGAGGTGAGGTTCCAGTTTCAAACAATCAGAAATAACTTTACTAGAATAGCAAGGCACTCTTGTTTTAAGAATGGACATCTCCTTACCATCACCAATGAAACAGGAAGTATGTTGCTGGTTAAATTTCATGAAAACAGACATTGACAACTACATTACTACAAATAGAAAGTTCTCAATGACAACCAAAATGTATGGTGAGTATAGCAATGTCTTGGGTTCAGGGACTTCTAAAGTTATGTCTATGTGCAGGATTCTTTTTTTGAACATAAGATGATATACAAAGTTGACTCCCGTTGGTTAGGAATTAGACAATCAAACCGTGGTATAAGAATGAAGTAGTACTTTATTATACTTAAAAATAAAAGATGACTAAGGAATTCAGAGATACATGGGAAGATTTATAAGAATTTGTGAAGAATGAACCAGGTAAACAAAATATACCTTAACTATAAAAATATAAATGAGATTATTTCTAAAATAAGAAAGCTGAGATTGTGAACAATGTATTTATTTGAGAACAGATGATGACACCATATGTTTTGCAGTGAAAAGTGTTAATAAATGATTTGAGATGTGGTCAATAGATCACTTGGTTTTGCCTAGCTATTTTTCTTTGCTAAGAAAGGCAGGGAAGAAGGGGGAAAAAAAAACCAGACAGTCTGGAAATGGCTGTGGTGTCAAAACCAAAGGCATCATTAAAGCTTCTTTTAAAAATATAATAATGTTCTCTGATTCCGTGTCTCAGGCTGACAGGCTTTTATCAGCATAATAGGAACTCATTAATGACTATTAAAGTACATTTTTTCCCCTAGGCACCATCTTCAAGGACTATTGACTTTAATATCATTTGCTTAAAAATAATATTTAATACCACTTACATAAAATCTCCCCTTTTGTGCCTCTCTTTAGAGACAAGGGGAAAGCAAGTGGCCCCAATTAGTTCATTGTCTACACTGGAAAACATGGAATAGAGTAGACTTGGCAAAAATGAAGTTCACTGAACTTAAATTCAGTTCAGCCTCCTTCTTAGGACTCTCTTGGTTGTTGTTGTTCAGTCATTTCAATCATATCTGACTCTTCCTGAACCCATTTGAGATTTTCTTGGTAAAAATTCTGGAGTGGTTTGACATTCTGTTCTCCAGTTCATTTTACAGATGAGGAATGAAGGCCAACAGAGTTAAGTGACTTGCCCAAGGTCACACAGCTATTAAGTATCTGAGGACAGATTTGAACTCACAAATATAAGTCTCCATGACTCCAGATCTGGCACTGTATCCACTGTGCCACATAGCTGCACTATTCTCTTGGCTTACAGAGGCCCAAAACAAACAAACAAACAAACAAACAAACAAATAAATAAATAAATGTTGTTTTTAAGAAAAGATAGCTCTTCTCAATAGCCCTATTTTTTCCCTTGGTTTCAAGAGACATGGTAACTTTCTTCCCTCCTTTTTCCCCTAATTCCCACCCCCTAGTTGTCACTTCAGATTTATCTGTCCCAAATCCTTGTTAAGACAACAGAATCCACCATATTCTCCTTTCATTTCCTGAATGACATTATGAAAAGGCAACTTTCGCTATAAAGAACATGATGAGACTGAAAGTGGAGGGGCACTGTTGACTCAAGAGATTTTAACAATAATTGAATATTTATTTATATATAAATTTTATACATATATTTATGTTATATAAACTAATGTTTATATATATATATACACACACACACACACATATACATAAAATTTATATGTATAATTAAATTTGTAGGAATTCTTTACCTTCATTTGAGCATTTAGGACCAAAGGAAAAAAGAAGAAAAAGAAGCTGGAAAAGGAAATGGTAACAATGATTATCAAATCCCTAAACATCTGAATTTTGAAATATTTAGCATCTCATCCATAAGCAATGCCTTCCAGAGAATAACTCAGGACAAATATGATTGCATTTTACAGATGAGGAAAGTTGCTAAATGATTTGCCCATGGTAGAACATCTAGCAATGTCTCCACTCCTACCTAAGCTCTGCTGTTGGGTTGTTTTTCAATTGTGTCTGACTCCTCTTGACCCCATTTGGGGTTTTCTTGGAAAAGATAATGGAGTGGTTTGCAATGTCCTTTTCCAAATCATTTTACAGACAAGGAAACTAAAGCAAACAGGGTTAAGTGACTTGCCCAGGGTCACACAACTAGGAAGTATCTGGGTCAGATTTGAACTCATAAAGATGAGTCTTCCTGACTCCAGGCCTGGTATTTCATCCACTGCACCATGTAGTTGCCCTTCCTACCTATATGTTATGGGAATCTGAAGCTCTTCACTGCCCCTAGGCCCTTTGAAAGGCTTAAGTGGCTCTGAGAACCTTCCCTGATTTGAAAGTATACTCTGCCCCTTAATAGGCTGGATGTGGAGCCTGTGGCAGGAGGCTTGTTTTTCGGGAATGCCTGTGCCTTGTTGCTTTGTGATTGGGCAGTGGGTCAAGAGGGCTGTGATAGTCTCTGATCCAGGAGAAGACCATATATACTGCTGATGTGAGGTTTTGCTTAGGGGCTCACTTTGAAAAGAGTTGTGTGATTTGGCCAGATGAGACTCTGGGAAACTGTTGAGCCCTCCCCCCCCCTTTTCCTACCCTGCTTTGAAAAACCCAGATGTTGGTGTTTCCCTCTCTGGTAATTGAATAGGTATGGATGTAATGGTCAGATGGCTGGAAGCCCGTCTGCTGATCTGTTTCTCTGTTTGCTTGTAACTTCTGCTTGTAATTGTTTGTATTCTCTGAAGTTCAGGGTGCTGACTTTTCCCCCTGAACTAGGTAAATGATATGTGTTTGATTGATTAAAGTGAGGCTATTAACCCATTTTGAGTGGCTTTCCTTTAGAAAAGCAGATGTAAGAACGTGTGCGAGTAGCCATCCTGAGTATGTTAGGGTGCTTGCTGATACACTATGCTCACGTAGCTTTAAATACTATCCCTTCCCTTTCTATGATTATTTAAATCCTACCCATGCTCAGAACCTTGCACTGGCTTTCAGCTATTTAGTAGACCAAATTATCACTGGAAAATTTCAAAGAATTCTTATCTATAATTTTCTCCTACTCTGCCCAGAAGTACTTCTCTCTCAATTTCCTTCTACTTTAGTAAATCATTACTCCTTCTTAAGACAAGAATCATCTACTTAAACTGTTCAACCAACAACTTGTCCTTTCTCTTGTGGTACTGCTCCTCATCCAGTAAAACCCAGTTAAAAATCCATCTCTTTTAGAAGCCTTCTCACCCAGGTCCCATTAAATCACTCCACTTACACTCAATCCAAGAGAAACTCTATAGAAAAATTTATAACATTGATCTTTAAACTTAAAGATGCCCAATCAATGAGTTAATCAAGATTTAATTTGGACTCTCTTACTGAGTACAAAAGGGAGAGGAAGGCAGGAAAATAGAATACTATACGTGGAAATATAAGAGTCTAAGGGGATAAGAGTATATAAATGGAATTCTGTCAAATCCTATCAAAATTTCCATCATGCTTTCCCTGTTACCTACCTGGCCCCATAACTTTACCTTCTGGGTTCTTTTTAAATTCCATTTCCAACTTCTACCTTTAAAATTTCCATAAATAAAATGCTAGGAATACAAAGGAAAGCCTCTCTGTACACGTGGATGGCTGGATACAGCTACAAATCACCTGTACACTGACAATGTATTTATATCAGCTGCCAGGCTTAATGGCAGAGCTGACCCCTGGTGCCTCAGTGAGCATGTGTGCCAAACAGTTAAGAGTCACTCTTGTTTTGGAACAGCCTGACAATCTCAGATACTAATATGAGCAGGTGGAAGGTTTCCAGGGAAGAAATGAAAAACATTTCTTCAGACACTTAAAGGCTAGATTTCCAGAAACACAAAGCTTGGATACTGAAGGACTAGCTCACTGAGAACAAACTGCTTCCTTTTTCTATCACACCAAGCTACTGAAATAAAACTAGGGCACTAAGCTCCCTGGCCAAAGTCTCCAAACAACATGAATGCCACTCTCTACTTTGCTTGTCAATCTCAAATATTTACTCAAGGAAATGAATCCTGTCTTCAGAGCCTTCCAAAGTAGCAATTTTTGCTTCCTTTTCATGGCCATGGTGGATAGGAAAGCATGCCCTGAAATGGGCCAACAAGCATTTATTAAGTACTTACTATGTGGTTGGCACTGTGTTGGGCACTGAGGACATGAAGAAAAAGCAACAATAGAACATTCAAATAATGGTAGAGATCTTATATATAAGTAGATATATATGGATGGGAGATAATCTTATAAGAGAAGGAGCTAACAACTGGGGGTAGGGAGATTGGGGAGGCACAAAGGAGCACTCATCGAAGCCATCAAAGGTGGCTTTTGAGCTGAGTCTTGAAGAAAATAAAGGATTCAAAGAGGTGAGGAGGCATTTGAGGCATGGGGGATAGTCAGTGCAGAGGCACAGTGGGGAGATGGAGTATACTGTGTGAGAGTCCCCAATACATAAAAAGTCAAAGAATATGAACAAACAGTTCAAAAGGGAAGAATTGCAAATTATTAAAAGCCATAGGAAAGAATGCTCCGAATCACTAGGAGAAATGACTATCAAAACAGCAGTGTCAACTGGCAAAGATGACAAAAGACTGTAATCATCAGTATTTGGAGGGGCATGTGGGAACATAAACATTGCAATGCACTGCTGGTAGAGCTGTTAAGCCATTATAACTATTTGGGAAACCAAAGTAGAATCATGCAAATAAAGTGACTAAAACATCCATACCTACCCTTTGACCTAGAGATTCTAATTACCATGCTTATACCTGAAGGAGTTCAATGAAAAGACATTTCTGTAAGCCCAAATATTTATAGCAGTGCTTTTTGTGATAGCAAAAGAATTGGAAATCAAAGAGATGCTCAAGTGAATGGCTAAATAAATTGTGGTGAATGGAACATAACAGAATATTACTTTACTTTGAGATATGATAAATGTGATAAATACAGAGAAACATGGATCTTCATGTTTGAAGCAAAAGTAGTCAAGAAAACTAGATGGTTGGATGGATGGATGGATGGATGGATGGATGGATAGATATACATATAGATATAGATAGATATCGATAGATATAGACAGATATAGATATCTATAGATAGATAAATATACAGATAGATATCCATAGACAGAGAGACATAGATAGATGGATAGATAGATAGGTAGATGAAATACAATGTGAATGGAAGGAACAACCACACACACACACACACAAAAAAAAATTCTAAAGTCAGTGCTGCAAAATTACAAAGAACAGACCAACTGCTCTTTGGGTATCTTGAGCTGGATGCCCCACAGACATCTGAAACTCAGTATGTCAAAAACAGATCTCATTCTCTTTCCCTCAAACCCTTTTCCACATCTAATTTCCCTATTACAATCAAGAGTCCCACCATCCTCCTAGGCACACAAGTGAACAACGGATGTCATCCTTGACTTTGCACTAGCACTAACCCAATTCTTTCCACTCACACAGCCATTATCCTAACTTAGGCCCTCACCTCTTCTCACCTGGGCTTTTGCAATAGTGTCCTCATTGGTCTCCCTGACTCGACTCTCTCTGCACTCCAATCCAGCCTCCATTCAGTTACCAATGTGATTTTTCTAAAGCATAGGTCTGACCGTCACCTCTCACCCCTTTTTCAATGAGTCCTACTGATTCCCTATTACCTCCAGAATGGAATGAAAACTCTTCTGTGTGGCACTTAGAATGTTTTCATAACCTGACCCCTTCCTATCTTTCCAATTTACTTATATTTAATTCTCCTTCATTACTAATGATGGTGATGGTGATGATGATGATGATGATAACTAACATCCATATAGTGATTTAAGGTTCCCAAAGTGCTGTATAAATAGTCTCGGTTTATCCATACAACGACTTTGGAGGGTAGGTGCTATTATATCCATTTTACAGATAAGAAAACTGAGGTGGACAGAGGTTAGACAGCGTCTGAGGCTGAATTAGAATTTAGGTCTTCCGGACCACAGGTCCAAGGTTCTATCCACTGTGCCACCGTTTCAGTTATGTCTTATTCATTGTGACCCCATTTGGGGTTTTCTTCATAATGTTACTGGAATGGTTGCCATTTCCCTCTCCAGTTCATTTTACAGATGAACAACTAAGGTGAACAGAGCTATAAATAAATAGCTATTTATTTATTAATAAATATTATTATTACTATAAATAAATAAATAAATAGCTATAAATAAATAATTTGGCCAGAGTCACATGACTAACAAGTGTCTGAAGCCAAATTTGAACTCATGACAATGAGCCTTTCTGATTCCAAGCCCATCTATGGGTTTGGCCCTTCAGCACCACCGAGGTGAACCATGTAGCATTTGTATATTTTGCTGTACTCCAACAGCACTGGCTTATTCGTGTTTCTTCAAACTACAACTTGATCAAGACTCTCCATATCCCAGCTTTGTGCCTTGCCCTAGCTGTCCTTCATGCCTAAAATGCTCTACACCAGTGGTTCTTAACCTTCCTAATGCCACAATCCTTTAATACTCATATGTGGGCAGACCCGCCTGGAGACAGAGGAGTGGTGTCTTGGTTCCTAAGACTATTGGAAATAAGTGTTTTCTGATGGTCTTAGGTGACCCTCATAACCCCCATGAAAGGGTTGTTCAACTTCCAAAGCAGGTGCAACCCACAGGTTGAGAACCGCTGCTCTTCCTTTTCACCTCCACTTTTTGGTTTCCTTAGTCTCCTTCAAGGTTCAGCTAAAATCTCATTGACACCAAGAGGCTTTTCCCAGTCTTCTTAGTTGCTAATGCCTTCCCGTCTCCAATTGCCTTCCATCTATTACCCATCACAAGATGTTCTATCCTGTATGCATCTTGTATGCATCTCATTATTTGTCTGTTGTCTCCTGTATCAGAATATAAGTTCCTTAGGGGCAAGGACCCCAAGGCTTAACACAATACCTGGCATAAATATACATTCTTGTCAATTAACTGATTTCTTCAAAAGAATATCATATTACTTCTTTTCCCCCCTATGTATTTGCTAGTGTTTGGGGATATCACGTATCTGCCTGTTACATGCAGTATTGATGAGTAACTTTCCTAAGACCAAGTGCATTATGACCTCACTTCAATTAGGAATATCACTTTACACTCAAATGGATCTATGATTTCATCAATGTAAATATTCCCTTTGGGACAAATTAGCAACCTATCCAAGCTTACCAAATCTGTACAAACTTTACCTATGTACTTGCTTCCATTGAGTTTGCCAATGGGAGCACATGCTAGGGACTTTCTTTGCTTTCACCTGACACCACAAGGATATTAGGGTAGGGCTGTCCATAGATTGGCTCTTTTTGTCTGAACAGCCCATCCCCTCAATAGGTCCCAAGCCAAGTCCCACTTGGTCCCAGTTTGGGCCTTGAAGTCTCAGAGTGAGTGTAAATAGCAATTGCTTTTCTTTGGGCCAGAAACTGTTAGGTTCTTCACCTCCCAGATTGATTTTTTTAAAAACTAGGTAAAATAAGTCATTCTTTCCCTCATTTTTTTTTAACCTAGCCTTAATCATTGAATGGGCCCTGCCTCAGTCAAACTGAAACCTGGGAAAGACTTTAACTTAAAAAGGTCAAGGTCTCCCACTACATCGGGGGCCATCCCCAGTTATCCCTGATCCTATCTTGTCACTGGACCCAGATGGCTCTGCAGGAGAGAATAAGGTCCCTCACTTAAATCCAGTTCACTTGCAAGTCATGACATCACCTTCCTGAGGTCATGATCCTCTTCAAGAAGGAAGGACAAACAATAATATCCAAAAATAAAAGACCAGAGACAGGGGGGGGGGGGGGGACCAGACCCTCTCACCAGGAGTCCTCATCAAAATAAAATAAAGTCAGTTAATAGTGAAAAGGTTGTGGGAAAGAAAAAACAAAGGAAAAACTTGACTCTGCATAATTTCCTGATTCAAGCAACGAGTCAATCAAGCATTTGTTACCCCACCTAAGGTGCTTCAGGCACTGTGCTAGACAGAGAACACCCAATCAAAGAATAAACAGCCTCTTCCCATCAGGAGCTTAGATGTTGATGAGAGGAGAGAATATGTGGACATATACAGGAATGTACAAAATAGATATATAAGCTTATTTGGGGAAGATATAAACAACTGGGAAGAGAATAAGGAAAAGCTTCATGTCAATAGTGCTTGATCTAGCTAAGCTTTTAAGGAAACTTGGGATTCTAAGAGGCAGAGGTGAGAAGAGTATATTCTCAGCATCAGAAAGGCACAGAGTTGAGAAATGGATTGCTGGAAGAGGAAGATCAGCTGAGTAGGTGAGAGGCTGAGGATGATGCCAAGGTTATGGACAAAGGTGACTAGAAAAATGGTGGTGCTCTTGACTGAAACAGGGATGTCTGGAAGATAGCCAGGTTTGGGGAAAAATAGTAAGTTTTGTTTTAGACATATCACGGTTGAATTGACTATAGGATGACATCATCATCATCATCCTTGCTAGTATTTTTATAACATCTATTATGTGCCAGCCCCTGTGCTTTTAAACCCTTCACAAATGTGATCTCATATTATCCCATTTTACCATTGAGGAAACTGAGACAAATAAAAGGGAAGTGACTTGTCCAAGATCACACAGCTGGTGAAAAGCTGAGGCTAGATTTGAACTCCGGTCTTCTTGACTCCAAGGCTCGGTAGTCTATCCACTGAACCCACGAGTTCAAAATGTCTAGCAAGCAACTGGTTAACTGAGAGACAAGTGGGTACAGTGGGAAAAAGTCACAGGTTCAAAGTCAAGGGACACAGGTTCAAATCCTCCATCTGTCACTTACTAGCTATGTGAATTTGGGTAAGTTTCCTATCCTCCTCACCTGTAAAATGAAGCACTCAGACTAGCTAATATCCAAGGTCCCTTCCTTAGAAGTCTACATCTATAATCCTATGATGAAGGGCTAGAATTTAGGAAAGAGGCTAGGACAAGATATATAGGTCAGGGAGTCCTCTACACAGAGATTAAACTCATGTGAGCTGATGAGGTCATCAAAACAACATGTAGAGAGAGAGAAAGGAAGAAGGCCCAGGACATGCCCTGAACATATTTTAAGCTAAGATTTCTGGGTTTTTGTAGCTTCAGAAATATGCAAGTTAGGCAGCTAGATGGATAGAACATAGGACATTTATGAGTTGTGTGACCTTGGGCAAGCCACTTAACCTCTGTCTGAATGTTTTACCTCATCTGCTAAGCGGGAGTAACAATAGCAGCCCTCCCACAGTTGCTTTGGACATAAAACGAAATATTTGTTAAACTCTTTGCAAACCTGAAAGCACCATATAAATACTAGCTATTATTATTATTAACATGCACTATAGATGCTTATTAGATATGATCATTCTTTCACAAATAAAATGACTTGAAAGCGGTAAGAAAGAAAGAAGTATATATTTTAGGTTAGGTTACATGCTATTTAAGATACATTCCTACTTGGATGATCTATGTTTCTGTAATTCTAAGAAACTCTTCTGCTTTCATAGGCCACTACAATCTCTCCCTGGTTAATCAGCACTTCAAAAGTAGGTGCTTAAATGTATCAGTAACTTCATGAGTCAACAAAAAAAGAAGCCCTTCTTTCCTAATATTGTTCTAACATGGGGTGGGGTGGGAGGAATGAATGTTAATAATCAATTGATTATTAAATCAATTGTTATATTAATTGATTATTAAATCAACTGCTATCTTGTAGCCAGGTATTAAGCTAAGCCCAGGGGATACAGAAAGAGGCAGGATGGTCCCTGGGTTTAAGGAATTTACAATCTAAGGAAGGAGACAACATGCAAGCAAATATATGCAAAGGAAGCTAAGTTGCTGTTCAGTCATTACAGTCATGTCCAACTCTTTGTAACCTTATTTAGGATTTTTTTTGTTTGCTTTTTTTTTCCTTTTTGGCAAAGATACTAGAGTGGTTTGCCATTTATTTCTCCAGCTCATTTAAAAGATAAGAAAACTGAGGCAAACAGGGTCACACAGCTAGTAAGCGCCTGTGACACATTTGAACTCAGATCTTCCTGACCGGAGGCCTAGGTGCCCTATTTATAGGTTAAACAGGAAATATGGGCATACCTTGGAGGCATTGTGGGTTCAGTTCCCATCTGAAATAAATTGAATAAAGAAATAAAGCAAATCCCATGATTTTTAAAAATTTCCCAGTGCATCTAAAAGTTATGTTTATACTATACTGCAGTCTATTAAGTGTACAATAGCATTATGTCCAAAAAACCAATGTATGTATCTCAACTTATTGCTAAAAAATGCTAACTATCATGTGTACCTTCAGTAAGTCATTATCTTTTCACTGGTAAAGGGTCCTGCCTAGATGTTGGTGACTGCTGAAGGTTGGGGTGGCTTTGGCAAGTTCTTAGAATAAAAGAACAATGAAGTTTGCCCTATAAATTGTCTAATTTTCATTTGAATACTTAGAGACTATTGTAAAGTTACTAACTGGTCTAATTTCAATATTGTGTCTTGGGAGGAAGAGATCTGAGGAGCAGATCAGAAAACACATAACATTTCTAGATTAAGTTCCTGCCTTACATGGGCACAGTTTCTATTGTCCCAAAACAAAGTGTCGTTCACAGATCAGAGATCATCATGACAAATATGATAATAATGAAAAAATTTCAAATACTCTCAGAATTACCAAAATGTAAGTACATGCTATTAGAAAAACGGTGCTGGTAGATTTGGTCATTGAAGGATTGCCACTAACCTTCAACTTGTTTAAAAAAAAAACCAATCTACACAGGGCACAAAAAGTGAAGCAACATAAAAGGAAAAATAAAAATAAAAAGTTTGCAATCAACAGAAGGAAGGCATTAGGATTAAGAGGGGTTGGGAAAGGCTCCCAGGAAAAGATAGGATTATAGTTAGTTCCTGAGAAAGAAAGTAAATTACAAAATGTTTAATGACTATCTACCTTACTTAAAAGTCATTAGATTTATTAACTACCTTGCTTCCTGGTTCTTTTCCTCACAAGTGCCAGGCTACCAAGTCCTAACTCCCTACTTAAATATTTCTTACTTTAAGAGGGTTTTCAAAGTCTTCTAGAGTTGCCTGTTTCTCATTTCTCATTGTACAAAGTGGTATCTCCCATCTCTGTTCCTTTGAAAGGGTTGCCCCCAAACCTGAAATGCTTCCTCACCTTCACCTCTTAGAATCCTTCACTTCCTTTATAGTTCAGTTCAGGAACCACTTCCTGAGACCCTTCCTGATGTCCTTTGTTATAATTACCTTCTCCCCCACTCATCCAATTACTTTGCATTTGCATATATTTGTAAATACAGAAGCAACTTGAGGAAAGAGACTATTTCATTTTTCCCCCTGATATCCTGCATGACTAGCAGAATACCTGGCATACAAAAGGGGTTTAATAAATGCTGACTGACTGATAGATAACATCATCACCTGATGTAACTGAACAGGACAACAGTGTAGAGAATACTAGACTTCAGGCTCAAAAGAATCAGGCTCAAGAACTCAGGTTCTTTCATGAAACATTTGTACTACCCTAAGTAATTCAGTTAGCCACTCTGTGGCTCGGTTTTCCCATCTACAAAATGGGAATAAAAAAATAACTTTATACTTCCATAGGACAGTTGTGAGAATCAAATGGCATGGCTCTAAAACATCTTGTTTCTTTAAAAAACCATACAAATTTAAGCTAATAGCAACAACAATAATTAGACCTTACCTAACTCTACAATTTGTGCCAAAGAGATAGCAAACTTAGAAGGGGTGGGTCAGCATATATTCGTGCTTATTATCAACTTGAGATATGATATTATCCATTTCCAGCAAGGGATTAATTACAGGAAGGAATCTGAAATGGAGATGTAAACTTGTGATCTTTTCCAGTGCCTCCTTACTTATAAAAGATGCATTATGACTTATTTTGTTTGAAGTGTGATGGATTTCCAGAATATATGAAACCTCCATATTCACAGATAAGCATATCAACCAAATTCCAAAACCAAAATATAATTACCAAATCATTCATGCCCATCTTCCCCTCCATTTGCATAGGAAGAGTTAACTGCAATTTCTACATTTTTTAATTGTTATCATCCTGGAAGCCCTATGTGTATGCAAGGATATACATATATACACAGGGATGGGCTGGCATATGTTTAACAACTAGCTCTGAAAAAAATGTCCACATTTACAAGTTTAACCTGCATTACTAACATTTTCACGATCACTTTCTTAAGCCTTCTGAACATGCTCCAGCTTGTCTGTGATTTTTCTAAAATGGTGAAGTACTCCATATGTGACCTACAGAATGTAGCAGAACCATTATCTACCTTGTTCTCAATGTCATTTTGCTTTTCATGTAACCTAGGACAGTATTAGCTTCCTTGGTGGCCGAATCACATTGCTAACTCATGTTGCATTTATCTCTGTAACAAAACCTAAACCTCCTCCACCCTATATTTAAGTTAGTGTTTGGGACTAACCCAAGCATAGGCTTAAAATTTTCATAAACTTCATCTTAATAAACTTGGCCCATCATTCTAGTAAATCGAGATCTTTTTTGATCATCAGTTTGTTGAAAATTGGCATAATACTAATGAGGAATTTCATCTTCACCCAATACCAAATGAATTACTTCATTATGCTTTGATGTTTTTGCTATTGAAGAAGTTTCTGGGGGTGATGGTAGTAGTAACCTGCAAAGAGTAGCAGGAGGTAGCTAGGTGGCTGAGTGGATAGGGCACTGGGCCTGGGGTCAGGAAGAATTGAGTTCGAATCCTGGCTTTGTTTACTTACTAGCCATGTGACCTAATGCATATCTGTATGCCTTAATCCAATGGAGAAGGAAATGGCAAACCACTTCAGTATTTTAGGCAGGAAAACCCCAAAGACAATATGGTGCATGAGGTCACCAAGAGTTCAACATGACAGAACAACAAATAAAGATTAGCATCTTCACCAATAAAAATGCATTAGCACTCATATAGAATGAGTTGTTCTTTCCTGTGGATAAATAAAACCACACAACAATGTAAATCAAAATCCCTACCAAAATAAATATCTGAATTTAAAAACGACTAAAATTAGTCACTACCTAGTCACCAGATTTCAGTACCAATAAATGAAAATGCACCTGATAATCTGACCGCCAGAGGGAGCTCCAACTCCCTGATTCACAGCACAATGAAAAAACCAGTTGTTTCTCAAAGGGCACTTTATAGTTTTTTCCCTTTAAAGAACTTTATCAAGGTGACAGTAATATGAAGAGTAAGGCTTTTTTTTTTAATGGGTCACTGATGACTTGCATGAAGAAAAAGATAAGATTATTACTATCTGAAGACACAAGTGGGGAGGAGTGGGTCTGGTGCTGGAAAGTCAGAGGACCCAAAGTAATTAATCTGGCCACCCTCCTCTCTTCTTACCTTATTTCTCTCTCTCTCTCTCTCTCTCTCTCTCTCTCTCTCTCTCTCTCTCTCTCTCTCTCTCTCGCTCTCTCTCTCGCTCTCTCTGTTTTTTTCTTTCTTTCTTTCTCTCTCTCTCTCTCTCTCTCTCTCTCTCTCTCTCTCTCTGGAATGGGGAAGGCAGGGCAATTGGGGTTAAGTTACTTGCCCAAGGTCATATGGCTAGTTAAGTATTTGGTGTCTGAGGCTGAATTTGAACTCAGGTCCTCCTGACTCCAGGGCTGGTGCTCTTATTCACTGCACCATCTAGCCATCCCCTTACGTTACTTCTAAGGATATGGTTTCACAAAATTTATGGCCACATACATGAAGACAAAGGAAAATAAGGTAACATCAGAGCAAGTTAATAAACATATGGGGAGATAAAACTCTTTAATTTTTAATTGACCATATGCTCTGGGCACTTTTTAATATTATCACTGTTCTAAATTTACTTAAGTCCAAATCATTGCTCCAGGTTTCTTCTAACAAATGAACATAGCAAGCACACTTTCTCAGGATAGTATCTGAGGGTCAAAAGATCCTAAATCTGAAGCTGAAAAAGACCTCAGAGATTATCCAATACAACTTCCTCTTTCACAAATGAGAGCACTCAAGTCAGACAATAAACATTTATTAAGTACATACAGTATGCTAATTGCTTAGAATAAAAAGAAAGGCAAAAAGTCTCTGCTCTCAGGAAGTTCACACACATTCAAAGAGAGGCGACAACATGCCAACAAGTTATGTACAAATAAGGTATAAACAGGATAAATTAGAAATGATCAACAGAAGGAAGGTGCTGGCATTAAGGGTTGGATAAGGAAAGCCTTCCTGCAGAAGGCTGAAATTTTAGCTGAGATTGGAAGGAAAGGAGGAATCAGAGATGAGGAGTGAGAACATTCCAGGAATGGGTGGACTACAAGTAAAAATGCCTGAAGTCAGAAGATGCAGTATCTTATGCAGAGGCACTGGATCATGGGGGTCATAGGGTAGGGAGAGACATTATAATATAACAAGGCTGGAAAAGTCTAGTAAGATTAAGTGATTTGCCAAAAGTCATACAAGGAGGAAGGTTCAGAAGTTAGATGTGAACCCAGGTCCCCTGACTCTAGGAGCCTGTATCCTTTCCTCTCCAGGGCTTCTTAAACTTTCTCCATTGGTGAACCCTTTCTGTTTTTATAAAGTTAGCATTGCATGGCCTGAGGGCATGCACAGTACAAAATGCACATGCTTTGTGTTCAGAACCAAGGCTACAGTGAAGCTGTGCATGCAACTTGGACAAGCCCGGCCAGAAACACCTCAGATTCATTACACATTTGATTTTTAATTAATTTTTGGTCATTAAAAGTTCAGAAAGCTTTCAGTGTTGCCAAATTTTTATAAGGTGACAAGTTTAAGAAGTGCTGTGAGTCTATACCATACTACTATCCTCCTCTAAGCAAGAAATCTACCTTTTTTTCCAAATAACAAAATGGATTTTTAACATTTCATAAGCCATGAACTGACCTCTCCATTAAAGTCTTCTGATTATTCATTACTGCCTTGGAAGTGATTCTGGATTCCCTATGACTATGCCCACAAGTAAAACCTCTGACAGATGGTTTCAAGCTGGAAAGCCTTCAAGTATATAGGCTCAGTGATGGGATACCATCCTCAGACCTGCCTAGGTAATCACCAGAAGATTGTCTGAGGGCAGACCCTGCTTGACCCCAACTATTGGTGAAAGTCTACTAAGGAACAGATCAGCAAAATCTGCAAAACCCACCTTCCAAGCAAATACCCTGCCTACAAAGATGAAATCATCTACCCTTCGAAGAATTTACATACTGAAATACAGATGGAGTAAGCAACAGTAAAACTGAGGGGCAGCCAAAGCAGCAACACATAAATCAATATGTAATCTCTACTCTTATTATTAGTTCAGACTAGGGAAAAAATGAGTATTCAATTCAACATTTTCTGTAGCTTTCTGCTTTGAATATGAGTCCTACATAATAAGAATATGAATTAGGATTTTAAATAATCATGACGTTTTTATCAAGGAAGTAAATTAACCTATGTCACCAAAAGAAAAAAAATGCAAACAACCTTTGAGGCACCTTTATTACCCATTCTGACGTCCTCCATGAAAGGAAGGAAAATGTTAGTGTCATCATTTATGGGTTAGGTGTGTTTTATATCCCTAGTGCTGATGTTACACAATAGGAGTGTGAATTCTTTCTGCAGCTTTAATGAGTGTTTAAAACATATATTCCTTATTACAAAAACATTTCTGGCTGGAACAATAAATTTAAAGGAAGAGGAAGATTTATTAAAAGAAAAACAAATCACCATGTTTTTAAGTGGAATACACTACAGTATCTTAAATTATAAGTGTTTCCTCTATTGATACATACAGGTTTAAAATTATTTATATAAGTTAATAATCTCTTCCACGCAATGCAGCAGGAATAATTATTTTCCTACACGATAACAATGTTTTGTCAATTGTATTCAATGTGCTGCATTAGAAGCCAGTATCCTATGAATGACATTACAAGGGTGTCTTTTTAAATGCATAGCACTGAACAAATCAAAAAAGGATGGAACACCAAAGATATCTCAGGATGCAGACAGGTATGAGGGGTATACCTAATGGTTACAACAACTCTGTGGAATCAGACCTTAATGGCTGACTGCTCAAGGTCAAACAGAAATGGTAGTCCTAACCAAACTTCTCTTTTTTTCATGGGTCATTCTCCAGATGTTATTCACCAAGGAATAAGAAATGCATATGTTTTAAAAGCCCACTCCCCCTCAATCCTATACTCCCATATTGACCCCCAGCTCTCAGAAAAGAATATGGATAAATTGTCTGCCATAGATCTTTAAATCTATGGAATTTCATTTACTAAAAGGTTAAAAATGCAGTCTACCTAACTGAGAAAATGCAAAACAATAGCACTGTCAATAGGAAATTCCTTTTTTTAAGGTCTCCAGACTAATTCATTTTTTGACAATCTCACTTTTATAAAGAACTGAATTTCATCTTCCACAATAATAGCACCATTATCCTGATGGTCTGGGACCTAGTTTCTACCTTGCACAGTGTGATTCGAGTCATTTCATAGCTCTGCTCCTAAGGATGTATACATTTTGGGCTACGACTTCTAGGCTCCTGAAGGTCACATGGCTACTTCTAATTGGTAAAGGCACCTAACACTTAAAACTAATGTTTCCTGTTCTCCTCTATTCCCACCTTTTCTCTCTGGAATTCCCCAAATAGACTGGCACAAATCCAACTTTTTTTTTTTACTAAGAGAGATTTTAAAAAATACATTTGACCATTATAGCTCTTAGAAAACCAGCTATGAGGGACAACAGGGGAAAATTCTGGGAGAGAGAGAGAAATAAAATAGGTTGGGGTGGGGAAAGGGAGAACACCACCATAAGAACATGGTGCTGAAATATATTTCCTCAGTGGCAGGCTACAGATACAGAATGCTGTATAGTTTGCTTTTGCTCATTGCTTTTTATCCTGAGGAGGGGAAATTCTATGGGGACAGTGGAAGAAAATCTACCCCGAGGTGAACACATAAAAACAAAAGGTCTGAGCAGTTTTTTAAAAATTATTTATTTACTTTTAGTTTACAAAATTCAGTTCCACAGTCCCTTGAGTTCCAAATTTTCTCCTCCTTCCCCCCCCATTGGGGGGGTACAATCCAATATGGGTTCTACAAATTGTAAAGAAGAGTTATAACCAATGGGGTGAATGAAGAGAAAGAAGGAATGAAACAAAAGAAAACACAAAAGAGAGCAAGCAATTTGCTTCAATCTGCATCCAGACTCCGGCTCTTTCTCTGGATGTGGATAGCCCTTTCCATCAAGGGTTCCTTGGAGTTGTCTTCTAACTTTGCATTGCTGAGAAGAGCCTGGTCTATCAGTTGGTCAGCACAGATACACTGTGTCTGTAATTGGGTACAAAGTTCTCCTGGTTCATGTGAGCAGTTTTTTATTTTTTAATGAATGAACCAAAACCAGACACACAGAGGGAACAAAGAGAAAGGCTAAAAAGGGGAGAGGGGAAGTGACTGAGTGCGAATGAAAGGGAGGGGAAAAGAGCAAGAAGAAGTGCCAAGCAAGGAAAGAAAAGAGGAGAGAAAGTCATGGCAGGAAAAAGGAGACTGGGGGGAAACCAGTTATTACTGTCCAGTACTATAGTACACTGAAACCTAAAGGAAGGATTTTGCCCTGCACTATAACATACTCTATGCTCTGTGCTATACATAGTACAGTAACATCTTACGCTACATGACTCCAAGTTCTTTTTCTGCCTTTTTAGTCTATCTCCCCATCCATCCATCTCCCATCGGGCAGTCAACTATCATCTTCAGTCTGAGCTGCTGGCAGTGTGCGGGCATCTAGAAACAACTTCCCTGTAATATATCAATCTGAATACAGACCACACTTCCCCCAAATATCTGACTTACATCAAACCTGAAGGCAGACTATAATCAAATTCTTACTGTTATAGATAGAACTTGAGCCTCCCCACTAGCAGCAAAAGTGGTAACAATTGCTTCCCTATAGACGACAAGGCACAAAAGGCTGGAAGATACCCATGCCCAGAACTCTATCTAGGCTTTGCCCACAGGGCACCAGTTTAGAGAAGAGCGGTTCTCAACCTGTGGGTTATGTTCAATTTGGAACAACGAAAATACACTGTGCATATCAGATATTTACATTACGATTCATAACAGAAGCAAAATTACAGCTATGAAGTAGCAACGGAAATAATTTTATGGTTGGGGGTCACCACAACATGAGGACCTGTATTAAAGGGTCGCGGCATTAGGAAGGTTGAGAACCACTGGTTTAGAGGATACTGTTGAATGTGAGAAAAAAAAAAGCCCAACAATTAAGCTTTGCGTTTGGTTTTTGCTCTTGTTCAGTCGTTTCAGTCATGTGACTCCATAGGGTTTTTTTTCTTGGCAAAGGACACTGGAGTGGTTTGCCATTTCCTTCTCCAGATCATTTTATAGATGAGGAAATTGAGACAAATAGGTTTGTGACTTATCCAGGGTCATACAGTTAGGAAGTATCTGAGGCAGATTTGAACTCAGGAAGATGAGTTCTACCTGATTCCAGACCCAGTACTCTAGCCAATCCATCACCTCTGCCCTGGCTTAACAGTAGTTAAAATAGGAATCTTCTAAATGGGCATGCTCCTTCCCCCTGTATTAGCCTCCCAAACAGCTGCAGCCAGTTTCCCTAGTAAGGCTTCTCCTCCCACAAAACCTCATGCCCTGAGGTACCTCTACCTTCCCCCAACATTTCCCAAACAAATCTGCCTTACTCCTTGCCCTAGACAAGTAAGTTAGTTCCAGATCTGTCCAGGGTGATAGAAATCCCTGCAGGTATAAAGCATGGTAAAGTAGGTCTTGCTTTCCTTATGCCCACTGACTGCTACATCATCACCAGCTCTTTGTCTCTTGGGAGATAACAGACCTCACTGCTAAACTTTTTATTCCCTCTCCTGCATCCCAAAGGTTTGGAAAGAGCTACTCATGATGAGTGAAGGGAAAACATCTCTTGGAGTTCCCATTTGCCAAAACGTTAATATCAAACTTCAGAACTGGTTCATAGGTTTTGTGTTGCAGAGGAGAAAAATTGGTGGTAAAGAGCAAGCAGGGGTAGATCTCAAGTGATGGTGGCATCTCTGAGCTTTGTGGTTTATTAAATGGAATAACAGAGCAGAGAAGAAGTAGAAGCAACCCATTTTTCTTAGTCCCTTCATCTGCCCTGAAAAGTCATTTTTTTTCCACACTTGTCAATCAAAGTATCTACTCTTGGAAGTGTGGGAAGGTGTTCTCTATAACTGATTTTTCAAGGATCAAGTATATTAAAGAATTTGTCCCACTGTCCCTATGTCCCACTGGGAACATTTTAACTACTCAGTCCACCAAAATAAGTTTCCACATCAGTCACATCTGAAAAGGTGTCTCAATGTAGAGATCCATTGTTTCCCTTTCTCTGCCAGGAGGTGGATGGGGTGTTTTGTCTTCATTCTTTTGAACTCATGGTTTATCATTATTTATCATGGTTTATCAGAGTGCTAAAGTCTTTCAAAATTGGTTTTTATTTATAATGTTCTCCTATAAACTGTTATCCTAGTTCTTCTCACTTTACAGAGAACAATTCAGAAGTCATTCCAGGTCCTTCTGAAATTGTCCATTTCATTATTTCTTATGGCACAAAAAGATTCCCCATTTCATTCATATACTACAATTTGTTTAGTCATTATTTAAAAGGACACCCTGCTAGCATCCAATTTGTGCCTATCAAGAAATAAAATGATAGTTATGATTTCTAGAGTGCTTTAAGGTTTGCAAAGCATTCTATATAAGTTATCTCATCTGATCAACTCTGGGACATATTCCCATTTTACAGATGATAAAAACTGAGGCTGAGAGAGGTTAAGTGACTTGCTGAAAGGCAAACAGCTAGTAAGGGACTGCAGCAGGATTTGAACACAGGTCTTCCTGATTCTCAATCCAGTGCTTTATGTGTTACACCACTTAGGTGCCTCAAGAAAAAGAACTGCTATAAATATTTTTGTACATATAGAACCTTTTTCTCTTTCTTTGATTTCTTTGAGCTACAGACCTCATAGGTGTATGGCTGTTTTAAAGGATCTGCACATTTTGCTAATTTACTGGTCATATTTCCAAACTGTTTTCAAAAAAACAGATGGTTCTCTATAATGTATGTTGTTGCCCTAAGAATTGAGTTTATTATTTGCTTAATTTTAGAAAAAAAAAATTTGGTTTCTCCTAAATAGATCAATGTCTTTTATATAACTTTGTGTAAAGATTTTTCAGGGGGAACAATAGCTTCTATACTGCTTTGGGTTAGGAGATCATATTTGTTACAACTATATCTAAAATAAGAGTAAATAGGCTCTAAGTAGTACACTTATCAGCTAAGCACATGGGTTCTGAATGTCACAATTTATTTTCTCTGTCTCTCTTTTTGTGCTTTTTTGGAGAAGGTAAAGTAGGGCAATTGGGGTTAAGTGACTTTCCCAAGGTCACATGGCTAGTTTTGTGTTGTGTCCAAGGTCGAATTTGAACTCAGGTCCTCCTGACTTCAGGGCCGGTGCCACCCCCACAATTTATTTTTGCTTACTCAGAGGTCTTTCTTTGGTCTGAAAGTTTGAAGGAGCTAAGAAATTATATAGGGCTATCCTCTCATTTTATAAATGAGGAGATGAAGATTCCACAACAGTTGTAACTTCATCAAAGCAACTCAGATGCTTGCTTACTTTCCTATGGCTGAGGTTAATGAATAATCAGTCTCCAGATAAGTGAGTATTAGTACATTATATTATACTGTTGAGGTAGGGGT
>CM053594.1:292890673-292916492 GCA_028646575.1 Pseudocheirus occidentalis | reverse complement strand
GACATATGATTACTGTCACAATATGTCCACTATGAAGATGTCCTGTATAATCAGACATCCACAGCCTGTATTGAACTGATTGTCCTTCCAGTGGGGGTAGGGGACAAGGGAGGAATCGAAAGAATCTAGAATTTAAAGTTCTGCAATACCTGCAACTAGGAATTAAGATATACAGGGGCTGGGGTAGGGAGACCCTCCCTGCCCTACCAGAAAGTAAGAGAGCAGAGCAGGGGAGGGGCTTTACAGTAGGATTGCTGTTTTAGGGTTGGGGCAGGAGAAAAACAGGGAGAAATCTTGTAATTCAAAAATGCCATGAAAATGAATGATGTAAACAAGAAAACAAATTTTAAAATGCATCTTTTTACTTCTTCAGGTTACAGTTTTCTCAATTGTTGAGTAGGGATTTGCTGTAGATCAGTGGTTCTCAACCTTCCTAATGCCGTGACCTTTTAATACAGTTCTTTATGTCGTGGTGATCCCCAACCATAAAATTATTTTTGTTGCTACTTCATAACTGTAATTCTGCTACTGTTATGAATCATAATGTAAATATCTGATATGCATGACGTATTTAAACTGAACATAATCCACAGGTTGAGAACTGCTGCTATAGATGATCCAGAAGGTTCTTCACAACTCTCAAATACTGTTTCTAATATAGAACTTTGGATACCAGGAATGTGGCTCTTAGTACTTTTTGCTCTTTCCCCCATTCTTGTGACTCCCCTCCTAGAACAGAATTAACTATTCCTCATACCATTACTACCAGCAGCAATTAAATGTGAGAGACTACATTGGCAAAAAGACCCTTTATTACAATCACTGGTCTTTGCAAGCTAGGGAGTGTCAAGGTGTTAACCATTTCCCAGTCCCATACACACATTTTACTCTTTATATTCTGAAGTCTAAATTTATATTACTAGCTACAACCTATGAAATATTTGCATGGTGCCAAGAACAGAATAAATTTTCAATAAATACTTCTTGAATTTGACTAAAGAGACAATATTGTGTAGACCACTGAATCACCTACACTTCATATGTATTCCTTCTGCTTGCCCTAAATACCTCTGAGTTTTCAAGTTCTGACCACCTCTTTGCCACCAGCTGTTTTTCATTGCCTCCTTCCTTCTACCACTCACAACTGATACCAACAAATCATTATGATAGTCACACATCTGGTCATGTGCTTCCTTATAGTATGACGGTCATAGTCATTCCTTATCTTTCTTTACACTTTTTACTTTCAGGAAATCAAGATAAGACCAAGGGGCTTTTGTGTATATTCTAACTCTACAGTGTGTATACAAATTATATTTAATATCTTATTCATGAAGGGATATCTGACTGTCTCCTCTTTCCTTTCAAATCCCTGGAGAATAATGTACAACTCAAAATATTGCATAATACTTGGATACAATAAAAACAGGGGTTAGAAGACCAAGGTCCTGACTCTATCATGCCGGTTATAAGCTATGACCATAGCATCATGTGTATGTTCCACCCCATCTATGGCCACTTATTATCCTCTCTTAGTCACTGTTTCACCCAGTCCCTTCCCTTGCTTGACTGTCTCAATGGCCTGTTGTTCTGTTCTGTTCCTAATCCATTTAACCTTCACTTCCCTTGCTCTCTCTCTCCAACATCATTATACCCATATAATGTACCCTTCACCTAGATTTCTGACCTAACTACTCAAATCTTTTTTCTGTAAATCTCTTTGGCCCTGCCCTCAACCCAATAACTATTAATACTTTTGCCTTCTACCTCTCTTCTCAACTTGGCAGTAAAACAAGCATTTATTATCTAAAATGTACCAGACACTATGCTAAGCACGTCACAAATATCTCTTTTGATCTTCACAACAACTCTGGAGAGTAGGTGCTAATATTTACCCAATTTTACAGTTGAGGAAACTGAAGCAAACAGAAGATAAGTGACTTACCCAGGGTCTCATAGCTAAGTCTAGTCTAAGGCCAAATCTGATCTCAGTCCAGGTCCAGCTGCTCTAGTATCTATACCACCCAGCCTCCTCTAATCCTCTGTTTGTCTCTCTGTCTCTCTCTCTGTCACTCTCTCTCTCTCTCTCTCTCTCTCTCACTCTTTCACACACACACACACACACACACACACACACACGTCTCTCTCTCTTTTCCCACTGTCCCTACTTTTTCCCTCTTATCTGTTGTTACTACCTCAGCTCAACTTCAAGCCCCACCCCACCCCATTCACTCTGAGTTCAACCACAGAGAATCACAAGTCCCTACTGTGCATTTCCCAGAAATATAGAATTAAGATACTATATGGTGATTTTAAAAACAGCAACAAATGTTCCATAACAGTGCAGCTAATTTTCCACCTTTTGAGTCAACCAGATCACCCTGGAGTTGAACAATTCAAGAAACATTAATTTAATAAATGCCTACTAAGCACACTGGTGACATAATGATAAATAGAACAGACCTCCTGTTCTCAAGAAGCATACCATGTACTAGTGGGAATAAGGCACACAAATAAATATAATACAAATTTATATACCATGATTAAGAGCTTAGGAGAGATCAAGATGGTGACTCAAGGTAATTCATTCTTGCCCCTTATATTTTGACTCTGGTGAAATAACATTATTAGGATCTGAGGTAGCCCAGGGTAGTGGACTTGCACTCAAAAAGGCTGGTTCAAATTCTCCATTGACACTCTCTAGGTTTGTGACCATGGAAAAATTTCTTAAACTCTATGTGTCTCCTGTAGTTCCCTAGGAATCATTTACTAGACATAAAACTGTTGCAAATTCCACTGGTAGAGGAAAATTTTACAGGCCTTTCTAACTGGGGGGGGGGGGGCGGGGACAGGGGTGGTGGTGGTGGTGAATCACATATACTTCTAGTATTAGCACCTATCCCAAAGGCATGAAAAAAGAATTAGGATAAAACTAACTTGACTAAGGATCCCTTAAGGTTTTTAATAGTATAATATCTGTGGCTTTCTATAGCCACGTTCTACTGTCCCCATAATCTCGTACTTTTTGTCTACCCATAATGCTTCTTGATAAACACAAGACTGACAAACCTAACTTAAGACATCACTAGTACAGAACACTGTCAATATTTAAAACCCTTCCCAACCTCACTTCAATATATCTTATCAGCCTTATTACATCTTACTGCCCTTCATGATGCTGATAGAAGGGGAACTGAGAAAAGGAGAGACTGCTCACACCGCTTCGATGAGCAGAAAGCTACCTTTACATTGTGTTTAATATGATGGAGGACTATTCTGCCATTGCAGCCTCCAGATGCCCCAGGAATTGCCATCTGCCACTGCCCTCTAGGGCTTTTGATTTAGCCTGTGGCTGAACTTTCCTATATATGCCGTTTCCCTCAGTTGGAATGGGATCTTTTTGAAAGCAGAGATTATTTGTATTCCCAACGCCCAATGGTGCTTTATGGCACCAACACTTAATATTTCCCCCCCCATTCCATCTGTTCTACAATTCTCTTTGCGCCGTGTCTACCTCTAGAACAATCCACCAAGCACAGAGGCAGAGACAGAAGAACAGAAAGAGACTGGAATTCTAAAACTCCTAGTTTTCTCAGAAGGCATTTTAAAAAGGGGGGGGTGGTGGTGTAGATTTCAGTGTCTGTGAAAGTCCTGTTTTTTTCCTTTTTTGAATATTCATGTGCTTACTACTGCATTTCTTGGAATATACGTTGTATTTTCTAAATTTCATTTGTATAACTAAGTACACTGTATTGCTAAAATTATTTTTCCGTGTCTACCTTTTATATCTGCAATTTTTTTCCTCTTTCCAAGAGATTAAGCTTTAGGGGTATGGCTTATGCTTTTCCCAAGAAGACGTTGAGTGGTAGGTACAAAGGAACAGATGCTGGATTTGTAGTCAGAGGTCATGCCCTCCAGACCATCTACTCTATTTCCAATAAGATCCCTGCAGCCATCATCCAGGGGAGCAATCCCTATAGAGAAAGGGTTTGCAATGTCAGGTGCCACCACCAAAAACTTCGAGTCCTCAAAGAACAGAAACAACATCTAGCCTAGTCTCCACAGCCATTATTCAGGGAAATGACCCTTGTGGAGATGAGATATGGTGACAATCTCTGAATGCGCTACAGCCCCCACCTCCTCAGCAGCCATACCTACTGAACAACCAGAAAATAATATCACACAACCAAAGTCCTAGACGCTGCCAAATGATTCTCCAAACATGGTTTTAGATATGTTTACCTTCTGCTTTCCAACAGCATCCTAACCACCACTGGGACCTTCCATTCAACTGACCCTAAATGCAAGGTCTCTTCCTATTGGACGGTGAGCTCTTCTCTAGAGGAAGAATTATTTTTCATTCTCCTTCCATCTCTGGTGGCACAGAGTTTTGCATAAAATAAATGCTTAATTTAAAAAAATTATTCATTCATTCATTCGTACTACCTGTAAGATACTTAACCCTTCTGAACCTCAGTGTCCTCACTTGTAGAATGAGATTGGCCTCTGAAGTCCTTTCCAGTTCTAAATCTATGACACTATGATTTTTATATTCAAAGTATCTTCTCTGAATTAATAAAGCTGAAAAAAGACAAAAAAAAGTTCTTTTATTTTAAAATTTGTAGCAATGTGTTTGTTGATGTCATATTTATAAGAAAGAACTGTACCAGAAAAGGAACAGCCATTTAGCCAACAATTGTTTATCAAATGCTTTCATCTTTATTGATCAAAGCATTTTGCCACATGCTAAGAGCACAAAGATTTATTAAGGCACAAACCCTGACTCCAAAAAGGGTAAATAATGCCAAGAATGTGGTACATGATCTAAGTTCAAACTCAAATTTTGCCACTTGCTAAGTATCAGTAAACACTCAGGCAATTCATTTTAACTTCCCCAAGGCTTAATTTTCTCATCTAAATGGAAGGGGAAGGGGTGGACTAGATGGTCACTAAAGTCCCTGACACTTCTATGAATCCACATTAAGAAAAAACTTTATCATGTTTCCACAAATTTAAAAAAAGTTTCTGTGACTTCAGAGTTTGAAATCTCGGTAACCAACTGACAAGCTGATGAACTAAAGCCAGAAATGACAAGCCACCAGATAATTAACAGGTTACTTATGGCTGTCCAATATCCTGAATCATCTTTTAAATGTACAAGGGGCACTTACTATTTAAATGGGTCTTGTGGTGAATCTTTTTTTCTATATTGTAAATCTATCTTACAGAAAAGTTGCTAAAATTTTTTTAAAATACCCAATAATTTGATAATTATTTGGCTTGCTATTCAAGGATTTCCATAATATGGTTTCCAACTACCTGTGTAACACCATCTCCCTACTGCTCACTAGCAAAACTAATACTCTCTAGCCAAATCAATGGCCTTAATATCATTGCAAAATACCTGTCTCATTGTCCCACATTTAAGCCTCCACTTCTGTTGGTCTCCTACTTGGAACTGTTGTTGTTCAGTCGTTTCAGTCACTGTGACTCTTCAAGACCCCATTTGGGGTTTTCTTGGCAAAGATACTGGAGTGCTTTGCCATTTCCTTCTGCAGCTCATTTTACAGATGAGGAACTGAGGTTAACAGTGTTAAGTGACTTGCCTAGGATTACAGAGCTAGTAAGTGTTTGAGGCTGGATTTGAACTCACAGAGATGAGTCTTCCTGTCTCCAGGTCTGGCCCTCTATCCACTGTGCCACCTACCTAATGTACTTTCCTTAAGGTCCAACTCCAGCCTAAAGACTTTGCCCACTTAAAAGCACTTATTATATCACTCTTTGTCTCTACCACACATCTTGCATTTAAGAATTCACTAGAATTCACTCAGACATTTATTAAGCACCTAGGATATATATGCAATACACAGTACTAAGCTTTAGTAAAAAGAGTAGAAAGAAAATACAAAAAAAATCCTTCCTATTTTTCATAACCTCCTATAACTGACTCTCTTTCATGCATCCTGTGCTAACACTATGCCTTTTCACTAGCTATCCTCCATGCTTAGACTACTCTTCATCCTTCCTCATCTTCACTTCCTGGCTTTCTCAAGATTCAGTTCACTTCTCCATGCATAAGACAGTATTATATACACAGTAAGTAATATACATAAATAACTTTGTGACTGTTTTTTCACTTCTAAGTTAAATCTAAGCTTTCATTTAAGTTTTAAAAAATAATAAAGCTGCACTAAATGCAGAGCCTACTGATGCTTCTTTTACAGTTAAAACTTTGTTCTCTAGAGCAGTCTTCACACTTCATCAGAAGAGTGTGGTGTCCACACCAAGGACAAGCAGTTGCACTATTCAAACTATATCTGGAACACAACCAACTGACAAATTCTAGTAATGCATGCAAGAGGGTCCTGGTGGAAAATATATCCTATGACTAAAAGCTGGGTGTTCTCAGGGTTTAGAGCCTGAGGAAGAGAAGATAGTGGTGGTAGTTTAGGGAAGGTCAATGTTTTCAGGTATTTGAAGGCCTATGATGTGGAAAAAGGAATTGTCTTGGTGTATGTGGCTTCAAAGAGAGTTCTATTCATAAGGAAAACTTTCTGCTAATTACAGTAGCTGAATGACAGTAAAAAGCTGCTTTCCTGTTACTAGAAGCGTTCAGACAAAAGATAAATGGCAACCAATGAAAAACATTAAATTCCTATATGAATGAGAACTTAGATTAGATGCCACCCCGTCCCCAACATCCTCTCCTATAAATACCTATAAAAACACTTCAATGCCACTATCAGCAAAGAATCAAGGTTCTAAATAAAAAAGTTTCTGAGTCACTAAAGCTGAGTAATTCAATTAGCCTTTGCTGCTATATGTGCTTTAAAGTAATAAAGCTTATTTTAAAAAAATCAATAATACAGACATTTTTAAATGCAGATAGGTCAGATACCTCACTTTTGCATTTGCACCTGGCACAGAGCCTTGCACATAGGCATTTAATAAATTTTTTTATTGTTTTATTCAGTAATTCTGACTGACCCTCCCCACGATTAGTCTGAATTAATGAAAGTAAAACCCATTAAATAAATGAAGTGACATAAAATTTAACTCGAAGGGTAGAGTCACTCATTTCTACTCAATTAAAAGTTCCTTTTCCACCAGAATTATGACTAAAGCTGCATGGAAAAGGTCATCAAAGAATCTTTTTATAAATGTTTCTATTGTTCTAAACCTCTAATCACAGGACAGGAAGCATTTTTAAATTCCTCTTGGACCACCAGGGCAGAATGAATTATATTCTGTTTACGATTCTAAAATTGGCCCTAGTAAACAATGACCATGAAAACAAAGTCAGAAAGCACTGAAATATCTTTGATAATTTGAAGATACTTATAGACAATTACTTTTAAAAAAAATAGCACTTTCTAAAATCTAGGATGCCAGTTCATAAACAACACAAAAAGATTAAAAGAAAAATCTCAGTGTAGTTTGACTGATATGCAGGATGCAGTATGGTACTGTAAAGTATTCCTCCTTTCCTACATGAACACTTTATTTACTGAAAGAGTCAGAAAAATGATATTTGTACTAGAAACCGAGAAAAATAGCTTGAGGAAAGACAGTTTGAGCAAAAGCAGCACCTCTTTGAGGCAAACGTAGTGACTGTCGGCTACAATGCCGTTCATCCCAGCTCTTTTTTTTAAGAAATGGAATTTTACTGCTAAGAAACACTACATCAAAGGACTGTTTCCAGACTGTGGGATAACTGCATATTAACTATTTGTGTGATCTGACAAAAATGTGCATTTGGGATTTCTCAAGGTGACAGAAGGGTGGGTTACTACACATGAAGATGTTTGTATTTGAGGCATGAAAAGTCAGAGTAGAAGCTAGTATGTGAATCTGTAAGATGGAATATAAAAGGTGATAAAAGCTAACAGAGCTGGGAAGCTGGCAGATACACAGTACATCTGAGACTTCCTGCCTAGAGACAGTCAGGCTTTGCAACTGATGCAGGGAGCTGATCTGACTGGAGGAAAACGTTTATGCTAGGGACTGAGTAGGGAAAGCAGAATCCTATATTTGAAAAGTTGATGGGGGGAACAGGCTGCCTTACTCTCTAGGACAGTGGTTCTCAACTTTCCTAATGCCGCACCCTTTAATACTCATATGTGGGCATATCTGCATGTGGGCAGACACACCCGGGGAGGGATAGAGAAGCAGTGTCTCAGTTCCTAAGACCATTGGAAATATGGGTTTTCTGATGGTCTTAGGAGACCCCTGTGAAAGGTCATTCAACCCCCAAAAGGGTCGTGACCCACAGGTTGAAAACCGCTGCTCTAGGACACCTGTATTTTCAAGAAGAAACAACTCATTTCTGGTTTGCTTATGTTTTCCTTTACTTCCCTCTATGACTAAAGAGAAAGAACCTTCTTCAGTCCAGAGATGTGCACCTAAACAGCTTTGAGGGTCTCAAGGTTAAAAAACAAAACAAAACAAAACACTTTTCAATGAGAGTTTAATTTTTCCTCAGTGTCCAACCAAGGCAGTAAACCAGTGAAGTTCTGTAGATACCATGCTTAAGGCTGTCATTTGCTAAGAGAATTTAATATCATTTCTGCAGCCAAAGAGTAGAAAAGACAAGACAAGAGTGGAGTGGCCCCAAAGGAGAAAGAATACATAAAGCAGACTGCTGTCTATTGGAGACAAAGGACATCAAGGCCTAGAGAAGAGGGTTGTGCTTTGCCTTGGTCCTATGATTGTACCTAATCACGTGGCTCACAGATAAGATTACTTACTGTACATTTGTTCCTACTCTCCTCTATAAATACCATCTGCATTGATGGAAAAGCAACCCAGGTTTATGTGGGGACTATTATGTTGTGACTATTACTTCTTCACCTTCTGTTATTAAATGCTTCATGATTAAGACAAATGGTTATTTTGGCTGATTTGTTTACATAGGAAGTACACCAGTGGCAATTTAGAAGTTACAGTGTTAATGCCCCCCAGAATCTTGAGGTTGTTTGGAGTATGGCTACCTCCCTCCCACTGCCAACCACTACACCTGACAGTACAGATGCAGGTGAAGAGGAGAGTGAGCCAGACCCAGACCAAGAAGAAGGAAGCAATCCACCACAATGTAATTAGACAATGGTGTGATTTGATCAGGCTGAGAAGTTTCCTCTGTGTCCATTCCAAAAATACTTTGTCCTTTCTTCTTCTTCCTTCCTCCTCTTCTGTTCCTCCTCCTTCTCCTCCTAATCCTACTCCTACTCCAAACACCTTAATAGGTGATACCCCCCCTTTCTTAGAATTAAAGGAAAGGTTTAAATGCAGATATCTATGACTTAGTAGACTTAAATTCACTACAAATTATTAATGGTTAAAATCAGCTTCTTTCCAGAGACTGAATCTTAATGAGAAGTGAACAAGTGGTGGTGGCTGAATACTTGAAGATTGCTATAAAGAAGGAATGCAAAGGCGACCAGCTAGGGACCACAAAAGAAATAAATATTAGCCA
This sequence comes from Pseudocheirus occidentalis, assembly GCA_028646575.1. Classification (NCBI taxonomy): domain Eukaryota; kingdom Metazoa; phylum Chordata; class Mammalia; order Diprotodontia; family Pseudocheiridae; genus Pseudocheirus; species Pseudocheirus occidentalis. Next base: position 292,907,020 of record CM053594.1, on the reverse strand, counting down.
CTTCGCAGTTTTGCCTAGACTCTGCTGTAAATGCAGATATTCTGGGGTGCTTGCGCAATTTACCAATAGACCTAATATATATGCCTTCTACACTTACTCTATCTCCCTCAGACTTCTTTTAGCTAAACCCAGTGAGCCGGGAGAGGACTTCAAATTAAGAAGCTATTTTCTATTACCAGAATAGAAGATCAAGTATAAAATCAACCAGCACTTTCTGAGGGAACAGTAGATTTCTTTGAGAACAAAGGCACTCATCATCTAGAATAGCAACCTTTTCTATGCACAATATTAGAAGAGAGGTGACAATTTCTCATCCATTTCAGAGAAACAGAAACAAAGGGTCTATTCATTTGTTAGAATGTTTCCTTATTTGTAAAGGGAAAAAAACCCAGCTACTTCAACAACTACTGAAAGTGAAAGAACTGACAGTTAAGTCCCTGTGAAAACATAAGCTACAGAAGTAACATTTCAAAAAGCTTCTTAGGAAGCATAGTATCCATTCAGCTGCAAGGAGCTTTATCCCATTATAGTCATATGCAGAAGAGCATGTGTCAGAAAAGCAGAGAGGGAAAGTGAAGGAAGGTAATGTACAGAAGGAGGTACACAGAGTTCCTGAAGGGAACTTGAAAAGCACTGCTTGAAACAATGTAAAAGAACAGGTCCATCAGAGTAGGGAAAGTCCCAGGCTTGCCCAATGGGAGGGAACTGAGTTATCTCAAGTCAATCAGAAATTAACTGTGCCTGTAACATAATGGAGAACAAAATTGAAAGCCATCAGTATTCAGATTGATGTAATAACCATTCTTGATTCCTGAAGGTCAATAATTAAGGATATTTATCTCCTCTTGATAAAGACGCATGTGTTGGATCGCTTGTTTGAACACTACAAGCTTTTCAGCATGGAGGATATACTGTTTGGCTTGTTTTCTCTTTATTGCAAAGTTTTATTGGGGAGGGGTGCATTGAGAATGATGAGGATGTGTTACTATGTTCTTAAGCATCAATAGATGATTAATAAAACAGTATCCTTTAGAGTAGCTACAGACTCCAACCAAAAGGACGGACAAAGGTGTATTTGACAACAGCTATATCTGCTTGACATAAAATTACAAACAAGTCCCTTATCCTCCACTCTCCCCAATCCTGTTATCATTTTTTCTCTTCTAAATTAATTATGAGTAGGTTCTGGTTGTTTCTGAGCTAAAAATCAGAACATGTGCTCTGACACAGAATAATTCTTTCATAGTCTTTTAAAAGCATACATTCTTTCTTAAAATCAGGATCTTGCCAAAATCTAGGATGTTTGTTGGAACTATACTTACAATGAGACATAACTAAAGATTATTAACCAACTAAGGCAGCTTTTTTTTTCATGTATTATGACAGTTTCATTCCATAGTTGGAACAGAGAGGAAAGACTCAAGTTAGGACTCCACATGGGGGCATAAGAATACATTATTAGTTTTTGTTGTGACCCCACAGGAGACATGGTTCACTGCAGCTTCACTTCCTTCAAATGTGAAAACATACATAATTAGATCTAACATTTCTGGTCAGGCTCATTACTCAGAAATGCCCATTTATTATTGTAAAGCACGAAGGCTCAACCAACAATGGTGATAACTATTGAAAAACAGTCCATCTAGCTTACCAGCATCACAAAGGATGCCTTGAATGTACTGAATCAAAAGAAGTGATCAACAAGATAGAAAAAGATCATTTAAAAATGTCTATTTCTCAACATACATGATGCTTGTAACAATATAAGTGAAAACAATCACAGAATAATGAAAAAATGAATGTTGCAAAATGATAGAGAACAAGCTTGGCCCGCAGCAAGAAGAGCCACTTCCCCCTCCACTTGTTTACAGAAATGCCTCCCCCATGCATGTAGAAAACTGCATATGTATTAGCAGATTTTTTCTATATATATATATATAACCAATTTTGATGGTTTTGTTCTGCTTTTTTAAAAAATGTCTTTGCCATGAGTTGACTCTGAGGAATATAGAAGGAAATCTAGGTGACAAAAAAATTAAATATATCAATAAAATATATTTTTTGAATTGGTGGGGAAAGTATTTTATTTGTGTCTCTGAATACACAGAGCTTACCACTGTACCTTGTTCATAGTAGGCACTTAATATCTGTTGACTGGGGGGGGAGGGGCAATGAATGTGGCAAAATTAAAAGAACAAGATTTAGCCCCAAAGAAGAAATACAAGAAGATATCCCCCCCCCACACACATACACACTCCTTTGCAAAAGTGGAGGGGGGGAGGGTAAGTCACTGGTGTAGAACATTACTTTTCATGTGAGTCCTTTTTTTTTTTTTGGATATATTACAGTTTTCCTGAATTTTTTCTTCCTTTTTTTCTCTTAAAAAAATCTTTGCGGAGAGGCTATAATATCTACATAATGTAAAAACCAAAGATTTAAATAAAAGGGACCATTTTAATATATTTCTGCTTCTATTCTCACATGGAAATACAGATGAAACTAAGGCCCATTAATATTGCCCTATCTACTAACAGTCTCTTTGGTCTCTTAAAATTGAAGGCTCTGGGAAGCCAAATCTAGCTTTTACAGTCTGCAAACTAATTTCATTCTAAGCATGGGTGTGTCCTGCTTAAGAGAATCTCATGGAAGAAATTTCTGTACCTAAAAAACACAGATTGTTTCAAACAGAAAAGGGGTGTGTTGAGGCAGGGGGAGAGGTGGGAAACAAAGAAATTAAGAGATCCTTTTTGATTATAGGTGCAAGATACTAGATTATGCTAGTGTATTGTTTTTTTGAAAACTACTTAAAGTGCATTCTAGACTATTCCTAAGTTTGAAATAAATTCTTTTATTCCTTTAGATTTGAATACTTTTATATTAATTTAAATGAATTTATCTATACAGAAGAAAAGTACAAGTCAAAGACGTACAAGTCAGGAATTCCTTCAAAATGATTGATGCTTAGGGTTATTCTTTCTTTTGTTTTTGTTTTTTTTCTCATTACCCACGGCATTTGTGGGAAAAATAGTTGGTGCTATAGCAAGAGCACTAGCTCTGGAAGGCAGAGGGCCTGGGTTTATAGTATATCTCTAGGAGTTACTTCCTGTGTGAGTTGGGGTCAGTCATTGAATCTCTGTAAGTGTCAATTTCTTCATCTATAAAACAAATGATCTGGAGTCACCAGCCTCTGCAGTCCATTCTAACTCAAGATCTATGACTGTATGAAATCATTTCTGTTCCTGAAGCAAGCACTAAGGGATTTTCCCTGGGGTTTTGATACCTGGTTACATTTAAACAAAACAATGCAGGCATTCTGCTGCTCAGTTCTATCTGGGTTATCTTCAGTACATTCATGACAGAAAACTCCCCCAATACAGGCTGTTAACCCTATTTTCTGAGTTTAAGATCTTAAAAGAAGCACAAACTCTGTCATGCTTTGAGAATGAGGAGTTTTCGTTGTTCTTTGTTATACAACACATTTCTATCTCTTTTCCTTTTCAGGGTGGGGGGGGGAAGGCAGGGCAATTGGGATTAAGTGACTTGCTCAAGGTCATACACTAATAAGTGAACTCAGGTCCTCCTGACTCCAGGACTGGTGCTCTATTCACTGCGCCACCCAGCTGCCTGCATATTCCTATCTCTTGCTACCCAGTTTTCAAATTGGCACTCTTACCATTAAATCACTTCACTTTTTCTTAAGCCTATGCTTGAGGACTAACATGCAACTGAGCATCCAAACTCCTTGAAACACAACCCAATGCTATGTGTTTATTAAGCCTAGAATTCTATCTAAATTACAAAACCAAACAAGGATAAGTGACTCACAAAAGGTGGCACACCTGCATAACTAAGCTGACTCAGCTCTAAGTCTTTAGACCACCAAATCTCTTTATAATATGCCACAATTCCTCCTGTGTCACTTTCCATGCTTTGACAGTTTCCTAGTACCTGTGAAGTTGTAGAATCCTAGAATTGGTCTACTAGTCCAACAGCATGAGCAATTCATGAAATCACTCCACAACATCCCATATCAAATTGTTATAAGTGACCAATCTGAAGCTGCAAGAAACATTAGAGCAAATTTTGTCCAACACACTCACAATGATATAAAAGGAAATTAAGATGCAGAGGCAATAAGTGACTCAACCAAGACCACAGTGATTGACTACTTAGTAAGTGAAGTAGAACACAAACTGAAGTCTTTTTGACTCAGAATCCCCTATCCTTTCGATGATACCACAACGGTTTTCCTGAAGGTACCATATATTGGAATGTCTCTAAGGATAGGGAACTTTTACCTTTCCAAAGCCAATTTTAAAAAAAATTCTAATTGTTAGGAAGTTCTTCCCTTACATTAAGCTGAAATCTGTCACTGACATTTGCTCATTGATCTTAGACCTGGCTTCTGAAGTTGTACAGGAGCTCTTAAATTGGAGTCACGTTTGTTTAAGTTGTTTGAAAAAGCCGTTTTAAAACTTTTGATCTTGAGTTCTTTCAACCATTCCTCATACAATATAATTTTGAATCCCCTCAATCAAAGCAGAGTTCAGAATCATAGTTGACAGAGAAACTGAAAGAGAGCAAACCTAGCATATTCACATTACCCATGTTCTCCAAACAACATGCCTGCTCACAAGCATCATGACAAGTAGCGTATGGAGTGTCGGCAAATTGTGGAGGATCTTGACTGCAAAAGAATTAGCAAAAAACAAAAACAAAACAGGAAAAATTAACTTTACTCCAAAGGTAATGGGAAACTACTTAAGATTTTTGAGTAGAAGAATGTCTTTGCAACCATCTATCCACAAGGAAGATTATCCTGGCAGCAAAATTAAGAATAGATTATAAAAGTGGCTAGGTAGTGCAGTGAATAGAACACTAGTCCTGGAGTCAGGAGGACCTGAGTTCAAATTCAACCTCCGACACATAACACTTACTAGCTGTGTGACTTTGGGCAAGTCACTTAAGTCTAATTACCCTGCCCTCCCCCCTCCAAAAAAGCAAAAAAAAAAATCATAATAATAATAAGATTATTTGGAAAGAAGAAAAGCCACACTTGCCACTAGAGCAGGGATTCTTAAATTTCCCTCTCAGCAATATAAGGTTATAAGAAAACTCCAAAAGACTCATGATGAATAGAAATATCCATATCTGAGAAAGAGCTACAGAGTCTAAATGCAGATTGAAACAAACTACTCTCCTTCTTTTTCTTCTTTTGTTTTATTTCGTCTTTCCCATTGTTCATTCCATTGGTTATAATCCTTCTTTACAACTTGACTAATGTTTAATGTGAAGGTATTTGTAGATCCTATATTTGACTGCATGCCACCATGGGAGAAAAGGGGAAGAGAGGGAGGGGAAGAAAATTTGTGGAGGGACTGTGGAACAGAATGTTGTAAACTAAAATTAAATAAATTAATTAACAAAAAAGAATAGATTATAAAGATATAAAGTAGAATGCAAGCTTCTTGAGTGGAGATTGTTTTTTTTTTCACTTTGCCTTCCCTAATGCCTAGAACATTTTGCTCTTAGTAAGAATTACACTGAAGGCAGAAGGAAAAGATGGTAGTTGGTAGATAAAAGACACCTGCTAGAATATTAGCCCCAATGTACAAAAAGGACAAATGAGGATCTTTACTATGGTGGTGAAAGGGAAATAGAAAAAACAAGGCATTGATGGAAAAGATGTTAAAATGGGATTGCCAATATTAACTAGATTGTTACAAATGAGCAAGAGAGAAGAATCACAGATAACACTGGTATTTCAAGCATGGAGATTCAGTGAATAGTGGTGCCAATATGGGAAAATATTAAGCTCAGTTTTGAACATGTTGAAGGTGAAGTGCTATGTGAGGTCTATGTAGGAATGTCCCAGAGCCAGCGGGGAAAAATGGAAAACGAGAAGAAACTTGGAAAGAAAGTTCAGCCCTAGACAGAGATAAAGGAGTCATGGGGGGGAGGGGGGAACGGAACCCCTAGGTGGCACAGTGAATGAATAGAGCACCAGCCCTGGAGTCAGGAGGACCTGAGTTCAAATCTGACCTCAGAAACTTAACGCTTACTAGCCATGTGACCTTGTGCAAGTCACTTAATCCCAATTGCCCTACCTTCCCCCCCCCCCCCAAAAAAAAAGCAAGGACAAAAAAGAGTCATTGGTGAAGTGGAATTATGAGATTAAAGGAGAAGGCCCAGGGAGATAAGACAACTAGGAGTATGTGATAGAGTTCCTAGAATCAAAGGAAGAGGTATAAATGGTGGAGGGTAGAAGGCAGTAATAGAGATCAGTTTTAGGGGAAGGACAGTATAATTCAAAATAAGTTAGATGGAGATAGAAATAAGGTAAACAGACACTTTAGAAAAGAGAAGCAAAAAGAATGTTGCTTAAGTTAAAAGGTTTTGAAGAAGGTAGGTGGGGAGGAAAGTAAAGGGAATAAAAGAAAGCTAAACCAACCATTTGAGTAAAGTCAAGGAATTCAGAACAAAGTAGGTGAATGAGAATGGGGATGGGGATGATGAGCCAGTGAGGACAGATTGGATTCAAATTAGAATAAGCAAAAGCAAGCACAGATAAGGGTGTGTGTGTGTGTGTGTGTGTGTGTGTGTGTAAAATGTAAACCTAACCATTATAACCCAAAAGAATTGATTCAACAAGAGAGATCACAGTGAAATAGAGAGACAGAGACAGAGAGAATGTCAGAGTAAATAAGATAATGAAATTCAACATTAAAAAATAGAAAACAAAGACACATGGAATGAAAAACTTGACAAGTTGAAACAGAAATTACTAAAGTAGAAGTGGCAAGGTGGTGCAGTGAGTTGAACACAGGTCCTAGAGTTAGGGGGACCTGAGTTCAAGTCTGATCTCAGACACTTGACATACTTGCTAGGTGTGTGACCTTGGGCAGGTCACTTGGTCTCAATTGCCTGACCTTCTGCCCTCTTAAAAAAAAAAAAGAAATTACTAAAGCATCAGACATTGAAATAAACAAACAGTATTTTCAACTCCTGCTATCAGACTTGGTAAATATAAAAACACTCAATGTCAAGAGAGAACATAGGATCATAGCTTTAAAGAAGGAAGGGAGGTATTCTATTCCAATTCACTGACTTTACAGATGAGGGCTTTGAAACTCAGAGATATTTAGGGAATTGCTAAGGGTCACACAACTAGTAAGGAGCAGAAGTAGGATTTGAACATGCCTTCTCTGCCCCAGTACAGCATTTTTTATCTGATAGCTCATGCTGTTACACAAGAAAACATATTTGCATTATGTTGAAAAGCATCAGAGATGATAAAATAACATCATTATAACATGTACATTCAAAAAAGATAATTAAGTGAAAAAAGACATAGATAATGCAATAATTATTGTAAATGTAACAGAAAAATAAGCAAAAAGTAAAATATAGAAACACTGTTGGAAAAAAATTAATTTGAAACCCATGCATTATATCAATGCTAACATTAAAGAATACATGTGTATTTCTCTGGATCATATAAAACTTAGTGTGTGCTAGACTACAGGAAAAATAATAACAAAAAACAGAAATAGCAAACTGATACTTTATACATCATAATATAATTAAGATAGTAATTAAGTATAGGTAACACAAGTAAAAGATATAGGTCTAAATGAAAATTAAATAATGACAATCCCAAATGAGTCTTAAAAAAAAAATCACAGAAAAATTTTAAATGAGAAACAAAATAAACTTTTTTTAAAAAGGACAATAAAATCAATAAACCTTTAGCTAATGAAAGGAATCAAATTAATAAACTCACAAATGAAAAAATAAATTTAAAACTGAGGGGATTTAAAAAGTTTTCAGAATCTACTGTACACAATCACGTGCTATCAAAACTGAGAATTTAAAAGAAAAAGATGTTTAACTAAATTTTATGCTCAAGGTAATAAAACAAGATTGATCTTCACCCAGTCTCACAAAGCGTAACTGAATGAGTCACAAATAAACTACTAGAGAAACACAACCCAAGTCCAAATGAATTTACAAGGGAATTTCAAGCGTTTGAAAAGCAAATAAAACCAAAGTACCTCGAGATTTTAATACATAAACCAAGGAAGAATAAAGCTGACAAAGAAATTCATAAGCACTTAACTCATGAACAGTAGTGCAAAAATAAGGAAGATCCCAGTCAAAAGACTAGGTATCTTCAGGTCAAAAATATCATACCCTGCAAAATTAACTATTATCTTGAATGAAAAAAAAAAATGGACATTTGATAAACTCTCAGATTTTCAAGATTTTATTAAAAAAAACCCCAAGTTCAATAGATGATTCAACATAGAAAAATGAATATAAATATAAGATACATAACAAAGACTGATTATAAGGGATCCATAAGGACAGACTCTTTACTTTTTATAGATGTAAAATGTAAAATGTATGTCTAAGATTTTTATTAATAGTTCTCTAGTTCATAAGAAAGATTGGGGTAAACCTGGGCATGATATGGATTTAAAAAGTAAAACCATTTAGGAACAGCTAAAAAGGTAATTATTTTATACAAGTAAAGTGCAAGAGGAAAAATTGATATACAGAAATTAGGGGAGGAGGGCTGGTATTTCTAGTAACCATCTTTTATCAGGAATGGGTGTAAGAGGGAACAATACATATCTATTTAAAAGAGTATAGAAGTCTTCTAAATTGAGAAGAAATATGGAGGCATAGGGAGGGGTAGAGGACAGGTGAGGGACCCTTAGAGGGGAGGATGAGCAAATAAGTAAACAGGGGTATGGAAAGGTGTTTAGATTTATGGGAATGGGAGGATAGGGGAGGTGTCCTTGGAGGGGCGTAGACAAGTCATAGGAAGGCAAGGTAGTGGGTTAAAGTAAAGTAGAGGAGGCAGGACAGGAAACAAGAGATATGCAAATACATAAAAACAAAGGTCAGGAGTAGAATAGATTAGGGAATGTATAGAATAGATTAGGGAAAAACTATGGAGAAACATATCTAAACTTTATTCTGGGCAGTGGGGGGAAGGTACTAAAAATGACAAGATTGCAATAATGCACAGGTCATTTTTAATATGGTGAAAAAAGTGCATTTCTAAATAAAATAGCTAAGTATAGAAAGATATTGTAAGAGAAGACTGAGAAGGAATGATTCAGATTTTGAATCTGAGTAACTGGAAGAAAAGTGGGCCTCAATAGAAATGGGGAACTTTTGAATAAAGGTAGATTTGTTTCACTGCGTGATATCACGTGTATAATTGCTATCACATTCCTTGTCTTCTCAATAGATGCGAGAAGTACAGAAAGTGGAACACAAAAATTTTTTGAACAAAATGCTCTAAAATAAATAAATAATGATTTTAAAAAAATAAAATTGCTAGCATTGTTTGTGGAGAAGTACTAAAAGCTTCCCTGATAAATATTAGATAAAGCAAAAATGCCCTTCCCCCTATATTATTTACATAGTTCTAGAAATAATATATATAACAGAGTATGAGATTAAAGGCACAAAAGTATGCAAAATAAAGCTGAAATATTGCCATCTGCAGATAATATGATGGTTTATTTAGAAAATCCCAGAGAATCAACAAGGAAATAAATTAAGATCATTAACAGCTTCACTTGAGAAGTAGGATAAACAATAAATCAATAAAAATCAGAAGCATTGTATACAGTGATAGCATAAATTAAAAATGTATAATGCAAAGAAAAATGCTGTTCAAAATACCTACAAAATGCAGAAGATATTGGATATAAAGCTATGAGGACATATTACATAAATACAATTACAATATAACACTTTACAGAAAAGAACTTCGACTTCTTTGCTGTATTGACTATACTGATAGTTGATCACCATTTCTCTATCCCCATCTTTTGGAGAGCACTTCAACCAGATTTTTGTCACTCTGCTCTCTCTCCTGGTTTTCCTCCTCTCTGTCCCATTCCTCCATTTTAGTTTTCCTCATCCATGCCACAGTCCCTAAGCAGGAGCATCCCTCCCCTAAGGCTCTGTTCTGAGCACTCTGCTTTTCTCCCTCCTTACTGTTTTCCCAGGTTAGTTCATTTTTAGCACATCAAAAATTGCTGCAATGAAATGTTAATCTATATGTACTATTTCTTTCTGCCTTTGACTTTCTTCAGAAATAAGCTCAACGGTAGGACCCCTGGATTAAAGGATGTGAGTGGTCCAGTAACATATCTTGGATAATTCCAAACTATTTTCCAGAATGGACAAATCAATTCACAGTTCCACTAACTGCACTAGTGTACTTACATTCCTGCAGCACCTCCAACATTGCCTAATGCCGTCTGTTCCCATCTTTGCCAATCTGCTATTAGGCAAAACAAGTTATTTTAATTTGCATCTCTTATTCAAGATTTGGAGCCTTTTAAAAATGTGGTTGTTTGTGTTTTGTAATTCTTTTTTTTTTTTGGAGGGGGGAGAACAGGGCAATTGGGGTTAAGTGACTTGCCCAAGGTCATACTGCTAGTAAGTGTCTGAGGCCAGATTGAACTCAGGTCCTCCTGACTCCAGGGCTGGTGCTCTATTCACTGCACCACCTAGCCACTCCCATGTTTTGTAATTCTTGCCTGGAAAACCACTGATATTCTTTGCCTACCCACTGGCTCTTGCTTTTTATCAATTTTTGTTAATTCCCTATATATCTAGTATGTCATATTTCTATGAAAGACATTTGTTTAAAAATTTTCCCAACTGACAGTTTCCCTTCTATTTCTATTGATTTTATTCCTGCAAAATTTTTTTAATTTTTATGCTTTCAAAATTCTCACAATCTTTCTGGGCCTCAATTTCTTTCTTCATCTATAAAATAAGGATGTTGGACTCAGTGGTCCCTAAGTTTCTTCCAGCTCAAAATCTATGGTTCTGTTCTAATGGGGGAGATACATAAATAACTACAGATATATGATATGCATGGAGAATAGACATAAGGGGATGCCAGGGAAGGCAAAAGGTAGATGTAATGAGGTAGGATATTCCAGGCATGGGAAATGCCAATACAAGGGTAAAGTGTGAAGGGATTGGGGGCAGTGTAACTAAATCCTCAAGTATGTGGAGGAGAAAAATACACAAACACAACCACACACACACACACACACACACACACACACACACACACACAATTAAGCCTGGAAAGGATCAGGTTATGAAGAACCTTAAATGCCAAACAATTTTGGAGATAATAAAAAGCCACAGGAGTCTGAGTAAAGAGGAATGAAATGATCAGATTAGATCATCTTTAGGGAAATCACTTTGGCCATTGAATGGAATACAGATTAGAGTAATGAAAGACTTGAGGCTGGAAGACCAGATCACCAGAAGGTGATCTCAGGTGATCTACTAGGTCTGTGGCTGTGTAAGGGGGAAAAAAAGGAAGTTATGTGAGAGACGAGAAGACAGACAAGATTTGGCAATGGATTGGATGTACAGATGAAGTGCAAGCAAGGAATCAAGAAAGACACCAAGATCATGAGCCTGGTTCATTAGTGATGCTTTCCAGACTAATCTGAGAGTGAGGAATTGCTGGAATTCATGGGGAAAGATAGTGAATTCTGCTTCGTATGTGTTATATTCGAGATGCTTATGGGATATTTTGCTCAAGATGTACTAAAGACAGTGGTGTGGGAATGCTCAGTTGGTGAGTTCAGGAGGGAAATTAGGGCTGGATATATAGATCTGGGAATTAGCTGCAAAGAGATGAGAACTGAACTTGTGGTATAGAAGGAGAACAATAAACAGGTCTTGAGGGACACTCGTGGTTAGTGAGGATGACAAGGATAAAGAACTAGCCAAGGACACTGAGAAATTAGAAACAGAGGAGAACCAAGGGAGAACAATGATATGAAAACCCTATAAGGAGAGAGTATGCAGATGGTCAGTCAGTCATCAAACAAGCATTTCAAAGTATCTACTATGTAACATGTGCCACCTTCAATGCTGAGGAAATAAAGCAGAATCATATTTACATGGAAAAGTGGTATCCCAGTAAAATGTTTTCCTTGATTAAAAAAAAAATCCAGATTCCAAAATTACCCTCCCCCTCCCCTACCAGGACCAAAATAAATCTTAGGAAAGCAACCTGGGAAATATCTAATTGTCTAAGATACAAAACATATTTCTGGATAGTCCAAATGATAGGTGTTCTTCCTTAGTCATTGAAAACAAAAGTTCAAGAGAAGGTGATTAATATTTACGAAGAAAGAAAAGACCCATGAGACATTCCAGCAACCTAAATAGCTATTAAATGGGTATAATAATTCTACAGACTATAAGATGATATCATTCATTCAAATCAAATATCATATAATTCAGGTGAGGCACATTTAAATTTTTGGTAATTCTTAAAGCAATCCAATATAAGCCATTGTAAAGTCTCCAAATGAAGAGCAACGTTTCTTCAAAGCACAGTTCTGGCACACTATAAGGCTTAAGAAATGTTCTTGCACTCATTCTTTTATTCATTCATGTAATAAATCCACTAAACTCAATATTAAACCAGAAATTGAACCTACAAAGATAAGCCAAAATTCTTAGAGGCAGCAGGTCATCCCTCACACCACACCTACCCATGCCATTCCCCTCTACACAATATGAAGCAACAAGGTCAGAGTCAATAGAGTGCCCTGGAGTAAGGAAAATAAGAATTGAAGACCTTACTTCAAGCCCTGTCTCTAACACATACTAGTTTGGTGACCATGGAAGAAAGTCCCTTTGCCTCTTTCTTCCTCCATGCAGTTCTCTAGGACTGTAAATCACAGAAAAGTAGTTGATCTGTGTTGTGTCTGTGGAAGGAGTTAGAGGAAAGGAGTTAGCTCTCACAGCAATGAAATCACAAGTCTGGACTTTTTTTTTTAAAGATTATTTTCCTATCATTCATACAAACATTGAAAAATCCCTGTAAAACAGTGGTTCTCAACCTTCCTAATGCTGCGACCCTTTAATAGAGTTCCTCATGTTGTGGTGACCCCCAACCATAAAATTATTTTCGTTGCTACTTCATTTTGCTACTGTTATGAATCATAATGTAAATATCTGATACGCAGGATGTATTTTCATTGTTACAAATTGAACATAATGCACAGGTTGAAAATCGCTGTTATAGAGTTTATCCTTTTTTTTCAAAAAGGAAAAAAGAGGAAAAACAAAACCCCTCACCACTTAAGCAAACATCTATATTGGAACAATTTGAACTTAGTTCTAAAAAGGCACATTTTATTATATTGCAATGCCAACAAAAATCACCCTCAAAGAAAAACAAACCCTTCATTATATCATTTCAAATATGGATAAATATATTTCAAGTTTTAAGCTTAGTATAATAAAACTATTATAGCTACATTTGAATTATAAGAGCTCTTCAAAAAATTCTAAATAAAATTCTCCCTCCCCAACAAGAAAAGTCTTACCAAATGGCATTTCTTAAGGCACGATGTCGATTTTAAGACTATACACCATAAAAGACAGCTAAGTAGCTGGAAAATTCAAGTAGTACTGAACAGTATGCGGAAGTTGTTGGCTGACTTGAACAGTAAATTTCCATTGTCAGGGTAACCAGGTAACTCTTCTCCCAAGAAAATGTTATTCTCACTACACTAAGGCAGCTTTCTCTCCAGGAAACCTTAGCTCTCCACCCCTTTCTCCCTTCAAAACCAAGGTGAACCCAGTAATTTTCCACTGGAAACCAGGTTAGAGAAACATGAAAAGGTGATTTTCCCAAACACACAAGAAACAGGAAGAACAAGGTCTCATCAACTCCCACCATCACAGCTGCCTGAGTAAATATTTATCAGGGTAACCTGTCTTCACATTTCAGATGTCATAAGGCAAACAGGTGTAACTGTCAAACGGGAGGGGCCAACAACCCCAAGTTCCAAGGAGTCCAAAGTCACAATAAAGGCAATCTAGGAAAGTAATATGGATGAAAAAGTCCTTAAACACTTGGGTGGCACAGTGGACAGAGGTCCTGGGCCTGGAATCAGGAAAACCTAAATTCAAATATGTCCTTGGATACTTACTAGCTGTGTGATCCTGGGAAAGCTACTTAGCCTCTGTCTGCCTCAGTTTCCCCATCTGTAAAATGGGGATTATAACAGCCACTACCTCTAAAATCTCTCGTGAGGGTCAAATGAGATGATTTTTATATAGTGCCACAGAAATGCCAGCTATTCCAATATTATTATTACTATTTTTGTTGTTTGTCTTGTTCTCAAAGAGGACCAGGACATTAGGAAGGTGATATCTGACTTGCAAGTGAACTGAATGTAAGAGAGAGAGAGCTTAGAAAATCACCAGCCTCACTTTCTCCTCTGGAGCCATCTGGGTGTAGTGGCCAGAGAGATATAGATTAGAATGACTAGAGATGGCCCTCATTGTTATTGTGGTTGTTATTGAAAGACAAGTAGGATTTAGGATCACAGATTTAGTGTTTGGGTAGGAACTGACAGCAAGTACAATAAATACAGTCTTTACTATAGCTAGCACAGTGCCACCTATGGAGAGAAGAACAATGCAAACTTCAAAGTATAGCAAATCCACTGCTGATCACATGCCATGGGCTCTCCAAGGCCCTGGTTTCTCAGGCTGCCCTAATTTCTTGCTATTACTGACAGCCTGGATTGAGTTACCCCTCTGTTTCTGCTTAATGCCCTTCTTTTTTCACTAGTAAGCTGTGCTAAATCCTGCTGCAATACAGCCTCTTGACTTGGAGGTGACCCAAAGTTTTTAAAAGGGTTCAGGCAGGCTGAGGTGGGTCCTACCAAATTGATAAAAAACCTTCAAGTATATACCTGGAGAAAGTCTATCCATCTGTCTGCAAAGGATATAGCTAGTTAAGTTTCAAAAAAACCTTCATCAAAAGGTTATCCTCTCAGGGATTTGGATGTCTTCTTTAGCCACAGCCAACTAACAAAGACTTTCTACACTGGAGCATAGGAGCTTTTCAATCTTCAGTAACCTACTAAGGCTGCCTAGAGGGCTGAAATACACAAGTGAAATCACAGTTCCTAGAAGTCTCTCTATCAACCCACCACCTCTGTTTAAAGTCGGGGTTGATGGGCACAAATGGCGACTCAATTAAGTCATCCTGCCTCAAAGTATGATGTTTAAAAAAATTCAAGAGACATAGTTCCTAAGTAATTAAGCATTTTATTAATAATGCATATTATCAATAAAACGAATGATCATTTGGTATTGCTCTTGGACCAGAGACAACTTGTGGTGGTGGGCTCACAGTTTATATGCTCTTGGAAGAGTGGTTGTTCCTGAAAATGACAATCACCTCTGATTGGTTGGTAATTAATGAGAGAATGAATCCAATGAGGGTCTTGGGGTACTTGATAGTGAGAACCCAAATCTTGGTCTAAGAGATTTATCAATATCCATATCACCCATCTGACAAAAGAGAGAATCCACATTTTCCCAGACCTATTTGAGTAAACACAATGAGCACGAATCTACTTCATTCACCTAAACTTAAGAATTTCTTTACTGTCTTTGATTACATCTTAGCCTGGGCAAGTCTCTGCCCAAGATTTCTGATATTAGTTGATTTCTGGATGAGGAAATAGAAAAGGGGAGGGGGTGGGAACTTGGTCCTAATTCAATAATTAGTTTTTAATATATGAAAGAAATAATCATTTATCTCAAAAGGAAGGGGTGATAAGTTACCCCAAACTAAGTCATAAGTTTTAGATTAAGTGTGCAAAGTATTTGAAAAATATTGGAGGGACTTATTGATGATATGAGTATCAAGATAGTGGACTAGACATTTTCTCTGATCACTATGACTTTTCAAACCTTAGCAGAACAGAAATTATGCACAAAAGATAATGCAAGTTCAGCTGTTTCTATGGCCTAAGACATCAAAAATCAAAAAGAAAGGAAGGAAGGAAGGAAAAACTCATAAAATAGGACTCTAAACAGATTTTCAAGCTCCAAAACTCTCCAAAAGACGGAAAGCACATCTGTTGCTATAGGCAGCACAGCAGGTGGGGCTCTTCCCAGCAGTCTGGGAGCCTCGGCCAAAACCCTGGCCGGGTTAGGCCTTGGGGCATCGATCGGGGAGCCGTGTCTATAGGAGAGCAGATCGGCTGCGCTGGAGGCACAGCTACCACATTTATCAGGCCAGAATTAAAAAAGGCTAAGAGAAAGGTCAGTGGATTTTGCTAACTCGAGAAAAGAAGAGCGGTCCGGCCAAACTGCTCCCAGGGCAAGGAAGCGGCTGTAGCAGCAGGAACAGAGCAGCAGCAGCCTCCACTGGGCTACCCTTGGCCTGCAGATAGCAGGGGGACTGAGGCGATCCATCAGGGCCAAGGGCTCTTGCGTTGAGCGGCCTGGATCTGGATCGTGGTC
>CM053594.1:292852507-292890173 GCA_028646575.1 Pseudocheirus occidentalis | reverse complement strand
AAAAAAAAAAAAAGAAAGATGCTATCTGCATCCAGAGAAAGAAATGACAAAGAGAAGTGTGTATAAAATAATTTCACTATATCTATCTATATACATACACATAAACCTATCTGGGTCTAATGGTAGTCAATCATCTCTAGAGCTGGGATTTGGAGGAGGGAAGGAAATTTGCATGATAACTTTGTCTTATATTTGGAAGGAATAGCACATTGTACACAACAGACTTGAAATTTTGTGTGCAATTTTTTTTTATTTTACTATGTTTTGGAACTGCTTTTGTTCTGTGAATTGAAAATTCACATAATTTGAAAATAAATTTTAAAAACTGGAAATAAATTTTAAAAATTGAAAATAAATTTAAAAAAAAAGAAAAACAAGCTCACAGACACCAGGTTAAGAACTTCTGCCTTTAAGATTATTCAGTCCAAGTCCTTCATTTTACAGAAGAGAAGACAAGTCCCTTTAGTGAAATGAAGAGTCCAAACTCAGACAGTTACAGCTAAGTAAAACAGCCTTGACTCCCATCCAAGCTTTTTGATCTCTTGAACTGGTGCTCATCTCATCTTCTCAAATACTCCCAATGTTGTATTCCCAAGTGAGGCTCAGTCTGGCTCACAACCCACCTCTCCCCTTCTCCTCTCTCCTCCTCCACTCTTCTGCAATATTAATGAGTGGCATTTTATAAGCAAGTTTTTATCTTCATCATTACTAAGACTTCACATCACTTCCTAAATTTACCACTTAAATAAATAAATAAATAAAATAAATTCCACTTAGAATCACAACTGCAGGTAAAAGGATCACCTTTCTACCTGCCATTGTTCTCAAATTACAATTTTGTTGCTGAAAAGGAGATAAGACATTGAATTATCAGGTTTGGGGACTTGTCTGGACAGTTTGGTAATAAGCCACTGCTTTAATCAAGAATGGATCTCTTCTCTCAACAGGCAGAAGTGGTTAAGTGAGTTAATGAAGCAAGTGAAATTTCTACAAAGTAGATTTAAAAAAATGTGTAGCAGGAAAGGATTCTAACAAGATTTTTACAGGATAAATTTAGTTTAAAACATTTTGTGAAGAACAGAGAGCTGTGATTTCATTAGTGCAGGGAGGAACAACCTCTCCTTTCCTTTCTCTCCTTCCCCTTCTGAAGCAATTAGAGTTAAATGACTGGCTCAGGGTCATGCAACTAGTAAGTGTTTGAGACTAGATATTAACTGAGGTCCTCCTGACTCCAGGGCCTGTGCTCTTCCTACTGGGTCACCTAGCTAGCCAGTAATGCACATCAACAACACCTTTCACTACAAATTACAGCCTTGGAGAGTTTCTTGGGGAACTGAGAGGTTAAGGGCCTTATTTGACCTTGGTCACACAGCCAAATGTCAAAAGCGGGACTTGAACTCAGCTCTTCCTGGATCTCAGGACACCACACCTCCTTCAGAATAAATCCAAGATTTAACACACAAGATTTCATTTTTAAGGCTATAAAATGTGGGCAAAAATTTTCACGGGTCAGTATTTGTTTCAGGTAAACACTTAAATGTCAGAAACTTCTGATTCCTAACAAAAAATTACATAGCAATTAAATATTCATAAGAATGGAAAAGGAGAGGCGGCTAGGTGGCGCAGTAAATAAAGCACTGGTCCTGGAGTTAGGAGGACCTGAGTTCAAATCCAGCCTCACACACTTGACACACTTACTAGCTGAGTGACTTTGGGCAAGTCACTTAACCCCAATTGTCCTCCAAAAAGCAAAAAAAAAAAAAAAAAAAAAAAAAAAGGAAAAGTAGGTCATTTGAAATCAATTAGAAATTTTTAAAAGGAGAAAGACAAAACCAGTAGTTAGTCACGTTCAAATTTAACTGAAATTCATCACCATGATAACCTCATATTTCACTTTCACAAAACAGTGTCTCATTGTTTTCACAAGCAATTCAAGTTTCATCAGCCAATTGTCTGGAATGTGAGAAGATTGCCAAGTCTCCTAACCACAGGCATTGGTTCTGGGATTATTCTAAGATTTTTCTTTGAAAACCGAAAAGGGGGCATGGGAAAAGGGGGTAACTTGAAGGCACTGACTTTATCTATAATAGAAATAGCTCATATTTACTTCTTCATAAAATTTACTTAGACCAAACTTTTAAGGGGAAAATAATGAGATAATTTTTTGTTGAATTGAAAACATTTGACTCTTTCAAATTAAATATTGATATTCATGTGCCTTGTTCAACTTTATTCAAGATTTTTGATGTGTTAGAATGGATTATTAGTTCTCTATCTGGGGTCCATTAACTTCTTTTAAGAAATATTCTGAAAACTATATTTCAATATAATTAGTTTCCTTAGTTATCCTAAGTATTTTATTTTATGAATTTAAAAATATTATTCTCAAAAGCAATTGATAGGCTTCAGCAGACTTCAAAGGTGTCTGTGACACACACAAAAGATGAAGAACTCTGGTCTGAAGAACACCTCACTGTGGAGCACAGGAACTAAAACTAGAAGGTAAAAATAGCCAGACTACACCATCTCTCTGTAGCCCTCGTCCATCCTCTCCCACATCTGCCAAAGGAGGCTGTCATGCTGCTCTGATGTTGGGCTTACTAGCACCAGCTTGCTGGTAAGATCTAGCCAATTACCCGATAAGAGAGTCAATATTTCATTTTCTTTCTACCTTTTCCAACTTACAGATGCGTGATGTTGTACAGTACGGCAAAGGAGGTAGATTTTGAACTGGAGGACCACGGTTCAAATCCCAACCCTGGCAGCTGCTATCCATGTGACCTTGGGCAATTCACTTCTTCTGAGTCTCAGTTTCCTCATCTGTAAAATGGAGAGGCTGGGGCAGCTAGGTGGCACAATGAATAAAGCAGTAGCCCTGGAGTCAGGAGGATCTGAGTTCAAATGTGACCTCATACATTTAACACTTACTAGCTACCTTAGGCAAGTCACTTAATCCCAATTGCCCTGCCTTCCCCCCTCCAAAAAGCAAAATAAAATAAAATAAAATAGAGAGGCTGGAGTAGGTTTCTAAGTTCTTGTTTAGCTCAACATCTGTGAATCTATGGTCTTATGATACAAGGTCAAAAACTGATCCTCTTCAAGGGCCCTTTCCTGATGAACTCAAAACAACTAATTAATCAATCACAGATAAAGAGCCAAGATCGGAGTTGAGATCTTCCAGCTCCAAGCTAGTACCTCTGCCTCTGTTGCCACTTCAAGCCATCTCCAAAAAACATATTTATCCTCACTTCTTGAAAAAACAAACTGTGCCTTATTCTCTTATCTGTTTTCTATATCTATATCTATTTCTATATCTATATTTCATGTCTGGATTTGTCCTTGCTATACTAACTGATAAAATATGGAGTTTAATTGGACTGGTTTCAAAGGTCTTTTACAATATTAAGATTCTAGGATTCCCTACTACAATTGGGTATTATATCTAACTTGAGTCGATAAGTTCTTATTCTTTTTAGTACATACTATCTGGCATCCTATATGTTAAGGAGGCACCATGTTTGGTAGAAAGACATTTGACTACTTGCTCTGGGAGTTTTAGTTCCCATTCACCTGGCCAATAGTGGCATAACCTTTAACAAGTCACTTGACTTCTGAACCTAATGTAAAATAGGAAAGTTGGATCAACGTTCATGAAGGTTATTCTAACTCCAAAATTCGGGATTCTGTTTTGATAACTACATGTGTTTCAAAGCTGATTTATCAGTGCGTGCGTGCATGTGTGTGTGTGTGTGTGTGTGTGTGTGTACATGCACAAATGAGACATACATTGTGGATGAACAATGATTTGAGGAGAAAGAGTATGGGATGGTTTGTGGAGAATGGGTGGCTCATCCTTGAAACTAGTTAAGTTCATAATATCCTAAAGAAAAGGTGAGCCAAAACACTTTCTCCACAGTCTTCTAATAATCTTTGGAAAGTAATCCATGGGGCACCTAGGTGGATAGTGGATAGAACACCAGGTCTGGAGACAGAAGGACCCTCAGACACTTGACACTTACTAGCTGTGTGACCCTGGGCAAGTCACTTAACCTTTATTGCCTCCAAAAATATAAAGTAATCCATGATTCTAAGTATTATTTGATTCTGCTTGTCGCTCAGCCAAGGAAGAAATGGCACTAGTTATGTATAGGAAAGAGCACTATCTTCCCAAAAGAATACAACCAATACAAAGATTTGATGGCTCAAAAGAAAGCATTTGTGCTTTGATAGCAACCCTTGTAATATTTCACTAGAAATTTAAAGCAGTCTACCCTGCCTCCATCCCTTGAGACTCTTAGCATTAGCAATTGACCTACCTGCACCCTTAGGACTTCTGGGCTTTTCCATCTACTCTGCAGCTGAATTTTATGTTATTTGTAGTCTTTTTTTCAGTTAGCATAGGAGACTCTTAAGGGAAGAGACTCTTAACTTTTTCTATTTGTATCTCTAGTGCTTAGCACCATGCTTGGCACATATGAAGCATTTAACAGATGTGATTTCAGTCATCCATATGTGTTTTCTCCCCCTAGAGAAGGTAAGTTCTTTGAAGGCAGGAACTGTCCTATTTTATCCTTATCCTTATCTTTATCCCAATGCTTAGTGTACAGCCTGACACATACCAAGTGTTCTAAACAAATGGTTCTCCTTTTTTCATTCATTAAAACTTATGGACTATGCAATAAATTTTAATATGATTTGGGAGGTTGGATTTTGATCCTACCACTAATTTATAGTCAGAACGTTGACAGGTTATTTCATGTCATATTTTTTAAATGACCTTCTAATAGGTGGAATCATAGACACATAGATTTAGAAGCTTAGAAATCCATTCAGTCCAAGAGAGAAGCCCAGAAATGTTAAGTGATCCAAAGGTACTTTACAAACCCAGGTTCTAATTCCAAATCCAGCACACTAGCTGGTCTTTCCTTGTTTGCTACTTTAGAATTCCTCTACTTGGGAAGTCAAGCAGGCGTCCATCAATTGAGAAATGATGGAACAAACTGCTATATATTAAATACAATGGAATTCAATTAATCAATCAATAAACATTTAGTAAATACCTACTAAGAGCCAGGCACTGTGCTCAGCAATGGAAACAGACAAAGAGGCAGGATACAGTCCCTGCCCTAAAGGACCTTGCAAACTAAACGGTGAGACAACATGCAAACAAATATGTATAAGGCAAACACATACAGATAGATATACATACATACATATTACATATTTATACACACCTACATACATATTCACACACATACATATTATATATTTATATGCACATGTACATACATACATACATATATTTATACACATGTGTATATGTTCACACATGCATCTATTTATACACACATCCATATATACACACATACATGCATACATATTGTGTGTATAAATATATATTTTATGTGTGTGTATAAATACATATTTAACCAAGTATTTTATGTGTATGTATATAAATATTTTCTAAATATTTATATATTTATTATTATACATTATTATATTATATATTAATATATTATTGTATATAATAATATGTTGGAATATATAATATTGGATATAATATAATATATTGGAATATATATAATATATTGGAATATATAATGTTCTAATATATATAAATATATAAATATTTTCTAAAAATATTTATATACACACACACAAAATACTTAACAGAGAGAAGGCACTAGAATTAAGAGGGGTTGGCAAAAACTTCCTGTAGAGCAGTGGTTCTCAACCTTCCTAATACCTAGACCCTTTAATACTAGTATGTGGGCATTTATGCACGTGGGCAGACTCGCCTACGTAGAGGAGAGGTCTCTCAGTTCCTAAGACCGTGGGAAATATGTGTTTTCTGATGATCTTAGGTGACCCCTGTTAAAGGGTCATTCGACCCCCAAAGGGGTCGAGACCAACAGGTTGAGACCTGCTGCTGGAGAGAGTGGGATATAGGTGGTTTAGAACTTAAAGGAAGCCTTAAAGTGGTCAGAGAAGAAGAAGGGGAAAGTTCTAAACACGGGCAACAGCCAGAGACAATTCCAGTGGTGAAAGAATGGAGTGTCTTCTCCTTTCAAACAACCAGAAGAAATTGTCACTACATCAAGGAGTATGAGGTGGGGAGTAAGGTATAAGAAGACTAGAAAGGTAGAAGAGGGCTAAGTTTAAAGGGCTTCAAATGCCAAATAGAATGTTTTTTTTTACTTGGTCCTAGAGGCTATAAAGGGTGTGTGTGTGTTCACACAATTATCAGATTTTCACTTGAGGAAAATCACTTCAGGGTCTGAATGGACCTGAGTGTGGAAAGAGGCAGGGGGGACCTACCAGCAGGCTATTACAAGCCTTGGCAACAGATTGGATATTAAGAATGAGAGAGAGTGAGGAGCCTAGGATGATTCCTAAGTTCTGAGCCTGAGTTACTGGGAGGATTTAGGGGGAAAGACAGAGTACCCATTTTGGACATACTGACTTCAAGTTAGCTACTGGACATTTTTTTATTTGTACCTATGATTTAATTAATATGTTGTTCAGTCATTTCAGTCATGTCTGACTCTTCATGACCCCATTTGAGTTTTCATTGGCAAGGATATTGGAGTGGTTTGCCATCTACTTCGATGGCTCATTTTACAAATGAGGAACTGAAGCAAACAGGTTTAAATGACTTGCCCAGGGTCGCACAGCTAGTATCTGAACTCAGGAAGATGACTCTTCCTGATTTCAGGTCCAGCACTCTATCCATTATGCCACCTGTCTGCCCCCAGGTAGAGGGTTAATGACATAAAATGTTGCATATAGTATAAGATGCAGTCATTATATTTATTGGATGCTTTTGCCTAACAGTTTTTCTTTGTTATAAGAGAGGGCTTATTGGTTTGGGCGTGAGACAGTATACTGACTAATGTGAAAACAAAAGGGAAAAAAGTATTTTAAATTGTTAGTATTATTCACTTTTTTTTTTTGCTTTTCTTATAGAAGAATGAGGTTCTAAAAAGCACAGATTGTATTTTACATCTTCCGAATCCCTCACAACACCTTCCCAGGGTCTAGATACAGAATAATTGTTCAAAAATAATGGCTGACATTTATAAGGTTCACAAAACATCCTACAATCTCATTTAAGTCTCATAATAACCCAAAGAGACAGATACTATAGGTCTTTTAATCCCTGTTTTACTGGTGAGGTAATTAAGGGTCAGGTAAGTTAAATGACATGCCCATGGTCACAACTAGGAAGTGTTTGAGGTAGATTCCAAACTCCTATCTTCCTCATTCCAAATGTAGCAGTTTAGTCAATGTGTTGTGCTATTCTAATTAGAATTTTTTGGTTGAACAAAGGAAAAAAATGAAATACACTGTAATCAAAATTCTATTTTAGGCATACATCTCTTAAATTTTGACTGGTAACATGTTCCCCACAACATCATTAATTCTTTTCTTTTTCCATGAGTCCTCAGCTTCCTTTCCCTTTTCCATCTCCAATTTCCTCTTCTTTCTCCCATTACCAGAGCTCCAGTCCCACAGAATCTCAGAACTAGGCGACACTTCTGTGGTTATCATAGCAATTACTTTTTCAACAGTAGTTGTAGTAAGTGGTCCTTCAGCTTCCAAGTGAAGGTCTTCAATGATGATGAATAAGTTCACTCCAAGGCAACTCATTTTAGAATTTTTTTCCATTCCTCTCAATGCTCTGGACTTTCTCTCATGTAAGTTCTATAAGTGGTTCTTTCTTCTAGGGGCAGCAGATTATTGTTTTTATTACTTAAAGGCATTATAATTTTAATTGTTCAGATTGTTTTAAAACGTATGATCATTAATGAGACAAAGTTTTTGAATCATTGTTCTAAAACCTAGAGAAATCAATCAATGTCAGTTCTTTCGAGCTATACAGAGTTTTTCATTTAGCTAAATATTTTTTCTCATTTTATATTTTCTTTATTCTTACTTAATTTTCTAATTTACTTGTTTAATTTAATTTTTTCTCAATTTTTTTTCTTCAAATTTTAAGTTCTAAATTCTCTCCCTCATTTCCCTCACCCCCTCATTAAGACAGCAAATAATATGACATAGGTTATTCATGTGTAGTCATGCAAAACACATTTCTATATGTCATTCTGTGAAAGCTACATAGATTTGGGGGAAAAAAGTTATCTCCCCTAAATTCTCTCACTCCCCTACTTTCCTTATTACTATGGAAAGCACAACAACCCTCCCAGTTCCACAGGCTCCCAATTTTGTTGTCATCCTACTTAATACCTCTGATGGCTCCCTATTTCCTCCAGGATCAAATACAAAATCCTGTGTCATTCAAAGCCCTTCATAACTTAGCCTCACTCCCCTTCCCCCTTCTCTCCTTACTCCCTACCACAAACACTTCTATCCAGTGACACTTACTGGCTGTTCCATGCACAAGACACTCCATTTCTGACCTCCAGGCATTTTCTCTGACTGTCTCACATACCTGGAATGCTCTCCTTCCTCATCTCTGTCCAATGCCTTCTCTGGATGCCTTTAAGGTCCAACTAAAACCCTATCTTTTACAGAAAGCCTTTCCTGATCCCTCTTAATTATAGTGCCTTCCTTCTTAATTATTTCCTATTTGTCCTGTATATAGCTTATTTGTGCATTTGCATTAGATCTTGAGATCCCTGAAGGTAAGAACTGTCTTTTGCCTCTTTCGTGCCTTAGCCTAGTGCCTTACACAAGATAGGTGCTTAATAAATGTTTACTGACTGACTGAACGAAGAAACACTGTGCAAAGAGAATGGAAACCAAAAAGAGAAACTTAATGATAATGTTTGGCTCACTGAAAAAGGAAGCTAAAATAGACCTTCCTTCTTTGCAGAGGTCAAAGACTCTGGGTAGGGAAGATTGCATACACTGTCAGACTAGGTTAATTTTGTTTGGTTGGGTTTTTTGCTATTATATAAAGGAAGTATATAAATGGAAATGAAAGTGATATAGGAACAAACCTATCTTTTTTTTTATTTAAAGCCAGTAGATGGGGGGGAGGGGGTTTAATGTTATTCTGTCACATTATAGCATGACCTAGGAACTAAAAAAAAAAAAAATGAGTAAGTAGGGTGGGTGGACAAGCAGCTGAGAGAATGAGCTAGGCTAAGATCAGACAAGGGGGCATGATAGAAGAGTCCCTGCTCAGCAATCCTCTGAGCATCAACATCAAGTGAGGCATCAAACAGCTTTGCCAAACATAATCACCAGCATCATGGATGAAGTCCAGTGGAAAGTTTAAAAAAAAAAAAAAAGGTCATTCTTTATAGATGGAAAGGTTGTGCTCTTGGTTCAGGAGTATATTGTGCTGACTGCATCAAGTTTAAAAGGCCTTCTTCATTAGAGTCAAATCTATCATTCCTTTTTTTTAAAAAGGCTAATAATTTTAGTTTAAGGTAAAAACTTGGATAGACAGTCTTCTGAGTTAGTGCATCAGGACATCTCATTTCAAATGTGCTCCACAGAAACAAACTGAACCCAAAATGAAAGACCTCATTTTCAAGACCAGTAGTCTCCTACCATCCTTGTGGCCATGAAATATGGAAAGGAAAAGGCAGTTCTCAAGAAGAAATCCAAGTCTTACATTAAAATGCTCCAAAGCACCAACAAAGGAGCTCTGAGTTTCCATCTCAGAATTTTATAGATTTTACACACACACACACACACACACACACACACACACACGCACGCACGCACGCACGCACGCGTGCATGCACCTCAAAGTAGCCATCTCCTGCAGGGGGGTAGGAGGAAGTAAAAAGAAAAAAAAAGAAATTTACATGGTAACTTTGTTATATATTCAACAGGAATAGCAAATTGTACATAATAAGATTTGCAATTTCATGAGCAATCATGTTTTTTTTTTTACACTGTTATGGAAATGCTTGTTTTGTTACATAAACTAAAAAGAAAAAGAAAAAAAGGAGTGGGGGAGAGAGTGTCTGGAAAGGGAACATGACAGAGAAGTCCTGATCGCAAGACTGAGCACATGATATTAAAATTCTCACAGTATCTCCTGTTTGCATAAGTTGATCATAATTCACAATAGGTCTATGAGAAACTAAAGCTATGAAAGTTATCCCTCCCCAGGTAAGGGCAAGCACAGGCTTGTTCTAGTTTCTTGGTTGAAACCCAGGCCTCTATTCACCAAACTAATATGTTTCCTTAAACACTACTTATCTCTAAACTTGAATATAGGAACCTGCTCTTCAAAGCCTGCCAAAATGAGTAATAAGAATTAATCAAACACAGGGGTGGGTGTGGTCTTCACAGCTTACAAGAGCTACTGATGCAGCACAAACAGTTTCTAGTGGTTTTATTATTCCCAAACAAACGCAGCCTCCTTTAGTTAGTTTTAAAGTAGAACTACTCACTTTTATCCGCTTGGGGGAGAAAGCATTTAACTTCCTGGCTAACTACAAGGGCATTAACATCACAGAACGTAATGAAGAGGGGAAAACTATTAGAAACCTTATGAATTTTCTGTATTCCCAGGGATTCCCTCCTTAAAGATGTGCTTTGGTTCTCCCTACACCCAATCCTGCTTTTGACTTTTCACTGATAAAGCAGGCTTAAAGAAAATCATGTACATGTGCACAAACATAGATACACAATATCTTAGCAAAATGCTCCAGCAATACCAATGAAGAAAACTTTGCAAATATGTTTATTATATTAATGAAGCCAATAAGCAGCAAGTAGGGTATTTATTAGAGGGAAGCTGCCTTCGGCCAAGTATACCAAAGGTCAGTTTTCATAGAAAGCTTTAGACCACTACTGGGAATCTCATGGTTTACACTTCCATAGCTCCTTGAAAGACAAACATGATTTGTATCTATGGTTTCAAGCCCAGTTGGTCTCCATTCAAATGATAAGCTACAATCAGATATGAAGTGAAATCAAACAGAGGTGCCATATTTATGAGCTTATATCTAGACTAGCCTTGCATAAGCCACAGACACACAAGAGAGACTCATACACAGTATCAGATCCCCATTAAATGATATGACCAAGGCAACCCATTGTTTCTACAAAAGGAAACAATACCTTTTTAATTACTATGAATGAGAATTATAATAAACTAAGAAAAAAACTTCTTACCTATTTTAGGTTTCAAAAGCCTCCTCTGCAAAAGATATTTACTGAATTCTGTCACAGATGCCTTTCTCCATAGCATTCTGTAAAATTATTTTGTGAAATGTGTTTATCATTTAGCACACACATTGATCTGTAGGCATATAAGAGGTACTTGCATTTCATTACTATCCTTATCCAATACGATAGCAGAAAAAGAGATAAGATTTACAGTCAGAAGACCTGGATTCAAAACCTTGTTGTGGGGTTTATTCCCTGTGAGACCATGGATATGACCTTTAAACCCTCTGTGTTTGAGATTCTTAATCTATAAAAAGAGAGAGTTGGACAAGATGACTTCTGAAGGTCCCTGCCAGCTCCAAATCTCAGATCAACATCCCAAACATTATCTTAACTTTTGACAATTCAAAATACCAGCACATTAGTACTACTGACAATACAAAATTGTAAGAAAAGAACCCAATATTCTTAACTGGCTTTTGGTGAAATATCTTTTTTTTTTTTTTTTTTGCTTTAGAAGGCGTTTTTTTTTTGTTTTTACTTTTGTTTCTTTTTAAAGTAAGCATAGCCCCTTAATGAGGTCTTGCTTATTTAAAAAAAAAAGTTTGCAGGGGAACTTTTAGCAAATACCAATAAATAGATTAAAGATGTTGGAGGAAGTGATCAATAGTCTAACTATGCAGCACATGACATTTAGTCATTTCTCCAAGAGACTACACAATGAGAAAGTAACTTGTCAAGAAAGTCTGAAGACATTAAAAATATTGTAATCATCCAATCTGCCTTCAGTTCAACAGGTACATGAAACTGAGAGATGGAACCACTTTTAAAAAAAAAAGTAGTTCAGTACTGTTGATATTCAACTAAATAGCCCCAAATAACTGATTCAAGTATACCACCTATCCTGTCAGACTGAGCTATCAAGACTTAAAAAAAAAAAAGGGGGGGGGGAATCCTACCACCAAACAACCAGCTCCCAAAGTTAAGAAAATAAAAAACCAACAAGGAAAAAAAATAACTTGGCTTCTTCCTTAGGGAAGATAGGAATGCATCTCTAATGTTTGGAGTAGACACTGGGCAAAATGCCTCCTCCTAAAATGTCATATAATTTAACGACTATTTACTATGTACCTACTTCACAAAAGGAGGACTATGGGGCCAATATAAACATTTCATGTTGAAAATGGTGACAGATGAAATACCCCAAATTTTACAGTAGATAAGATCCAAGAAAGGAACCAATAGCAACAACCATATCTTTTGTTGTCCATACACAAAAATTCAAGGTTGGTCCTAAATTGCAAGAAGTTGAATTTAATTTCATAGATATTATTGAGACTTGGTGGGATGAAACCCATTACTGGATCAAAGTTCTGGAAGATGATTATATCTTATTCTGAAGAAATAGGAAAGGTAAAAAGAGGAGTAATGATGATGATGATGATAAAGTGAACCCAGGGATGAAGAGCAGCATGTATTAAAAAGATACACACATGTAAGGAAATCCAGGAACAAGAAAGGGGAAGCAGAAGGTTGAGAGAAGGGCAATTGCTAGAGAAATACAAGTAATTTTCACCGATTACTACAGGAAATCTGAAAAGAAAGGTAATAATGAGTATCTGGTTAACAGACCATAGCCTGGAACAGAGGGGTGATATAATAATAATGGAGAACTTCTATTATCCAGACATCTACTCAATCTTTCCCTCTCCCTCTTCCTCTCCTTCTCCCTTCCTTCCCATGTGTGTGCACAGAGAACTTGCCAAGTAACTTAGATGTTTTTAAAGATGTGTAGAAGATGAAAGCAAGGCCAGGTAACAAGAAAATAAATATATGACTTGTGATATGATTCTGTACATCAAATAGTATTAGGAATGCTAAAGCTCAGAATAAGCTGAGGCTATAATATGTCAAAGGAAAAACCAAAGAGGAGGAGATGGCTAAACTATCTAGGTGGAAAAAGGGAGATCAATGAAAGGATAGAAGCTTTGCTTGGAGTGTACAGGATGATAACAGACCCTGGAGAGAAGGAAGAGCTGGTCAAATTTCCTTTTGCTTGTTTTGTCTACCTGGGAGTTGGACTTTTGCACTAGAAATTACAGAACAATGACTAACAGGGAGTTAATACCCAAGATAAGTAAGGGGACAGAAAGAGAGCACTTAGCCACCCTTGAATAATTAAAGTCATCAAGTTCAAATTAACTGAATCATTATGAAAGAACTGGCAGAGATGATAGGTGAGTCACTGTTATTGATATGTGCAAGATCATTCAAAATGGGAGGCACCAAATACTGGAGACAGGAAAATGTTCCAATTGTTTTTGTTTTGTTTTGTTTTTTAATTAAAGTACAGAGTTTGCCAACTAGAGGTCAGTGAGTTTGACTTCAATTCCTGGGAAAATTCTAAAATGAATGATTAAAGATATAGTTCATGAACATCTAGAAAGAATTGATGATTATAAGGAGCCAACAATAGTTTAATCAAGAACAATTCACATCAGAATAATTTTATTTCCTTTTTTAAAAGGATTACTAAACAGGTGAAAGTAACACTGTGCCTATAGGTACTTTACCTACATTTTAAACTTTGTTAACAAAGGTTCTGATGAATCATCTCAGACATTTCCTGTAGAGAAGATGGAATAATATGGATTACAGAGTAATGCATGCCATACTCAGTGAGAAATTATTAATCACTGTTAGTGGCACAATGGCAGGAAGGTTTTAGGGAGAACATAAGGGGCCTATGTTCAACCCTCTGTTTATTTTTATTTATTTATTAATGACTCAGATAAAAGCATCAATGGAATGCTCAGGAAATTTACAGATGATAAAACTAGAAAGAACAGTTAACATAACATAATATCTCTGCTCCCAAGGAGTTTACAGTCTAATGAAAAAGATAGTTTATGTGTTTGTGTGTATACATGTACACACATATACATGTGTATAAGTACTTGTATATATTATAAACTCAAAACAAACATAAAATACAAGGTATTTTGGTAGGGAGGGTACAAGCGGTTAAGGGATTCAATAGTGACAAATGTAAAGTCATGCTCTTGGGTAAAAATAGTCAACTTCACAACAAATGCAAGATGAAGGAGATGTGCTTAAACAACAGTTCTGAAAAAATAAAAAGGTTTTGGTTAGAGGGTTAAGTGGACTGCAGGTCCAATGAGTCAACAGCATAATGCAACAACCAAAAAGATGAATGGGATCTTATGTCTCATCAGAGGGGGATGGGGGAAGAGAGAGGGAGAGAGAGGGAGACGGAGAGACAGAGACAGAGAGACAGAGAAATGGAGAGAGAAAGAGAGAGAGATGGAGAGAGAGAAAGAGAGAGAGAGATGGAGACAGAGACAGACAGAGAGACAGAGATAGGGAGCAAGAGAGACAGAAAGTATGTAGGAAAAGAAATCCCTGGCAATCTTGCCACTATACTTTGCCCTTGTCAGACACAATCTGGAGCTGTGTGCTCAGTTCCATACATTTTGATTTAAGAAGAGAAGTGATAACTACAGAGTAACCAAAAGATATAAACCTGGATGGTTAAGGGCCATTAGTACTGATCACACAAGGATGAGATGAAAAAACTGGGCATGTTTAACCTGGAGAGAAATTTCAGAGCCAGTATGATAGCTACCTTCAAATATGTACGTGGAGGAGGGATTAGACTTGTTCTATCAGGCAGCTAGGTAGCACAGTAAATAAAATACCAGGCCTAGAGTCAAGAAGTTTCATCTTCCCAAGTTCAAATTCTCAGTGTCTCAGACACTTACTAGCTCTGTGACCCTGGGTAAATCATCTAACCCTGTTTGCCTCAGTTTCCTCATTTGTCCAATGAGCTGGAAAAGGAAATGGCAAACCACTCCAGTGTCTTTGCCAAGAAAATCCCAAATGGGGTCTTGACTGAAAACTGAAGAACAATCAAGCAGCTTGGTGGTTGGTTGGTACAGTGGATAGGGGGATGAGTCTGGAGTGCAGATGACTGGGAGTTCAAATCCCGTCTTAGTCATTAGCTAGTTGTGTGAACCAGAGCTAATCACTTAATTTCCATTTGCCTCAGTTTCCTCATTTGTAAGTTGTGAATAATAATAGTGAGGGTAGTAGCAAGGATCAAACCAGACAGTAATTCTAAGGTGCTTAGCACAGTGCCTGGCCCTAGCAAGGGCTATATAAATGTTAGCCATTATTATTATTCTAATTGACCTTGGAGGGTAGAACTCTCTGGAACTATGATTAGAAGCAGTAAAGAGGTCACCAACAATTAGAGCAGTCCAAAAGAGGAAGGGGCTGGAAAGAGATTCAGTGAAGAAGTATTAAGTGCCTGTTCTGGGTCAGGCATTACAGAGCAGGCCCTCCAGGAGTTCACGGTCCAATGGGGAGAGAGATCATTCAGGCAACTAGGCACAAACAAGGTGTATATGGGATAATCTCAGAAGGAAGGCACCAAAATAAGGAGGATTAAGGGAATGGCTTCTTGCCATAGATGGGTCTTTAACTGAAGCCATGAGATAGAAAAGAGGAAGGAGAACATTCTAGCCAGTAAAAATACACTGAGTCAAAACATGGAGTGGCTTGCCCCAAGAACAGCAAAAAGGGCCACTGTAGAAGACATAAAGACAAATAAGGTATAGAAAGAGTGGAAAATCAGGAAGGGGCTAGGTTATGAAGGTCTTTAAATGACAGAGAATTTTATAATTGATCCTGGTGACCATAGGGACCCGCTGGAGTCGACTGAATAGCATGGTGACATTGTCAGACCTGGGACTGAGGAAGATGATTTTGGTAGCTGAGTGGAGGATAGACCAAAATAAGAAGAGACTTGAGAAAGGGAATCCAAAAACTAGCTGTGTGACCTTGGATAAATCATTTAACCCCAACTGTCCTACTTTCCCACCTACCAAAAAAAAAAAAAGAAAAGAAAAGAAAAAGAGAAAGGAAATCCAACTGAGAATCTATTGCAATAGCCCAGGTGTGAAGTAATAAGGGACTGCCCCAAGATTGAAGGGGAGGGAAGGGAGTGTATAGAGAAGATGTAGCAAAGACAGAATCAACAAGACCTGGAAACAGATTGAATACAGGGAAAATGAGATCAAGGGAAAAAAACTGTTGGATTCTTTTTCCTTAGAGGTTTTTAAGAAAAGGTGGATGACCACTTATCAGGTATATTATAGTGGGGATTCTTTTCAAGTATAGACTGGAAATGTTTCTGAGGTTCCTCACAACTCTTCAATTATTTGGTTGCCAATATATGTACAAAATGCATGAACTTTTAAAAAATAACATTATGTGTTATTTCTATATAAGACAGTCCATTCCAGTTTTGTACAAATTATGGATGAGAGTGTAAGATGATTGCACATGAAACCTCAAGCCTACCATGTACAACTTGCTGTTCCCTGCAAATATAAAACAAAGTTATCACGTAAATTTATTTTTTCTTCCCTCCCTGCCCACCCTAGAAATGACTGCCATTAGACACAAATAGGTATATATGTGTAAAATTATCCTAGACATAGTTCTATTTACCAGTTCTTTTATATCACAGTTATTTATCCAGAGGTATCATTTTTCAAACTACACAGAACTGATTAAATAATTTTAATTTGCTCATCTAAAAATACTACTTAATGCGCAGTGGGCAAAGTTGGTTTGTTAAACCAAGTATGTGAGGTCACCAATTATGAAGTTTGAAATGGAGCAAGACACAGAATGCAAACCACCAAAACATGAATCTAGTTGTGGATGGTGACTCTCCAACACCATTTTACTATCCCTGCCATACATGAGCTAAACAGTCCAGAGGCAGCAGAAAAGGAGAGGAAAACCAAGTGCCCCTTATAAAATAAATCACGGAATCTTATGTCTGGAAGGATCCTTGAGGAGTTATCAAATCCACGTCCTCATCTTTGGATTAGCCCATAACTAAAGTATGTCTTCCCGACAGAAGGAAGGCTCATAAAACATCCTTCCTTATTACACCTAAGTGACTCTACCTTTGAACTAGTCTTTTTCCCAGAAGAGTAAGACAAGAGATCCAGGTTCTCAACATTTATTGCTTTTTCAAATTGCTTTTTATAGCATCATCCAAAAAAAGTTGTTTTCATTTTAATAGTGTTCACCATTCAAAAGAAAAAGGCCACAATGCTTTCATGCTTCAAAAAGTCTGGACAGTTTCAGGTTCTTGCTCTATCAGTAATGGGCGTGGCAGAGATGCTAAACACATGCTGCCTACCCTAGTCCAGGTCAGGTTCAGGTCTGGAATGTAACACTTGCAGACCATAAAATGCAATAAAAACAAAGTTATTTACAATGAAGTTTAAAAGGATAAAATTCCTAGTTGATACAATATACTAAATTCACCAGGGCATGGAAATAGCAACTGGTAGGTCAAGGAAGTCTTCCTTGTAGGCAACATTCAGTTTAAGTTCTAGTGCCTGGATTTCAGACAAGCTGGAATTTCTATATCCCTCCTTCCCTGGACCAACCAAGCCTGAAGGTGGTTTCCTTGCTGCCTTAAAGAAATGTAAAACAAATACTATCCCTACCATACTACCGAAGGCTCACTCATCATCTATTCACCAGCAGCAGGCAATGGGTTGGCACTTTTTCGTTCTTCCACTAGGACAATGGGCTTATGAAAACACCATTCACCTGTCCCCTTTGTAATCAAAAGCATGCATCTAAGCTATCAGATGTAATAACATACATAAAGCATTTTGTAAATCTTTAAACTATATAAATGGAAGTTATCATTGTACCCAACTGGCTGAATATGAAGGTAATCAGTGACTGAGGGACAGAGCAAAAGCTAATAATTAGTCAACACTGGGATATAACCTATGACTTTGGCCTCATCAGCACCAAGTCTGGCTAACTGTGTTAACTGGCTATGGACTTCAAATTGAAAAACGGGTTATTTTTTTGTTGTTGTTAGTGGTTGACCATTGCATTTGGTTTACAATAATTTTATTGGCAATTTTCTTTCCACTAGCCAGAGTAATAGTGATCAGGGATTTTTTTTCTTGGTAAACTGGACCAGACTGATCTCATCAGTATAGGGAACTTTGAATGAGGAAAGGCTCTTCAAAAATGGAGGTTGCCCTCATTTCTTCAAATTGCGGTCTTAGAGTTGACAAGGGCACTGAGAGGCTGAGATACTTACCACAATCATACAGCTAATACATGACAGAGGAAGACTTGAACACAAGTCTTTATGACTCTGAAGCTACCTAATACACCCATAAAGCCACACTGTGTCTAAAAACCAAAGGGAATCTAAAAATCAAAACAAAATAGAAACCCATTAGGACAAATATAACTTCTGCTTCTCAGGAGAGATAAGGGCTTTACAGGGGCAGTGTGTTCCATACATAGTCACTGAATTGGTTGCTTTTATTCATCTGTTTTCCCAGGTTACAGGGATTTAACGATGGGTAGGGATTGTTTATCTAGACATAAGCATAATAGGAGCGGCTAGGTGGCACAGAGAATAGAGCATCGGCCCTGGAATCAGGAGGACCTGAGTTTAAATCCAGCCTCAGACACTGAACACTTACTAGCCATGTGATGTTGGGCAAGTTACTTAACCCCAATTGTCTTACCTTTCCTCCTCCAAAAAAAAGCAACAAAAAAAGAAAGAAATATAAAAACTAAAGGCATTCTCTGCAAACTCGTGTAAATAAATGTTTATTGCAGCATCTTGCTTTTAATAAGCATTTGAAAATTTATATTCAATTGAAGTTTTAAGGAAGCTTGATGGTGTCCTTATATAAGGAAAACAAGTGGACAATCAGAGGTGTTGAAAAGAGTAACTGGCTACCTTGGGGAGTAATGAGTTTCCCCTCAATGGAGTTTTTCTTCTTTCTTTCATCTCTTTGGGGAGTAGATCTAGTAATGGTATCACTGGATATGTGCAGTTTAATAGCTTTTAGAACAAGGTTTTCAGAATGGCTAGAGTAATTCACCAATGGTGCTGTTAACATACCTGATTTCTCACAGCCCATGCAGCATTTACCATTTTTCTTTTCTCTATCAACTTTGCCAATCTGAAGTGTGTGCAATGAAACCTCAGAGTTGCTTTAATTAGCATTTCTATACTTAAAACTAATTTAGAGCATTTTTCATGTGGCTTGGAGAGCTTGGATTTTTTTTTTCCTCCATCACTTGGGAGAAAAAAGGAATACATTTTGAATTAGACAACGGAAGCCAGTGGGAAAGCTGGGTTCAATACATTAAATTTCACTTTGCATAAAACTTCAGGAAGATACCAACTCATTATATCAAGGGATAACTGTGTTTAATATAAAAGCTATTAGTTAAAAATCAATATGTGTAGGAAACATTTTTTGAGGCATTAGAAACTCTCAAAATATTCAATTAAGTCCAATCAAAGCCTTAGTCAGAGGGGATGAAGCCAAGATGGCAGAGTAAAAGCAGGAACTTGCTTTAGCTCACACCCGAACCACCTCCAATACCTGTAAAAATGACTCTTAAAAAAATTTTAGAGCTACAGAACCCACAAAATGACAAAGTGAAACAAATTTCCTGCTGAAGGCAGCCTGGCAGGTGGACAGGAAAGGTTTATCCCACCAGGCTGGGAGCAGAGCACAGTCCCACATGAGCCACACCAGCACAGACCAGTGGCACAGACCAACCAGAGCAGGCCTCAAGGGACTGAATCACTGGCAGATGTCATGGTTTCCAGACTTCTCAACCCATAAACACTAAAGAGAAAGTAAAAGGTCAGTGAAGAAACTCTGTTGGACCTGGATGAGAAAAGAATGTGGGCCAGCCCCTGTCTGCTGGGAGGCAACTGCTTCCTGAGCTCCAGGCCCACAGATGGTGGGGAGACCAACTGGCTGATCAGAAGGCAAATACAGGAATCTCTTTGCTGGTGCTGAAGCAGGATTCTCTTGATTTGCCCTGCTTGGATCTAGGTCACAATCTCAGCTGGCAGACTTGAGGTGAAGAACTCTAATGCAGCAGAACTTGTTTAGCCTCAAAAGTTCTGAGGCAAGGGCCTAGAAGTCCTGACAAAAGCTGCGCAAAATCCCAGAAATCTGAGACATAGCACTCTCCACTCTGTGAGTAGAGTTCTACCATGGCAAAGAATTCAAAAGTCAAGTAATTAGTTGGCAAAATGAGCCAACAGAGGAAGAGAAATCAGACTACAGAATTGTTCTTTGGTGACAAAGACAATTAAAACATAGAACCAGAAGAAGGCAATAAAGTCAAAATTCCTGCCTCAAAAACCTCCAAGAAAAATACAAAATGGTCTCAGGCCATGGAAGAGTTCAAGAAGGATTTTGAAAATCAAGTTAGAGAAGCAGAGGAAAAATTGGGAAGACAAATGAGAGTGATGCAAGAAAATCATGAAAAATGAGTCAACAGCTTGCTAAAGGAGACCCCAAAAAATACTGAAGAAAATAACACCTTAAAAATAGACTAACTCAAATAGCAAAAGAGGCCCAAAAAGCCAATGAGGAGGATGCCTTAAAAAGCAGAATTGCCCAGATGGAAAAGGAATTTCAAAAGCTCACTGAAGAAAATAATTCCTTCAAAGTTAGACTGGAGCAGATGGAAGCTAATGAAATCAAGATGCTATAAAAAACAGATCCAAAAGAATGAAAAAATAGAAGACAATGTGAACTGTTTTCACTGGAAAAACCACTGAGCTGGGAAATAGATCCATGAGAGATAATTTAAAAATCATTGAACTACCTGAAAGCCATGACGAAAAAAAGAGCCTAGACATCATCTTTCAAGAAATTATCAAGGAAAACTGCCTTGATATTCTAGAACCAGAGGGTAAAATAGAAATTGAAAGAATTCATTGATCATCTCTTGAAAAAGATCCCAAAAAGAAAACTCCTGGGAGTATTATAACCAAATTCCAGAGTTCCCAGCTCAAGGAGAAAATATTATAAGCAGTCAGGAAGAAAATCTGAGTACTACGGAAACACGATCAGGGTAACACAAGATCTAGCAGCTTCTAAGTTAAGGGATCAAAGAACTTGAAAAATTATATTCCAGAGGTCAAAGGAGCTAGGATTAAAACCAGCTAAATTTAGTATAATACTTCAGAGGAAAATATGGACACTTCATGAAATAGAGAACTTTCAAGCCTTCCTGATGAAAAGACCAGAGCTGAACAGAAAATTTGACTTTCAAATACAAGAAGCAAGAGAGGCATGAAAAGGTAAACAGGAAAGAAATCATAAGGAACTTATTAAAGTTGAACTGTTTAAATTCCTACATGGAAAAATGATAATTGCAACTCATCAGACTTTTCTCAGCATTAGAATAGTTGAAGGGAATATATAGTGTATCTGTGTGCATGTTTAAATATATATGTATGTATATAAAGTCTGTGTATATATACATACATGTATTTATAGGTGTGTTTATATACATATGTGTGTATATATGTGTATATGTACAGAGAAGGGATGATATCTAAAAAATAAAATTAAGAGGTGAGAGAGGAATATATTGGAAAGAGAAAGTGAAAGATAGAATAAGGCAAATTATCTCACATAAAAGAAGCAAGAAAAAGCTGTAACACTGGAGAGGAAGAGCAGGGAGATGGTGAAAGGGAAAGAGTCCCTTATTTCTCATTGGACTTGGCTTAAGGAAGGAATAACATACACACTCAATTGGGTATCTTACCTACAGGAAAGGGGGGAAAGGTATAAGAGGGGGGATGACAGAAGGGATGGCAGATTGGGGGAAGGTCAAAGGAGGAAATAAAAAAAATGGAGGGCAGGATAGGATGGAGGGAAATATAGTTAGTCTTTCACAATATGACTACCAAGGAAACATTTTGCATAACTATACATGTCTGACTTATATTGAATTTCTTGTCTTCCCAGTAGGGGTAGGTGAGGAGGAAAGAAGGGAAAGAATCTGGAACTCAAAGTTTAAAAAATAAATGTTAAATGTTATTGTTAATGTTATTTTTACATGCAACTGGAAAATAAGATATACAGGCAGTGGAGTATAGAAATCCATCTTGACCTACAATAAAGCAAGAGGGAAGTGCGAAAGGGGGGATAGAATGGGGATATAAGAGAGGGCAGACTGGGAGAAGGGGTAATCAGTATGCTTGCCATCTTGGGGTGGGGGTAAGGGAGAGATGGGGAGAAAATCTGGAACTCAAAATCTTGTAGAAATGAATGTTCAAAGCTAAAAATGAATAAATTCTGGGGAAAAATTTGGGAAAAAAGTCTTAGTCAATCCTTAATTACTGAGGTCACATCATCCACAGGTTGGGTTCATCTGAAGAAATTTTTGCTTTCTTAGAAGTACTTTTAAACAGAATTTCTTCTACTTAATTGGGGGGGGGGAGGCCACACCTGATACAGTAAATTTGCACTTAGTTCAAATCCCTACTCTATTACTGGCTACCTGTACACCTTGGACAAGTCACTTAATCTTTTGGGATCTTAGTTTCTTTATCTCTAAAATAAGAAAGTTGAACTAGATTATTTTTATTTTTTTTACTATTATTAATTTATTTATTTACTTTTAGTTTACAACATTCATTTCCACAATCCTTTGAGTTTTGAATTTTCTCCCTATCCCTCTCTCTCCCCCTCCCCCATGGTAGCATGAAGTCAAATACAGGATCTACAAATACCTTCACATTAAACTTTAGTCAGGATGTAAAGGATTATAACCAATGGAATGAACAATGGGAAAGGAGTCAAAACTAAACAAGAAAAAGGAGAACAAGCAGTTTGCTTCAATCTGCATTCAGACTCTGTAGCTCTTTTTCTGGGTGTGGGTATCTCTTTCTATCAGGAGTCTTCT
Source organism: Pseudocheirus occidentalis (assembly GCA_028646575.1). Taxonomy (NCBI): domain Eukaryota; kingdom Metazoa; phylum Chordata; class Mammalia; order Diprotodontia; family Pseudocheiridae; genus Pseudocheirus; species Pseudocheirus occidentalis. Next base: position 292,867,256 of record CM053594.1, on the reverse strand, counting down.
GCAGTTGTCTTATAACCTTATATTGTTAAGAGGAGCCCAGTCTACCAAAGTTAGTCATCATGCATACATTGTGCCTGTAATTGTGTACAAATTTTTCCTGGCTCTGCTTTCTCACTCAACATCAGTTTATATAAGTCTCTCTGCTCCTCATTTCTGATAGCACAATAGTATTCATTACATTCATATACCACAACTTGCTCAGTTATTCCCCCACTGATGGGCATCCCCTTGATTTCCAATTCTTTGCCACCACAAAAAGAGCTGCTATAAATATTTTTGTATATACAGGTCCTCTTCCCACTTCTATGATCCCTTTGGGATACAACCCTAGAAGTGGTATTGCTGGATGAAAAGGTACACATTTATTTATATCCCTTTGGGCATAGTTCCAGATTGCTCTCCAAAATGGAGATCAGTTCACAGCTCCACCAACAATGCATTAATGTTCCAATTTTTCCACATCCTCTCCAGCACTTATCATTTTCCTGTTTTGTCATCTTGGCCCAAGTGGTTCTCAACCTGTGGGTCACAACCCCTTTTGGGGTTGAATGACCCTTTCACAGGGGTTACAGGGGTCTCCTAAGACCATCAGAAAACACATATTTCTGATGGTCTTAGGGACAGAGACAACCCTCCTCTATCAGTCTCCAGGCAGGTCTGCTCATATGCAGATACACCCACATATGAGTATTAAAGAGTGGTGGCATTAGGAAGGTTGAGAACCACTGGTATACAGTATTAGATATTGGTCTATGCCGTTTCTGTCATACTATATTCCAGTTTTTCCACCAGTTTTTGTTAAATAGTGAGTTCTTATCCCCAAAACTGGAGTCTTTGGATTGATCAAACAGTAGATTATTATAGTCATTGACTGCTGAGTCTCATGTACCAATCTATTCCATTGATTCACTACTCTGTTCCTCAGCCCAAAGTAGTTTTGATGACTGCTGCTTTATAATACAGATTAAAATCTGGTATGGTTAGGCCACCTTCCCTAGCATTTCTTTTCATTAATTCCCTTGATATTTTAGACCTTTTGTTCTTCTAAATGAATTTTTAAACATTTTTTAAAAAAGTTTCAAGTCCCTACCTCACATCTTCCCTCTTTGAGACAGTAAACAATCAAATATTGGTTATACGTGTACAATCATGTGAAACATTTCCATATTAGTCATTTTGTAAAAGAAAGATCAAAAAGAAAGAGAGAAAAAAGATAAAAAGAGAGGAGGGAGGAAGGGAGGGAGGAAGGAAGGAAGGAAGAAAAAGAGAGAGAAAGAAAGAAAATGGTATTTAAATAACATTAGTTCAGACAGGTAGCATTTTTTAAACGAGATTATTTTTAACTTCACTTCCAGGTCTAAATCTTGATCTTGTAAGTTATACAGTTTCTTCACTTTCAGTAGGAAGCAAAGAATGGCTTAGGAAACAAAACACTTAATAACCAGACTCTTGTGCTTTGCATGTGTGAGGCATGATAATGCCTGTTTCCAGGATGAGAGAAGGAGGAAGAAGAGGAAGAGGAGGATAAGGCCTAGGAAAAGATTCTTGAGTGAAGTCCACACAACATGGTTTCTAGCTTTAATTGAATTTTTAATTTTTTGCTTTTTGGAGGGCAATTGGGGTTAAGTGACTTGCCCAAGGTCACATGGCTAGTTTTGTGTTAAGGTCTGATGCCGGATTTGAACTCAGGTCCTCCTGACTCCAGGGCTAGTGTTCTATTCACTGTACCACCTACCTGTCCCAGGGTTTCTAGCTTTAAAAATAAAGAAAGAAATGAATTCTCAGAACATCAATCCAACACACCTACACTCAAATTTTCACATAAAATCACATTCCAAAGATAAATACAGATGGGAATTTTGGATTTTCTGTCATTTTGAATTATCCATGCCTTTGCACACTCTGCTGAGAATAAATTGAAAACTGACTAGACACAATGTTTAATAGCTTCAACAGAAGGAGCTTAGATACTCCAGTTGTTCTGAGGTGTGACAAGCCATAAGCAACTAGTAAAACAACTCTGAGACCCACCACATGTACGTGCCTTAAATGAAGTGATAAAGCACAATGCCAGGAAAAGTTTCCTCAGACCACAATTTGGATTTTAAGAGTCCTGAGGAACTGGTGCTACAAATGTCTTACCTAAAGCATAGCCCTTGTTTCATAAGGCAGCTTTGCATTCATGTTTAACCAAAGTCCTATAGCTTTGAACAAAGCATACCATGCAATGGTGCAGACAGCAGAAAGCTTCACTGTAGATGGGAAATGATTAACTAGGTAGAGTAAGGAGGGCTCCCTCATTAACCAAAGGCCAATTTCACCAGGAAAACAAAAAGACACCAAATAACCCTTCCTTTTACATAAAGCTACAAAAAACCAAGCGTTTGATACAACTCCACATTCTGGATGTTTTCTAATAAGATGAAGGACTAATTCTTTAAAACCTCAAACTGAGCTTAGGGACTAAAATCAGAAGAGGGAATCTGCCTTGGACTAGCTTTGTGACGTTGGACAATCCATTTTCACTCACTTTCCTCCTCTGTAAAATGAGGGAGTCAGATGTGTCTTTTTCAAAAACCAGTAAAGAATCGTGAAATTTCTAATAAATTTTATGCTAGGAAATAAAGTAAGTTAAATAAAGAAGAGCAACAAAGCCTCGTGCTGATTTATAATTTACAATGTTCTTCCAGTGACAACATAGAGCTTCAAGCCACGGAATATTGTAGAAATAAAGTGCACTACAATGATCCAAGACAACTGCAAAGGTCTCATGATGGAAAAAGAAATGACAGAGGCCAAATGCAGATCAAAGCAGACTATTTTCATTTTTTTTTTCCTTTTGGTCTGTTTCTTCTTTCACAACATGACTAATATGGAAATTTTAAAAAGAAAAGAAGTGCACCCTAAGGATGATGGAGAGCTATATGGTGGCTATGAATAGGGAATAAAACAGTACAAGGGAAGGGTTGGGCATAAGAAGTTTTTAGATCAATGTATGAAGAGGGGGGGAAATGGACTGGTCATGCAGCAAGTGTTATAGATGCTCCACTGGAATCCACAGAATGTCAGAAGATTAAAGGTGGAAGTTCTTTGCTGAAGTTATGGGAGGTTTCAGGGACAGGCCATCAAGGGAAGATCCAACATCAGTCAAGGCCAGCAAGGGTGGGGGAAACTTTAAACCTTGAAGACACATGTGTCCTTCTAGGTCCTCAAGTGAGGCCCTTTGACTGAACCCCCAACTTCACAAATCCCCTTAATAAAAGAATTTTTTTTAGTCAAAAGGCTGCACGAGGACCTAGGGGGTCAAATGTGGCCTTGAGGCCACAGGTTCCCCACCTCTGGTTGAAGGAGTGCCTGCATCACACCAGGGAATTCCAGAGGACTTTTGATGAAACATGCTATCCATGACAGCAAAGTGATATACATAGTTTAAAGAATAAGACATATTCAGGGTGGCTAGGTAACACAGTGAATAAGAGTAGCAGCTCTGGAGCCAGCCAGCTAGCCGTGTGACCTTGGGCAAGTCACTTAACCCCAACCGCCCAGCCCTCCCCTCTCCAAAAAGAAAAAATGAATTAGACACATTTTATGCATGGTCTCTGAGAGAAAATGCTTTGCTTGCCTATTTTTTTCACAAGAATTTTTTTTCTTTTTCTTTTTTCCAGTGAGGTAGAAGGTAGGAAGGAGAGAAAACATATTTGTGTTCAACTTTTTTTTTTAATAGAGGTATGGGAATGCTACAGATATAAAAATGTTGCATGCACTTTCACTGTATTATTAGTTTTACTCAACTGTTTTCCTTTGTTATAAAAGACCTCTTGAAGTGGGAACAATCTGTAAATGCATGTTCTATTAAAAAAATAAAACCAATAAAATTTGAAGTGATTTTAAAAAAGAAAAAAGTAAGAATGACAAGTGTAGGGAACATAAAAGAAATCTTGAAAGACCATTATGGAATAATGTAAAGTGGGGAAAAAAAGTAAAAGAAAGGAGTACACATTAATTATGACCACATGAGAGGAAATGTGAATGTAAATGAATAGACAAAGAATCCTGATAGGGACATTATGAGGAAATGACTGAAAAACTGTTAAGAAATTTTGTGCATTGAAATTAATTTATTCAAGTAATTTACAGTAAGCAAATTTAATTAGTTATATTGATATTCAATGATACATTTCAAATAAAACATTTAATTTTAAGAATCACACACACACACACACACACACAAAGAAAGCAGTCTATAAAGGGACAGTTTTCTATTAGAAAAGTCCTCATTAAATGAAATTACAATTCCACTAGGGAAAGCCTGCTGTACAAAAGGCAGACCAAGACCTGAGCTCACCTCAATTATACTTTTCAACACCTATCAGCAACTGAGGGATGATCACATGTTCATCAGCTGCGTGACAGAAAGTGGGCTGAAATACTTCCAATTTGTGTCTAACTGCGTTTTCGGGTTTGGGAGTATCTAGCTGCCACTAGAGGGAGACATTTCACGAACACATGAATGGGTCAACTACACATAATACAAGGCAATGCAAGGACAGGATTGAATCCAGATCAAAACCTTTTTCTCTTGTCTTTTACAACCTTCCAAAAACCCACTTCATTTCAAGGTGAATTTTTTAAAAGTAGTTTGAAGATTGAGAATCTATATTTCTGATGTAAATATCGCTTTTGATTCTTTGGGGAAAAAAAAAGAACCAAATAACCTTTTTAATACTGCTTTTCACAGAAATTCAGAGCCCGGAGGAACCAGGATAATCAAATCTAAGCTCATTTTGCAGATGACAAAATGAGACCCAGTGGCATACAGTGGTTTGCCAGGAATCACTCGGTTCATTAGACTATTGAAATCTTTCCCATCTTTTGAGCTCAGCTCAGAGTTCCCTCTTCTTTCCTGAAGCCTTCTCTGAGTTCTATTCCTCTCCCCTTCCAGGAAACATTTTCCCCTTCAAATCTCTCACGTCCAATTGTTCAAATCATGTTCTATGCTTTACTTGTCATATTCAAATCCACAAGACAGGGCTGTATATCCATCTTTCCTTGATGAGATTATCAGCTCCTTTGGTAATCTGGTGTCCCTGACATCCAGCATGTGGTTTTTCCAATTCTCAGCAAATACATAAATGTTGATTGTTGCCTCTTTGGGCCAGGACTATGAAAAAAGGGTTCACTCAACTCCTTGTGGAGTTTTCACAGAAATGTTAGTTCTCTAATTTTCTAGTGTCTTGCCCTTGAATATCATGTGTAATTAATTTTCCCATGTCCCAGTGCTAAGGAGACCCGGGCTTTGTCTCTTAGTAGAGTCTGACGGTGACAGGGAAAGCTCATTTACTCCAACTCTTATCTGACCCTCCAAGTGGCCAGAGGAGTCATTCATTGTCCAGCCTTTGTTTGAGGCCTTCTACTACCTCGTATGGCTACAGCTGCACATCCTCTTTTTTCAACAGATCATAGATCTATAGCTGGAAAGGGTCTCTCAGAAGATTCATTTTATAGATGATTTGAGAGTGATGCCCAGAGAGGTTGGATAGCTTACCTAAGATAACACACCTGCTTAAATAAGTATCTGAGGTAGGATTTGAACCCAGATTTTCCTGACTTAAAGTTCAAAATTCTATCCACCCTGCTATGCTGTTGTAATTGTTAGTAACTTTTTCTTTATATCAGCAACACCTCCTAACCTCACTGTATGACCAAAGCCATTCAACAGCAACAACAACAAAAGGAATTTTAACCTAGTCAACACTATTGTCAGTTTCTTTTCAAACCAATCAATAAGCATTTAAGTGTCTACTACATGCCCAGTACTGTGCTAAACCCTAGGAATCCCCCCCCCCAAAAAAAGGAAAAAGTCAGTCCCTGCTCTCAAGGAGCTTAAATCTAATGGGAGAGAAAAACACTCATACATATACAAAGAAAGCTAATATACAGAATAAATAAGAAATAATTAACAGAGGGAAGGCACTAGAATTAAGACTAGTTGATAAAGGCAACCTGTAAAAATGGGATTTTAGTTAGGAATTAAAGGAAGCCAGGAAAGTCAGAAGGTGGAGTTGAGGAGAGAGTTCCAGGTCTAAGGGAGAGCCAGAGAAAATGCCCAAGCTGGTAGATGGAGTATTTTCTTCTCAGAATAGCCAGGAGGTCAGTGTCACTGGATTGAAGGGTACATGGCACAGAATAAGATATAAGAAGACCAGAAAGGTAGGAGAGGGGCTAACCCTTTGCTTTTCAGACTAGCTATTTACCTACTAGATAACAACATAAGACTCAATGATCCTTTCTGGCTTTTGTTTCTCTCTGTCTCTCTCCTCTCTTTCTCTCTCTCCTTCTCCCTCCTCCCTCCCCCCCTTCTGAGAAGATAGACAATGAGTAAAATACCATCTAGGTTTTAAATTGACCCAGAAAAGTGGTATTTATCAGCTTGTATTAGAGTTCTAAAATTCTAAATAATGATTTCCTTCACTAAATATTGCATTTTACAAAAAAGAAACAAATAGCATTTTATAAATGAGAAGGAACATTTCTGAATCCCAGCTCCAATAGTTTCTTGATGTGCACTCAGCCTGTCTCTTGGCTTTTGTCTCCTCATCTGTAAACAATAGATTAGAAGATATGGAAAGCACTTTCCAGCTCTCAGTTTTATGACCCTGTTGGTACTGGAGTCAAATGACTCAATGGTAAATTTGCTTCTAATTTTTAAAAGTTATTTCATCCATCTTTCCATTCACCAAGCATTAAGTCCCAACTACGTATACAGCATTTTTGATAACAGCTACAACTGTGTCCAGAGACTTATACCAAATAAATAACATTTATATTGCACTTTAAGATCTGTAAAGTATTTTACATAGATTATATTATCTCACTTGAATCTCACAGCAACCCTGTAGATGAGGAAAATGAAACAGAGAGAGATTATGTGACTTTTCTAAGGGTCCCACAGCTTCTAAGTTCAAGTCAAAATCTGGAGAAAGGAAAGTTTGCATTCAAGTCCAGCATTCTATCTACTATGCCACCTAGCTGTCAATCATCACCCAACTCAGAAGAAAAAAAAAGGGGGAGTGTATGTGGGCGATAAGATAATCCCTGAATCCTAATGTCTTGGAATTTATAGACTAGAAATTGGATATCCTATACAGAAGTAATACAAAATAATGGAAAAATGTTAATGCATGAGACATGCAAAAAAAAAAGTTCATTGTGAATGGATGACATCTTTATACATTAAATATCACCAAACATCCTTAGACAGTCATTTAAAGCAATGGACAGGTGAACAAGTGCCAGGATGATGGAAAGAGACATTTTAATATCTTTATTGCCCAAAGAAACTGCTGATAAATCTAGGACACTATAATTTTATTAGACCACAAGTAAAATGAGTTTCATTACTTCAGAGTCACAACTTACAATCTATGATATAATATGTGCCCAGGAAATAGTGAGTGAGAAATAGCTGTATCTCTTTACCTACTAGATAATAACACAAGGATCTATATGACCAACAACTAAGCATAAATTTACACACACACACATTTATACATACTAAAACATAAACTGCCGCAGATGATATAGTTGGAAGGGACTCCCAGCGTCACTGAGTCTAACTGGTTCATTTTAGAGTTGAAGAAACAGGTTTAGGAATAGAACATAAGAGTATAGATTTATAGGTGAAAGGGACATCAGAGCCCAAATTATATAGATTTAGAAGTAAGAAGATGCAAGCAGTCAAGTGGCATGGGTGATAGAGTGCCCTACCTGGAGTCAGGAAGACTTACCTTCCTGACTTCAAATCTGGCCTCAGATACTTACTTAGCTGTGTGACCCTGGGCAAGCCACTTAACCCTGTTTGCCTCAGTTTCCTGTTCTGTAAAATGAGCTAGAGAATGAAATGGCAAACCAAGCAATATTTTTACCAACTACCCCCCACACAAATTATCAAAAATCTGACAAAGAAGACTGAAAAACAATTAAACATGACAACAAAAGGGGAAGGGACCTAAAATCATGTAATTAAATGTCAAAAATTGGATTTGAATCTAGGTCTCTTGATTCAAAATCAAAAATTCATTCCACTATACCATGCTGCCTTCAACAATATCTTAGGTTTCAGTAAAGCTTGGTTATTTGTCTGCTAGGTAGAGATACAGGTTGGACATCCCATAGAACTCCAGTCAAGTTTAAATGTTTAGAATTTTCAATTTAAATGTGGCTCTCAGAACAGGACAAGACATTTTCCCTAAGCCCTTTGGACCATGTGGATCTTAAATGCTTCTTAGCTCCCATGATTTATTTACCATTTGTTGTAAAATTCAAATCTTATAAATAATAAAGCATAATACTCTCCTTATTTTTCATTTTCCCAAACCAGCTTCTGAAAATTACTCCTGGCTATATATTCAATAGTTCAGGAAGTTATATTACTACAAGATCTAGTAGATCACCAAATAATTAGCCAGACTGAAAAATAAGAGATCCAGTTTGGTAGCCTTATCTCCTGAAAAAATTCCATATGGTTATTTGGGTGAGAAGAGGATTAAATCAGCTGTGCTTCCTGGTGTTCAGCCAGGAAGATGGCATGTAGCTGAATTGAATCACAAATTGTCAAATCAAGATATATCCCACGTACGTGACCCATAAAAATCACAAGGATATTTTTAAGGGCACCATGAGAGGAAATTAGAATCACAGGACTCTGATTCAGAAGTGCCCCCAGAGGTCAATTTGTTCATCTTCCAGGCAGGCAGGAATTTCCTTATATAACTTTAGTAACATATAGTCAAACTAATCCTTATAAAATGTAATAATAGCAAAGTGAAGAGGTCTTAGGAAGGCAATTGTGGACTCCTGGACCAATCCAAATTCAAGTCTTTGTCTTTAACATTTGCTATCTGTGTCATCTTGGAGAAGTCACTTAATCCTCCAAGTCTCAGCTTCCTCATCTTAAACATGAAGAAGGCTGGAAGTGACAGAACTCTGACTTCCCTTTCAACTCTATCATTCTATCTCCAAATGAATTTATTAAGCACAAGGCATTCTGCTAGCCCTGGAAATACAAAGACATAATCTTCTCTTCAAGGGACTTACAATCTAATAGAGAAAAGATATGTATACAATTACCTACAACACAAGATAAAAAAATAATAATAAAGGCAAAGGAGAGGTTCAGGCAAAGTCCTCCAGAAATCAGAGGAAAAAGAGAATACTTTTAGGTTTTGCAGGAAGAAGAGGTGTTTAAGAAAACTTCCTGGAAGAGATGGCAGTCAGCCAAGATGGGCCTTCAAGAAATGGTGGGATTTCAAAAGATAGAAAATGGAATGGGGGGAAGGGGGATAAGGTCATTTCAATTATGCCACAAAAGGACAGAATTAGCAGATAGAAAAGAACAGAACAAGAATGAAGGGTAATTTAGCTTAGCCAGAATGCGGTTTACTGGAAGGGGGCGCTGTATAATAAAAAGTTAGACAGGTAGGTTAGAGTTAAATTTTGATAGGCCCTGAATACTAGGATTTGCTTCTTAGAATTTTGTAACTGCAAGTGTTATCTTTCCTCCAGGGGATATGAATGAATGAATGAATGAATGAATGAACGAATGAATGACAAAAAAAAAGGTCCAAATTCAATTGATTCCAAATTCAACTTTCCCCACAGCGCCACCTTGAATAACTCCCAGCAGTATAGTTCTTACTGAGGGCTTTCCTTAGATAACACAAGCATGATACCCATTTTATGGACAGAGAAACTAAGGCTCAGGAATGTGACCAAGTCACTAACATGACCGTGTGTATGTGACTAGAGCAGATATTCACTGGTCCTTGGGGCTCTTTGACCCATACTGGTTTCAGAATTCTGCTTCACTATGGCACAAAAAAGGGACATGGCTCTTCCACTCCAAGAGTTTACATTCAAATGGAAGAGACAACCCACAGAGGAGGGTTTGGCCTCAGGGCAGAAAGAAAGGCTTAATGATCAGTCTTACTTTAGTATCATTATCAAAAAAACCCTATCCTGACTTATTTGACACTGACAAGGACTCTAGTGGTAAGAACTTTGTTTCTGGGTCTTGGGTAGCAATGGCAGCTGAGGAAGTCGGGGACCTTCTCGTCTCCAGCTGGCTGTAAAGATTATCTCTAATGTGTTTTATTGTGGGATTTCTCCTTTTCCTCTCTCTATTGCATAGTCTGGGTTACCACATAATCACTCAGAGAAGCAAATTTAGAGGAGGAAAAGAGTAAGTCTTTTCACTTTAAATCTCCTCCAGTGCACCCAGAGCCCTCATTCCAACCACTGTGGTTAGAGGCCGTAAACTCAAGAAAAAAGCCAAGGACAGAACTTTCAAGGGCACATCTGTTTAAAGGCCTCAGCTGGATGAGGAGTCATGCCTTGTGAAATGAATCAATAAACAGGAACCACAATATCTCCCCTTAACTCATACTTCACAGTCTTCTCTTCTCTCAACTCATGATCACTCCTTTAATCATTCCTCTTAAGACAGTCTTTAAAACCCTCACCATTCTGATCACCATCCTCTAGAAATTCTCCAGTTTATCAACCTCTCCTTAAATAATCATGGGGAGGGGAAAAAAGATACATAAAAACCTTAAATCATCATGCCAAAAACCAAACACAACTGTCTAACCATGTTCTGATAAGTACAGAGGTTAGTGGGACTATTGTTTCTCGTGCCTTGGATGCTATATTTCTATTAATACAGGTTTTCCACAAAGCAGCCTCAGCATCCTGTAGGTTCATGCTGTTTACAATGAAAGTAAAGTGCCCCAGATCATTTCTACTTTCCAAGCCAGTTCTCCCCCCAACTTGTACTTGGACAATATTTTAAACCTAAATACAAGCATTCTCATTTATTCCCATTTAGATGTAAATTTTGGCACTTGGCTTTTATGCCTTTTATTTTGGTTGACTCTATTCTGATATTGTTTTTTTTATGGATGTTACCATAAATTAATTTACTTGTATTATATATAACATATTTGACTCTCTACTCACACATGTGCATAAATCACCCTGATATCATATTTCCTTGAATACTTTTAATTGTCAAGTTATAATATGAAGCTTAAAACGACTATAGTGGGGTGAACTATTCAATTCAAAAGAGCAACATCATTCTATCTGACGGTATAGCAAACAGGGGACCCAGTCTAGCTTAGAGGGATGCATAACAAGTTCCTTAGATGTTGTCCCAGGTCTCAATGGACAAAAATGTCAGTTTGTCCCAAAAGCAGTCACATGGTTCAAAGAGGCCCATCTGACCACACCTTGGTTATGTTTATTTCGTGTCCGATGGTCCAATCATCTGAGTTTTGATAAAGACATGTGCTCCGTTAAGCAAAGAGTGAGCCACATTTTTAATTGGGCAACAGTGACTGGAAAGTCCCATCAAAATGGCTTCATGCCCACTGCCTTCTGGTTTTGTTACAGAAAAAGAAACCTGTCATCTCCAAAACCCATTGTGCTTTCTCTACAATTTTCCACTTTGCATGAACCCCACCCCTTCCATGTGGAATGACAAATGACATACTAATTCCCCCCTGCTTTAAGTTTTGCCTATTTCATTAAGCATCAGACAACCTTCTGCGGCTCCAGTAACTCTGTACTACTTCTCAGGGTCTTCTGGATATATGACATATCTGAAAATGTCCAGAGCCAGGCCTTGCTGCAATTTCGTATATCTATGTTTAGGCTGCAGCATATTTCCCCAAGTATTCATTCATTCATTCAACAAATACATATTGAGCACCTATGAAATCCTAGGCACTACCTACAATGCACAATTCTTAACCCTTACTCTCAAGCAGGTCACAAGGAAGGAGGGGAAAAAAGATACATAAAGATAACTCAAACACAATGCGTTAAGTGGTAAGACAGAAGCTTCTTCTTAAAGAAAATTTTATTTATTTCATTTTTAATTTATGGAATAAAACAAGCATTTCCATAACATGGTATATATGGGGTTTTTTGCGCTTTTTTTTGGAGGGGGGAGGGCAGGGCAGTTGGGGTTATGTGACTTTCCCAAGGTCACATGGCTAGTAAGTGTTAAGTGTCTGAGGCAGGATTTGAACTCAGGTCCTCCTGACTCCAGGGCCAGTGCTCTATTCACTGCGCCATCTAGCCACCCCCTAATTAAAAAAAAAAGTGATTGCACATGAAATTGCAAATATATTAAGTACAAACTGCTATTCCTTTTAAATACAAAATAAAGTTATCATGTATTCTTCTTCCTTTGGTTCTTCCCCCTTCCCCCGCTCTAGAGATGGCTACTATTAGACATAAACATTTATATATGTGTAAAATCACTCTATTAATATTTTTATTTATCAGTTCTTTCTCTAGATGTAGAGAGCATCTTCCTTCATGTGTTCTTTGTAGTTAATTGAAGTATTTATAACAGTCAAAATGACTTAGTGGCTCAAACTTGTTGTTCAAATAATATTGCTGCTATTGTATACAGTGTTCTCTTGGCTCTGCCATTTTGCTCTTCATTATTTCCTGCAAGTCCATCCACATTTTTGTAAGATCATTGAGCTCCTCATTTCTTTAGCACAGTAGTATTCCATTACAATCATACAGCACAATCTGTTCAGGCATTCCCCAGTTGATGGATATTTCCACAATTTCCAGTTCCTTGATACCACAAAGAGAGCTGCTATAAATATTTTTTAGAACATATGGGTTCTTTTCCTTTTTCCCTAATCATCTTGAGAAACAGACCTAGTAACGGTATTGCTAAGTCAAAGGGTATATAGGCATACTCCTTTGGGCTTAATTCCAGATTGCTTTCCAAAATGATTGAATCAGTTCACAATTCCACCAACAAAGAATGAGTGTCCCAATTTTTCCCCATCCCATCCAGTATTTGTGCTTTCCCTTTCAATCATTTTAGCCAATCTGCTAGGCATGAAATGATACCCCAAGGTTGTTTTAATTTGCATTTCTCTAATTAATAACAGAAGACAGAGTGGAGGTCTCTCAGACTTGGTGGGTACCTGAGACCATCTGAGTCTCTATACCCTTCCCTGTTGATCTGATGACCAGATTGGTTTCTATAAGAAGGCAAGGGAGGCCACATTTTCCAAAGCTGAAGCTAAATGTTACTGTGTTTTTGATGCATATTACTGTGTGCCTTTTCATTTCATCCCAAAATGGCACCTAAACTAAGAGACTGTTGGTTAACATCCTACTTTCTAAAGGAAACTTTCTCCAATCCCTCTTAATTCTAGTGCCTTCCTTCTGTTAATTATTTCCCATTTATCCTGCATTTAACTTGCTTTGTACATGTTTCTTTGCTTATTGGTTCCCCCATTAGATTTTAAGCTTCCTATGGGCAGGGACTTTCATTTGTCACTTTTTGCATCCTCAGCATATAGTATGGTCCCTGGTACCTATTGCATACTTAAAAAACATCCATTGATTGATTGACTGATTAGGTCACCCCCCCCCAAAAAAAGATTCTCCTGGATTCCCCTGGCAGTTTGGTGAAAGCAACAGATCTCATAATGATGCTTTTAAATGCATAAAATAAAATACATGGGTTTGAGAAATAAACATTATATTGAAATTCAGTTATTTAAAAAAAGTTTTTTAATGAAATTTATGGACCACCATGTTAAGAATCCCTGGTCTGGCTGAGCATGGTCTCCAGCCCCATACTCCCTGCTGCTGCCACTGAAGGCCTGATGGTCACTTGTGACCATCTGTTAACTTTATATCCTCTATTGTAGCAGTGCCATTTATGAGTTACAGTAGGACAAGAGCCAATTGGATGTGTGCACTAAATGCTACACAAATATGGTGAGACTTTCCTTCCTATCCCCAGTAAAGGGTCACAAGGCTGCCTAAAAAAAAAATAAAATAAACAGACTTGGTTTAAAAAAATAAAAGGGAAAAAGGAACAGATTAAAACTCCCATACTGATCAGAATTGGGCTTAGGCCCATGAGTGGCCACTGTATTTCCATCCTGACTGAAATATGGAAACCCAGTTTCAAAAACAAGCAAGCCTTGGTCTAGACTTGCAATGGTTCTCAGTCTTCCTAATGCCCTTAATACTCCTATGTGGGCATATCTGCGTGTGGGCAGACTCACCTGGAGCCAGATAGAGAAGCTATGTCTTGGTTCCTAAGACCATCAGAAATATTTGTTTTCTAATAGTCTTAGGCAACCCCATTCCATCCCCAAAGGGGTCACGACCCACAGGTTGAGAACCGTTGGTCTAGAGGGAATTTCGGAAATAGTGAATGAAGAATAGGAAAGATATCAGGACTGTAGTTCAATACACATTTTTCCTCCTACTTCTGAATTTTACCCCTCTAATTTCTCCATTCCTATGTCTAACAACAACTTGCATTTACATAGACTTAAAAATTACCAAAGCACTTCCCTCACATTATTCTCCCAATTTACATTTAAGAAACTTCAGAGGTGCTCAGAGGTGAAGTAATTGGCTCAAGCCATTTAGAGTATTTAGAGTACCAAGGTATGGACAACGAGGATAGAGTACCAAGGTATGGACAACGAGGATAGAGTACTCAGTCTAGGGTCAGGAAGTCTTATCTTCCTAAACTGAAATCAGGCCTCAGACACACATAAACAAGTCACTTCACCCTGCTTGCCTCAGTTTCCTCATCTTTAAAATGATCTGGAGAATCAAATGGCAAACCACTCCAATATCTTTGCCAAGAAAATCCCAAATAGGGTCATGAAGAATCAGACTCAACTGA
>CM053594.1:292820404-292852007 GCA_028646575.1 Pseudocheirus occidentalis | reverse complement strand
TGCGGCTCTCAGCCATTCCTGCTGCTACAGCTGCCTCCCACTGCTTCCTTGTCTTGGGAGCAGTTTGGCCGGACCTGCTCTTCTCCTCCCGAGTTAGCAAAATCCACTGACCTTTCTCTTAGCCTTTTTGTTTTCTGGCCTGATAAATGTGGTAACTGTGCCTCCAGTGCAGCCGATGTGCTCTCCTATAGATGCGGCTCCCCGCCGGATGCCCCAGAGCGTGACCCGGCCAGGATTTCAGCAGTGGTTCCCAGACTGCTGCAAAGAGCTCTGCCTGCTACGCTGCCTGTAGCAACAGAGATGCTTTCTGTCTTGTGGAGAGTTTTGGAGCTTGAAAATCTGTTTAGAGTCCCATTTTATGAGTTTTTTAGCATATTTGTGTGGGAGCTGCGGTGCTTTGGTGCTTCTACACCGCCATCTTGGCTCCGTCCCCCTGAAAGGTGATTTTAAATGCTTGAAAGGTCACTATACGGAAGAGAGAGGTGAACAATTGAGAGAAAAGGGAGAAAGGAATTTTTTAAAAGAAAGTTTTATTGGTGCCTTTTTTTTTTTTGGCCAATAAAAGTGATTTCCCAGCATAGTATACCCCTGCTCCCACAGTTTCACAATCCCTTTTAATTAAAAAAGGCACACACAACACTTTGAAACCATTGTCCCCTCTCTTCTTTACTGAGGAAAAGTGTTTCAGCATCTGGCACCATAATAGTCATTCTTTTTAATCTTAATCCAATTGCATTTTAAGGTTGTTTTTATTTGAATTAATGTGGTGGTTGTGCATGTTGTTCTCATTGTTGGTCTTTTTTCACTGAATCAATTCATATACGTCTTTTAAAGTTTTTCTAAAATTCTTTGGGCTCTTTACCTAGATTCTTGGAGTTTTAAAAAATATTTGTAACTGTATTTCAGCATAACTGATTTCCTTTGTAACCCCATGCATTTAAACACATTCATTCTTGAGCAGTTCATAGTTTTCACCAGACTGCCAAAAGAATTAGTGACATCCCAAAAGGTGAAGAACCCTTGAATCCTTTATAATCTACCATAAAGAAATGAATTCAAATATGCATTCAATTCAATGAAGTGAACCTGGGACAGTACAATGCCTGTTCTGACAATGCTTACCAAATTAGATAGGATTGAACCTGGGACTTCTTTGGTATAGAGCAGCTGTTCTCAACCTGTGGAACACGACCCCTTTGGGGGTAGAATGGAGTCACCTAAGACCATTGGAAAACATGTATTTCTGATGGTCTTAGGAACTGAGACACTGCTCCTCTGTCTCCAGGCGAGTCCCCCCCACAGGCAGATATGCCCACATATGAATATTAAAAAGTGGGGGGATTAGGAAGGTTGAGAACCACTGGTATAGAATATTGGTAGATGGGGGAATTACTTCCAAGAACGAAGGTCACATTCTGGGCAATTTACATAGTTCAGGGTTGTTAACCTTTTTTTGGTATGATGGACTCTCCTTCCCCTTTTTTTTGGCAATGTGGTGAAATAAATGAACCTCTGCTCAAAATAGTTTTTAAGTGTATACAATAAAATACGTAGATTTACAAAGGAAGTCATTTTTATTTAGATAAAATGATCAAAATATTTTTTAAATGACAAGCTTATTGATCCAAGAATAAGAACTTCTGTTGTAAAGAGTTACCTGAGGACACAGAGTTTGAGTAACTTTTTGTTGCTGTCCAGTCATTTTTGACTTGTGACTTATTCTTTGTGACCACATTTAGGATTTTCTGGGCAAAGATACTGGAGTGGTTTGCCATTTCCTTCTCCAGCTGATTCTGCAGATGAGGAAACTGAGGCAAACAGGGTTAAGTGACAACCAAGGTCACACAACTAGTAAGATTCTAAGGCTGGATTTGAGTTCAGGTCTTCTTGACTCCAGGCCCAGCATTCTATCCACTGAACCACTCAACTGCCCTAAATAACTTTAGGAGAGTCACTTAACCAACATGTGTGGGAGGCAGGCCTTTCAACCTAGGTCTTAACTCTGAGTCAAGTTGTCTGTCCCCTATACTATTCTGCCTCTTTATCAAGCTACTAAGGTTTCAAATACAGGTTTTTATGTTTTTGTCCAAGGACTTGCATAGTTAAGTTTTTAGGAGCTGGCTATGGATTGATGAATTTTTCAGTCATAGAAATTCTCAAAGACCATTAGATAATTTTTGATGAAAGGGACTAGTGTAGTGGAACATTTGCTAGATTAGAGTCAAAAGATTTATGTTCAAATTTCAACTCTGTAATTATCTGTGTGACCTTAGGCAAATTATTTAACTTTTTTGGGCCTCAGTATTCTCATCTATAAAATGAAAGGGATAGTCTTGTGATTTTGTGCATAATATGTATATATGATATAAATGTATAACCAGGAATCAGGAGACAGGAGTTTTATTCCCTCCTTTAACTACTTTGTAACATTAGGCACATGATTTACCTTCTCTGGTCCTATTCCCTTCTCTGAAAAATGTTATACTAAATAATATCGCATATCTCTACAAGTTCTATGATAGTGAATAACTATCCTTTGTTTCTGTTGAGGTTGGAACAAAAAGAAATGGGTTAAGAAGAGTTGTATATTCCTAGAAAGTGTTTTTTTGACAATCCAGTATTAAATACTGGGATGTTGTTGTTCATCCTTCATTTCTGAAAAGGATCAGTGACTATAAGTGACATTTTGACTTCTGTGTAAATTGGATTTAAGTGAGGCAGGGTTGCACAAAATCCTCAGTCTCACTCTCTCTTCCAGAGTCATCAAAGTCCAGTGGCAAATGGGGTGGCTAGGTGGTACAGTGAATAGAGCACCAGCCCTGGAGTCAGGAGGATCCGAGTTCAAATGTGACCTCAGACACCACACAAAAACTAACTGTGTGACTTTGGGCAAGTCACTTAACCCCAATTGCCCTCCAAAAAGAAAAAAGAGAGAAAAAAAAGTCCAATGGCAAGACAAAAGTTAAGATATTTGGCAATGGCCTGGGATGCAGTAGATGAATTTAACTTCTTCCATATCTAACCACGCTCTAAGCATTCCACAGCTTCTTTTTCTGCCCCTTCATGGCTTTTGGAACAAATTGTTGTCATCTACCCATTCTGCTGAGCAAGTCATTGAGTGGTTAGGGTAGACATTCCCCCCATTCTTGGTTACCCTCCAGGTTTAGCCCACCTGCTGAGACAGTTTAAGGGGGTATGGCTTCTTTGTAAGCAACAGCTTCTTGGAGCTACAGGTAAGAGTTGGGTGACAGGTGGATTCTAATGGGGATTACAGAATTTTTATCCAGAAAAATACTTCAAAATGAGATGCATGGTCATGTGAAGGAGATGACTTACTTGTAGAAGGGAAAACAGGACAGAATAAACAAGACATTATTTAGAGTTAGTTACGCCCAAGTTCAAATCCTGACTCATTTTCACTAGTGCAACCCTGAATGTGTCATTTAACTTCCTTATAAAATGAGGGAATTGGATTCCATAGCCTATAAAGTTGCTATTAGCTCATAACCTATGTTTCTATGATCCTGGGAAGCTAGAGGCTGAACATGGAGATTGTAGCTCTATGATTGCATAATACCCATTGACTTAGGGTTCTCTTCGATTAGAATCACTTTTGTATAAAAGAACAATAAGCAGGAAGTATATTTTGAATTCTAGAAAAAATTCTTTAAGAAAAATGCAGACTATTCACCTGTTCGATGTTCTTGAAGCCTGCAATGTATCTTTTCTATTGCTTTCATGATAAATGAAATCTGTTCATTTTCCAAGCTCTATTCTGTTGCATATCCAGTTAGATAGTCATGAAACAAAAGGATCAGTTGATCCTTGAAATCTTTAAGTGAAGAAGGAATGCTAGGAATGTAACTTAAATTGTTTTTCAGGATTCTCTTTTAAATCATCCAGTTAAAGGATTCTAAAACAGCTTCCTTCCTTGGACTTGGGGGGGCACATTCTTTAGCCATTTAAAAATCAGCTGCTTAAATGTTTCACAATTCTCAGAGTGAATGATATTAATTTTATGGGACTGTCCAAATGACATGCTATTGTATGTCAATTAGTGCTTTGTGAAACAATAACAGTAGTGAGATACAAGAGGGCCCAAATTTGAATTAGCACTCACAGGGTTTAAGACCTCGAAACTTTTTTTCTTGAAAAAGATGTGGCCCTATTTTAATAGGGAAAGTATTCTTTGAGGTTATCATAGAAGATAGCAATGTAGTTATTCCATTCTCACTAAATTTCCTCCCTGGCAACAACTGTATCCTCTCCTAAACAACTGGTGTTTTGATTTGCATTAATGCAGTCATTATATATATTGTTCCCATGGTTGTCCTTTCTTCACTGAATCAGTTCATATAGGTCTTTCAAAGATTTTCTGAATTTCTCTCATTCCTTATTTCTTAGATTGTAGAGTAAGTGGGGGGGGTTTCTCTGAAATTGTTTAAAATTTTTTAAAATAACTATTTCAGCATAGCTAGTTTCTTGGTATCAGAATCATAACAGGTATCAGGAATCTAAAGCTTAGAATGTTAATACCTCAGAAGGCACGATTTTGTTCACTTTCCAAAGGTGAGGGGCATGTTCTTACTATTAATTTTATCTACATCAGTATTTAGTGCCCCAAAAAACTCCTTTTTGAGGACACCTGAAAAATTCAGGCGCCATATTTATTTTAAGTTACTCATCAAAGTCTTATATTATTTCTTGCATTTTTATAAATTCCTAAGAATGAAATGAATTGCTTTGCTAGGCAGCAGTCCAAGTTCTTTCTTTTAGTAGGTGTGCTGTGGGAGAGCCCCACGTTACTAAAGAACGTCTTAAACCATTTGCTCATGCAAATGGAAAACCTGGAGTTAAGATTTGGTATTTAACATCGAGGTTTGAGAGATGATTTCCTTGGGATGTGGAGCACCCAACAGTCTGTTTTTAAGTGAGTGGGTGTGTAGCTTTGGGCCCCCAGCCTTTCACTTCACCAGGTTGACATCGGCACTGGCGATTCTTGGCCACACCGGGGCAGCCTCTCCCTGGCTGGGGGCTGGGGAAAGAAATCTGTTCCAGCAAAGCTGACAATGTAGCCAAGTCCGAATTTACCGTAGCTGCCAAGAATCATTTAAAGGGGAAAAGAAAGCCGATTTTTAACAAAATTAACCCAAACCTAAGATTGTAAATAAAACAAAATGCAACAGGCCAATAAGATGGACATCTTATTGTTTTCTTGGAAGGAAATCCTTTCATCCTGCAACTCCAAAGATCTATCCAGCTCCTTTACCCCTCACCCCCCCCCCCCCAACACAGGGGAGCCCCGGAGTATAGGTTAGTTCCCAAAAGGAAGCCCCACATATCCACGCCCCTTCAGACTCATTCCAACACTCCATCCCCTTGGGTAACATGATTGCACTCAAACCAGGGGAATGGGGGTGGGGGGCGAACCAAACCAACCTAGCCTGACCGCCTATCCTCCCCCAAAGGCTGAAGCCTGTGATTGGCTTGGTGGGCTCTTCTTCCCGCCCCGGTGAGACTGGGAGGAGAGAATGAGAGGGAGGGAGGGTCCCCTCACTGGCCTCGGGTGGAAGTAGGAGGAGGAGGAGGGGGAGGAGGGGGAGGAGGAGAGAACAGAGAGGAAAGGGGAGGAAGGGGGTTGTGGTGGGGAGGATGTGAGCCGGGTTAATGTGAACTGAGAGCTAGCTAGGAGAGGGGGGCGGAGAAGGGAAGGAAGGAAGGGAGGAAGAAAGAGGAAGAGGAGGAGGAGGAAAAAGAGGAGGAGGAGGAAGAGAGAAAGGCAAACGGCTCCAAGTAGCAGCAGCAGCAGTCTCCGCAGCAGCAGCGGCAGCAGCAGCAGCAGCAGCAGCAGCAGCAGCCGGGAAAGCCGCGGGGAGGCAAGCCACCCCGCGTGTGCGTGCCAGGCAAGCGCTCACTCCAGAGTTGGGCAGCTCTAGCAGCAGGAAGGAGGTACAGCAGCACTGGAGCCCGGGCTCTCTTAGGAGAGCCGGCGAGAGCAGCAGCAGGAAGAAAGAGCCTAGGGACTTGGCTTGAGAGCTTTTCACATCCCTGGCCTCTCTAGTCTTCCTTTCCCTTCTAGTCTCTTCGCCAGCCCGCATTTCCCCACAGCCTTCCGGCTTCAACAGCCGCCCGGGAAGGAAGCGGCCCCTGCTGGAGTGGGGAGGAGGTCAGATTGGACCATAGAGGATCTCCCTCAACTGCTTTGCCTTGACACTAACTGCGCTGTTATTCCCCCTGGCTACAACTTCCCCAAGGGGCTAGAGTGCATCCCCCGGGCGACCAGGAAGAAGAGTGAAGTCCAAGGAGTAGCTCTTGCAGCCGCTGGGGTTCGCCTTAGCATTCCGGAGAGGGGAGAGGGCTGCAACCGCCTCGTCCCCACATCTACCCCAAGAGTTGGGGGGTGCTCTTGCCCCCAGGCTCCATGGCGACCGGGCTGGGGGAGCCAGTCTATGGACTTTCCGAAGATGAAGTAAGTGATTAACTCCCCCATACCTCTAGTGAGTTGGTATGCTTGCCCTGAGTCCATCTGTCACCCTCGCCCCACCCCCACTCTCTTCCACTTCCCGGGGGAACAAGGGAGTTTCGCATACGCGGGAGGGTTGAATCCTTGGAGGGTCACGTTAGAGGGTGGGGGGGTCTGGGAGCTCGTTTCCTGCTCTCATTCTCCTCTCTAAAAGGGCCAGAGGAGCGTTGATGTTGGAGTATGTGTGCCTAGGACTCCTAGTAAGGGGCGCAGTAGCAGCGGGTAAGGAAGGGTCCCGAGAGTGCCGGCTAACAGCACCAGGGCCACCAGGCAGCTCGGATTTCCAGGAGCTGGACGCAGTCCTCCTGGGTGCTTCTCTCTCCCTTTCCTGAGTGCTGCTCAGTCTTTGCTACTGCCTCTTTCTCCCCGCCCTGAGCGCCGGAGTTGTTTGTAAATAAAACGGCGGAACTTCCTAAGCACTGGCCCAACCACTTCTTTGTACTGGGAAGAAGTAATGTACCTTTCTCCTACTGTAACCCTCTCAAAGAGGAGTCGTCCGGGCACAGGGGAGAAAGGGAACTTGAGGCTCTCAACAAACTTTCCCTCTTGTCTCAGACTTCATTATCAATATCAAGTGTCAACGCCCGTCTTTGGGGCCAGTGCCAGGCTCTTGGTGCGCCGGGGTTGGGCTAGGAAATGAACTGACTTCTTCAGAGAACTTTCCAATTAATGTCACCTGTTTTAGAACCGTTCGACGTACGCGTGTGTGTGTGTGTGTGTGTGTGTGTGTGTGTGTGTGAGAGAGAGGGAGAGAGAGAATGTGTGTGTGTGTGTGTGTGTGAGAGAGAGAGAGAGATTGATTCATCTTTGAAGATGGGTGAAGAAGTTTGGCTGTGTATGCATATGAATACACAGATTTATGATAAACCGTTTGGTTGGAGGACTGATATTGTTTATGTATGAGCGCCTATGTGTGAGAGTGGGAGTGAGGCTTGCAGGTGCTTTTAGGAAACTTGGATGGTGGTTGCCGCCCAGCCATTTTCCTTCCTAAGGATCCAGAGGCTAAGAGCTCAGAGGTGGATGGATTGAGAATGAAGGAAGATCATTGGATTCTTTTTATTAATAAAACATACATACAAATCCATAACCCAAGCAATGTTTATTTAAATGAAAAAGGCATTGTTTTTATCCTTAGGAAACCTCCCCTCACCCCCACCCCCACCCGTTTCCCAACGAGCCTGGTAAATCACTGCTCAACCCTCTTAGCAAGCTGTATACTCGGTTCTTATTGGTGTATTTCCATGCCAAAAAGGGGAGTGGGAGGAATATCACCCTGGAAGCCGGAGTGACAGAGAAGCTGTATGGAGCAGGTAGGAGTGGTTTCCCCATCTGGCTGTGTTTGCGTATTCAGGTTTGTTTCTCTGGAGAGGTGAATTTACAATCCATGAAGCATTACTCAGCAGGGAGGTATTTCCTAACCTAGTCGGTTGTGCATTTCATGAAAAGTTGATGCCTGGAAATTCAGGCTTTCTTGGTTCCTCTTTCTTTCCTCTTTCTCCTTTCATTCTTCGGGTGAGGGGGTGGGGTTCAGAGAGAGGCTATTATCCGGGACATGCCCACATTATGGCTTCTCTCACAGCGATGTAGGCATCTGTTACCCACCTACTGTTGGCACCCTACATGTATATGTGTGTGAGTAGCCTGGGGCAGTGTGTATGGGCATATGAAACTGTATGCCAAATATGTAGGGTATATGAATCTATCTGGTAATTCTTAGTTCGGATGAATTGCACTTTATTCTTAACGATGGGTTAGGAAACACCTGTGGTTTCCTTCATCTGATGATAATGCAGAAATCCATATATTTGTGTGATAGTATACTGTGTTTAAAATAATTTTACCTTTTGTGGAATTGATTGTATAATATTGTTATTTGAGGAAGCTATGGAATTCCAGAATATTTGGGCCTGGCACTTCTTCCTCCCAGTCGGTCTTTCTTTTATTCTTCTTCCTCCTTATTTATTAATATCAGTAGAAAGAAGACAGAGAGCCTCCAGGGCTAGTAAGATAGACATTTCCAAACAAAGAGGCTGGGGCTTGGCTGAGGTATTGTGGGTGAGAGTCAGCTGCAGTTCTATCTCATTAAGGTTATTAACATAACATGATTGTTGGGGGAAAAAATTGTGTGAAAATATACTTTAAAGAATACTCTAGTAATGTGTGGAGTGGTTTTATTTTAGGTCATGCTTTGCTTTCAGGAGGGCAGTAGATGAGTAGATTTCACATAACTGTGGTTTTAATGTGCTGATGTGCTTTGTTGATATCTCCCAACCAGTTTAAGAATACAGTGTGCTCTTGAGAGATTGTCTTATCACCTTTTTTTTTCTAGGTTGGTTAATAATGTTCTTAACTTGTGACTAGAGCAAAAAGAAAGGCTGAACATATATCCATATTTATATATTGTATAAATACATATATTATGTATATCTATCTCCTTTCTATATTCACAAAAGTATTCTGGGGCTATATATATGGGTGTGTGTATATATATATACATATATGTATATGTGTGTGTGTGTGTGTGTGTGTAATTACTAGCATGCAATGACTAACAGGCTATGAAGAAATTGAATTTATTTGCCATTGTGGACATTTCCATCTAGTGCTACACATGTTCTTATATGGAGCAACAGGATAAATCTCATCAGTCTTCCCTTTTCTAAGCAATGCTGTTTTGATGACTTTATATTTCTTTGGCATTTTGTTTGGAAGAGAAATTTTATACTGTCACACTTTGGCCGTTGGAAAGCCAAGGAATGCTTCTGCAAAATATTAACAGCAAATTGTAGTGGTATTATAGCTAGTTTAGTTCTCCAGATTCCTTGCAGTCAGTCTGGAAGAAAAACAGATATGGTTTTTGAAAGAATAATGTCCAATGAAATTTTGTTCTGAGTCCTGTCTGGTGTCCATTCACAGCATGCTTCAAGTGTAAGTATGTACTACATCTAATAATCTGAGTAATGGGCATAAATCATTCACGTGGCTTTTTTTTTCCTTTTTGCTTTTTGGAGGGCATTTGGGGTTAAGTGACTTGCCCAAGGTCACACGGCTAGTTTTTGTGTTAAGTGTCTGAGGCCGAATTTGAACTCAGGTCCTCCTGACTCCAGGGCCTCACCTGGCTTTTCTAATATAGATTGTTAGTCCAATCTTTTTTTTTTTTTTTTAAGTAGCATTGAGGAGGTTCTGTAGTGTCCTGGGGTTTAATAGAATGTGCACTCTATCATTCTCCAACCTCATCATATCTATGAAAATCCTTTCTTAATTGTAGAGCTCAGAAGTGTGAAAGTCATTTTCCATGGCAATGGGAACTCTTCTCCTACTTGCTTTCTTTGATATTGATAAGCTGAGAGTCTTAACAGTTTTTTCAATAGTTGAATCCATCAAGAAATCCTGCATCATCACCCTTATTTGTGGAATTATTGAAGAATCTTGAAGACTGCATTTTATTCTACCAAGTCAATTATCCCCCATCACAAACAATAAACAGGGTAAGATATTGTATTCTTTATATGTTTATACCTTTCAGTTATCTATATAATAATGAAGAGCAAGACTATTGTAGAAAAATCATGAATGGATACCTGTCCCTTTAAACTAGCAGGTTTTCAAATGCATTTTAAATACAAGACTTTCTCATTTTTTATAAAATAAATTTGAATGAAATTTTATTCTTAAGTTGAGAATGAATGAATTTTGTAAATCAAATTAATTATATTTTAAATAAGCTTTTAAGTAAAACAGAACTCTAAGTTATCTTTTAAGTAAATATGGATGTTTATATATTCATTTTAATGTAACCTTGCATTCCTCCCTTCCTTCCTCCTTCCCTCCCTCCCTCCTGCCTTCCTTTTTTTTTTTTTTTGGTCTTTGTGCCTCTCTTAGCCTGGTGCTTGGCACATAATAGGCGCTTAATAAATGCTTATTGATTTGATGATTGATTCTTGAAGGCTATTACTGTCATGAAGACACTGGGTACTTCATTAATATCAGGTAATAAAACTGCTTTGCTTGAACCTGTAAAAATGGGTTACTTGAAGAGTGTGGGTCAGACGGCAGTGTAACTCAGTGCTTTGGTTTTTACTATACTTGCTGTAGTAAGAAAAGGGGGGAGGGATGTGGAGGGAGAGTAAGTTGGACAGAATCGGTTTACATTTATGCTAGGTAAGTTCACATCTGTTCTAGTTCAAACTGATCATGATGATAATCTGTTCAATTTGAATGAGTTAGAAAATGCCTTCAGCATAAATTTTGGCAGGGAGGAAATGGGTGTGGTTAGACTTTTGTTAGAGGTTCAATAAAGACTTAGAAAGATCAGTTTAGTTTGAAAGAATCAGTTTGGAACAATTTTTGCGATTGGCTTGAGGCCTTGACATTTTTTGGCACTTTAGGGCATGTTTTTCTCATGAATATAACACAATATTAACTGTAATTCTTTGACTCTTTATTGACCGACTAACTTAAAAAAAAACCTAAGTAAGGTATTTGAGGAGAATAATAGATCTATCGGGCAAAATTTCTGTGGTTTTACTGGGATATGGATTTCAGAATATTAGATTTGCTATCTTTTTTTGCTGGTTACAATGAATGGGGGCTCAAATGTGAGCCTTGGGCTGAACTATTTCTTTCTTTTTTCCCCCCTCTCCTCATCTATGCCTTGAACTGAACAGTTAATAGTCTTTTGGCAAACAGCACTAAATGCCTCATAAAATCCACAGGAGACCCCAGGGGCCACTGGTTCCTCTGTGTAGAAGGAGCTCCGTATATCACAGAATTGTGGTTAGGAGGCTGCTTTGGGGTTGGGTGTGGTTGGCAGGTGAGAAGGTGAAGCAGGATGAGGCCAGACCTAGAAAGAGTTCACAAGCCTATTTAGAAACACATTTTGATTAATCTTGCTAAATTCAGGTGTTTCTGTGATGCTAAAAGATGCTACTTTCAGCATCCTGGGGCAAAACTCCAGTATCCCTCCCTGCTTAGATGGGTCAGACTAGATGGTCAGGACTTTGCATGTTAACTCCAAATAACCCATATGTTACAAGCATAGAGTTGAATAGAATTCATATGTGATGATACTTCATTTTATCAGTGATTTTTTTTTTAATGTGGGTATCTGCTCAACTCATATAGGATGAAAGTTATTCATGTTTTCTTATCCTATGTTGTTCGTGTAGATGTGTTGGAGGCCTTTTTCTAGTTTTTTTTGTCCTTTATATTTGTTATGTTGAATTCTCATTATATGACAGGCTCATCTGCTTTTCTAATGATACATTTCCTGGATGACATCTCTTATTTCCAGTTATTGCATATTACTACATCATTAGACGAGTTCTACAGCCTGATTTTGCCTACCATGTCTCTCCTGTTGCCTTTTTGGGTTGCCTGCAACTTTTGTTCCTTGCATATTAGGGTTTGCAAGATTTGTGACTAATCCAGCATATATATGAGAAAGTAGGTTAGGATCATTAGAAAGCATTGGGCAATTTTCCAAAAAGATGTGTTGTAACTGAACCTGTGATTTCATTGGTACAGGTGAAAAAAGTCCCTCTACCAATTTATAGTCTTAGATAATTGTCTGAGGGACATTGAGAGGTTAAGTGACTTGGCCAGGGTCACACAGCCAGAATGTGTCAGAGCTGGGACTTCAGTCCATATCCTCCTGCTTTCCATGCCAGCCAACTCTCTCTCTCTCCATTATGTCACATTGTCTCAGTTTCCCAAATGAAATACAGGTACATTCATTGCATTTATTAATATGCAAATATTTTAGTGCCCATTGTACAGTGTGGAAACCATTAGCCATCAGTTTTAGTGACACTTTCATTCAAAACTTCTTATTGGAGGTGCAACTTTCATTGGATTTCTGCTTTCCCTTATTAACGGAAACTATCTTAGGAAAGGGAATTGGTAACCTATGAAATGATCTAAATATTTTACTTATGACAGAAAAATAAAGGGATTGGAATAATATGCAAACCGGCTACTTATTCTGTTGATCATTGAGTAGGTTTTTTCTTATATCCTTGATTGGGTATGCATTTAGATAATCTCAGTTTTGTTGATGCATATTATGAAGATTATATTCAATTACATGCACCTAATGAGAGGAAGTATAGTTTAGTGGGAAGCCTTGGACTTGGAACCAAGCAAGACTAGAGTTCAGATTCTGCTGCTGACAGTTAATAACAAGCCTATGACTCATTTAACCTCTCAGCTTCTGTAAATGAGGACTAATTCTTACAGAACCTACATTATAGCCTTTTTTAAAAGTACAGATCAGATGAGATAATGAATGAGATGTATTCTGTAAACATTAAAGTGCTGTATATTAGTAGAGTTGTTATTAGTATCGTGATTTGAAAACTACTTATAATTGGTGAGACAAGGTTGGATTTTGTGGTTTTATTTGACAATTTACAGAGCTGAGCTTGACCAATGATTTCACTGAATAATAATTTATCTAATGCCTGTTGTATGCTTGTGTCTCTCTGTGCTAAGTATCATAAGTGAATAATTGGGAATAGAGTATATAAGTATGTGCCATAATTTGCTACAGTTAAAAACTCAAAGAGGCTTCATATTTGGCATCTCACTTATTAAGCACTTATGTAAAAAGCCAAACTCCTTTGAGTGGTTACAGTTCTTTTCAGTATTCTTCTGTAACCAGCATATCACCTGCAAACAGAACCCTCTGGAAGACCTCACCATCTATAGAGAATCCCTTTTTAGCTTAAACCTCTTCCCAGGATGTCTTCCACCACAGTGGTGAAGCATGACATTGTCTTGTTCTATGCCTTGCTTGATATTAATTATCAGAGGATCGATTTTACAGGATTGATTATGTTATATCATTTATGAAATCTTTTAAATATCTATCTATCTATCTATATATATATATATTTTGATTTTTGAAGGGGTAAGATAGGGCAATTGGGGTTAAGTGATTTTCCCAAGGTCACATGGTTAGTTTTGTGCTAAGTGTCTGAGGTCAAATTTGAACTCAGGTCCTCCTGACTCCACCTGTACCACCTAGCTGCCCCCTAAATCTTTTAAAAAATAAATTTTTATTGATTTTGTTTGTATGTCACTTACATTTCTCCACTATATCGCTCTCCCATACCCTCTCCCAGAGTCATTCCTCATAATAAAGAATAAAAAAAGAAGAAAGGAAGAAAAGTTTTGAAAAACTCACCCACATCATATGCAATTGTTCTACACCTCTGGCCCCTTGATTTGTAGAATCTTGCATAATTTTGATGGTGAGAGCCTTTAAGGCAGGTTTTTTGCCCTTGCAGATCAACGAAGTCAATAAAGAATGCTTTTTGTGTAGCTTATAATATGCAGTTAGATGGACACTCCAGGTCACTTATCTGTCTCTATATATGTTCATTTATATATGGATAGAGAGTTAGACCCAGAGTCCAACAGGAAGAGGAGGAGAGAGAGCTAGGCCATCTTTGATTAGTCAATGCTTTTTTAATGATTCCAAGCTTTTTTCAGAAACAAAAGTCTTATTTTAAAAATGCCAGTCTTCTACCTATGCTGTATGGCTGTAAGTCATGGAATGCCAGTCTCCAAAGAATTAAAAACCAGCTTATCACATGGACGGCAATGAAGAAGTGCTTAGTGGATGGAAACAGACTGGGATGCCTAACAAATTAGGAATGGGATGGGGACCTGGAAAAAAGGATGTCCTCAGGGCAATGTCTGCTTCAAAAAGAAGATGGTCTAGTCCTAGGGATAATCACCCACCACATAGCCTCTGTGCTTCACTAACATCCCCATGATGTCAGGAGGAAGTGAAGATAGAGTCCCAGCCAGGTTATGTGAGGAAAGAACCCCTGTGCAGTGAACTGAGGGAAGATCATGGACTAGAGTTCTAAGGGATGGGCAGTCAGTATTGACCTGTACTATTTTTAGAAGATGCGTTTTACTGGTAAACAATCACCATGAGAACTAGGCCTAAAGTTATGTGGGAAGAGATGTGCAATGAGTTTGAAACTTCAGTTTCAGTGAATTTGTCTTTTGAACACTCGAGTTACTACAACTTGCAAAATGAATATCTTATAGATAAATAGAGATAGATATCATGTATCTGGGATGTAGTGGAAAGAGTACTGGATTTGGAGCTGAGATCTGAGTTCAAATATTGGATCTGACAGAATGTGGCACAGTAAATAGATCAGGGAAGTTCTTATTGTCCATTGTTGAGTCATTTCTGACCCTTTGGGACCCCATTTGGGATTTTCTTGGTAAAGATACTGAAGCGGTTTGGCATTTCTTCTTTAGCTCATTTTACAGATGAGGAAACTGAGGCAAACAGGATTAGGTGATTTGCCCAGAATTATATATCAAGTAAGTGTCTGAGGCCAGATTTGAATTTAGGTCTTCCTGACTCCAGGCTGGGCTCTCTATCTACTTTGCCACCTAGCTTCCCCACCTACCTGAGGAAGACTTGAATTCAAATCCTGCCTCAGGCATTTACTTCTCAGTGTGACCTTGGGTAAGTCATTTAGCCCTCAGCCTCAATTTCTTTATCTCTAAAATGAAGGGATTAGATTTGGTGACCTCCAAGGTCCCTTCTAGCTCTAAAACTATGGTCCTATTTAAAAGATACAGCAATAGTAAATGATCTGTCTAATTCTTACAACACCTCTATGGGATAGGTAGGTGCTACAGATATTACCTTCATTTTATAGATAACAAAAGTGAGACTAGAGAGGTCAACTGATTTAGGGACATTTTAGGGGAGGGTCAGGGTCCAGAATTTTTCTATAGTAATTTGTTATTCAACTCAGTGTTGGAGGGGGCCAGAGCCTATAATGGGAGGGCAGGGACAGAAGGAGATTCAAAGGCAAAAAAAAAAAAAAAAGAGTTAAAGTCAAAGTAGAACACAGGAAACAGATTGAACAATGCTGGAGCTGATCCTCCTTTGCTGTGCTAGGCTTTCATGGGATATAGTTTGAAAGATCCCTCTCTTTACTAAGCATATGAATGTACTGACATCTCAGATGACTCTGCAATCTACTTCTGCCTTTATTAGCCACAGGTGGTGTGACCTTAATTAAAGGCAGCTGGTGTCCCTTAACTCTAATACCTTAACTCTTGTGGATACTCTAACAGAGTGATGGTGGTCATTCCTCAGCCTTAAATATTGCCCTGATTCAAGGCAGAAAGTAATTAGAAAGAGCAAAACCAAAAGACAGATCCCAAAAGATCAGGTACTTTAAATAGTCCACATAATTAAAGATCAGACTTTAGTCAAGGACTGGTGTTTTGGGATAAATGAATCTAGGATAGGTAGCAAAATCCCCTAAGGCTAGTGTTCTTAACATGGGGTCTTGGGTCTTCTTTGTGGATTAATTTCTTTGGTCCATGAATTTAGATGGGGGAAAAAATTTACATCTTTAGCTATCTATCTAGCTGTCAAATTCTTACCTCTAAAATTTAACATTTTCTTCCATTATAAATGTAGGTAATAAATATTATTCTAAGGAATCAGTTGGTTTCACCAGATTACCTAAGGCAGTGATTCTCTGTGGGTTATGTTCAATTTGTAACAATGAAAATACACCATGTATATCTGATATTTACATTACGATTCATAACAGTAGCAAAATTATAGTTATGAAGTAGCAACGAAAGTAATTTTATGGTTGGGGGTCACCACAACATGAGGAACTGTATTAAAGAGTTGCAGCCTTAGGAAGGTTGAGAACCACTGACCTAAGGGGTCCATGATTTAAAAAAGAGTAAGAACTGCCCCAAGGCTACTTCAAAAGGGCCAACTGGTAGAGCAGATAAATTACTTAGATTCAGCAGTGAAGTTGGGCCAAGATTCAAATACAACTTCTGATATTCACTAGCTTAAGAGCAAACTCAATTTCTTCATCCCTAAAATGGATTTAATAATACTTTCCTTTCCTACTTCTTATGGTTGTGGTGAATGCTATATAATTGTGAACTAGTATCACTAGCTTAATTTTCACATTTTTTAGTCCATTGTCTTTGACAGAATCAGGACTTCTAAGTTTAACATCTTTGCTATCCTATTACTTCCCAGTAACTTTGCACAGTATTTGGTGAATTCTTTGGCAAATAGGTTTCCACTGAAAGATGAACTATAATTCTTTTTAACCTACTTTCTCTACAAGAGAATTTGCATTTGAAAATCAGGTCCCATGGATCTTTTAACAAGCTTATTATCTATAGGATTAAAGCACATAGGAAGCGGCTGGGGAAGAGAGATTATGATGGTGAATAGGGAGAGCCTCATAGAACTAAGAAACTTTTCAAGGAAAGGAAAAGGATTTTTATCTTAGAATCCAGTTTCTGTCAGCCACCATAGTTACCTGGCCACTCAAGTTACCTGCCTTTTTTTGCAACCTCCTAAAGTCACTCAGTGGTGTGCTCATTCTTTGTTCAGTGAGCAGGGAAGACAGGCAGTCCTCTCGCTCTTCCTTTGTTTGGTCTCATAAGGTACTGTGCAGAATCACATGATCTCTCTCAGTGGAAGAACAAAGTTCTGTGCTGTAGTATACGCTTTCTTGTAAGTTGTCACCTTTCAGGGTGACAGTTTTTGCTCCCATTCTGGTACACGTTTCTGCCTACGTCATGAGACAACATACCCATAAAGTAGATGGCAGAGCAAGAATTTCAGTTTTGAGGTAAATAGTGACAGTGGAATAACATTCAGTCAGTATCAAGTTAGGAGGAGGAGCCAATGCCCCCTCTCCCTCTGACAGGGGATCCAGTTAAAGTCAGTAGGTGTGTACAGTATTAAGTGCTTTTCTATGTGGAAGGAAAGCACTATGCTTGTTACTGGGGCAACCAGGTGGCATAGTAAATAGAGTGTTGACTCTAGAGTTAGGAATACTCATCTTCCTGAATTCAAATCCGACCTCAGACACTTACTGAGTGACCCTGGGCAAGTCACTTAACCTGTTTGCCTCAGTTTACTTATCTGTATAATAAACTGGAGAAGAAAATGACAAACCACTCTAGTATTTTTTGCCAAGAAACCCTCAAATGGGGTCACAAAGAGTCAGACATGACTGAACACCAACAGCAGCACTTTGTCTCTTGGGAATTTGCAAAGTGTTTCTGTAATGATTTGTACTTTCTCCCTGTCTTTGACTGCGTTTCTCCCCAGTTTATTTGTACTAAGTGGTATTTTTAAGGGAAATGGTCTGTATTTCTTCAGTCTAGGGGTTTGGGATCAATGTCAGTTTTGCTCATTTTATCGGCTCACTTCTTTGTCAGTCGACAGGGTATGTGTGACCAGGAACCAGGTGGAATAGATTTAAATGCCAAGCTATGTATAGCTGTGATTACCCTTTCCAAAAAAGGGTCAAAATGAAGGCAGCAGGTGCTTTGTTCTGCTGAAAGCTGTCTGACTGCAGCTTGAATGTTCTGGAGGCTTCAGGAATGCCAGTAGCCTGAAGGGAGCTGTTTCCTCCTGCTTGTTTAGACGTGAGGTCACAATTGTAGCTGTAGTATTGTTCATTTGAATTTTTTTTTCTTACTAGTTTGTTTCTAGTAAGTAAAAATGCAACAGTATAAACAACTCAGAGTTGCCTCCCTAAAACACAAGGTGTTCAGTAAATATGAGTGGATTTTCTTTGCAGGTCTGTGGATAGAGGTCTGGACCCTGGAGTCAGGAAGACCTGAGTTCAGAATTGGGCTCAGACCTACCTATTAAATGCAGCTAGGTGGTGCAGTGGATTGAATGCTCATCCTGGAGTCAGGAAGACCTGAGTTGAAATCTGGCCTCAGTCGCTTAGTAGTTGTGTGATTCCGGGCAAGTCAGTTGACCTGTTTGCCTCAGTTTCCTCATCTGTTCAATGAGGATAATAATAGTAATGACCTTCCAGGGTTGTTGGGAGGACCAAATGAGATAAAAATTGTAAAGTGCTTAGCACAGTGCCTGGCACGTGACAAATATGGCTATTAATGATTAATTATATAATTATGGATTATATGCTAATCATAAATAATTATTTAATTAATTATTAATTATTGCCTATCTCAAGTGGAGTTTGGTTGTGTGATTTGGAAGATATTTTAAAAATAAAAAATTTGGAAGATATTTTAAACATAATATATTTGTGTATAAAATATCAATTAGAAGTTGATAACTACAGCAAAGTGGGGTGATGTTCCAGAGATGATGTGCATTGGAACATTTTTCTGCCAAGTAAAGAAAGCAGCCCAACTCAAAATTGCTATAACGACTCAACTTGGTTACTCATCCTCTCTTGATTGGTACTTGTG
Source organism: Pseudocheirus occidentalis (assembly GCA_028646575.1). Taxonomy (NCBI): domain Eukaryota; kingdom Metazoa; phylum Chordata; class Mammalia; order Diprotodontia; family Pseudocheiridae; genus Pseudocheirus; species Pseudocheirus occidentalis. The sequence continues at coordinate 292,833,217 of CM053594.1, read as the reverse complement.
GTTGGAGCACTCTTTAATTGTTTGCATATCCTCATCCACTGGATGGGGAGGTGGGAGATCTTCATCCCTAGTCATGGATGTAGACTGAGACTTGTCTGGGGTGCCTTTTCTTTCTCCCTCTTCCCTTGGTGATCCTATTGGTACCTCTGGATCCAGTTACCAATTAAATCACTCAATAATTACTCAATTATTCAATTTTCTATTCAGTTGACTACAAAGTATGTATTCAGGCCTAATCTCTCTCCTAAAGTCTAATTTTGGTGTCTGAGTACCTGCTGGATATTTTCACTTGAATATCCTACTGGCACCTTGAATTGTGGGGCAGCTAGATGCAACAAGGGATAGAGTATTGGGCCTGGAGTCAGAAAGACCTAAGTTTTAAGATCAGCCTTCAGACATTTACTAGCTGTGTGACCCTGGGCAAGTCACTTAACCAGTTTGCCTCAGTTTCCTCACCTCTGAAATGAACTGGAGAAGGAAATGGCAAACCGCTCCAGTATCTTTGCCAAGGAAGCCTTAAAAGGGGTCACAAAGAGTTAGACATGATTGAACAACAACAATAACCTTGAACTTAAAATGTCCCAAATTAAACTGGTAATAGGAAATGGTGTGTTGGAGCTGATAGAGCACTGGCTCTACAGTCAGAACCCTTGGGTTCAAATCCTACTTCTGGTATTTGCTGTGTGACTTTGGGGAAGTTCCTGAACCTTTCTGGGTCTAATTGTCTCTCTCTACAAAATGAGAGGATAGGAAGATGCTGTATTATTTTAACATTCTCTGAAATGTTCAATACACTATATAAGCAGCTAAATGGTTATGTTTGGTTTTCGCTTTAGCTGACCCGTGATGTAGCAGATACTGAAGCATAGACAAAGAATGTACCTTTGTATTTTCATTATAGTTAGCAGGTGGGAACAGAAAGTTTTTTGGTCTCTTTTTCCTTTTTAGTTTTTGACCAAAGTTGCTATTAAAGACCATAGGAGAGCATTCTTCAGGTGGCAAAGTCACTTTGAGACAGACCACCTTCATAAGCACTTTCATCTTTTTCTGAGTACAAGTTTTATATAGGTGTCCCAAAAGTCTTGGTGAAGCATTAACCTTTTTAAAGCTTAAAATTGCAACTAAAATTTTTTTGGGACACTTAATATAAAACACTATTTATGTGACAGCAATATACAGACATAAACTACTATTCATAGTTGTAATATTAACTTTGATGCATGTGTATGTGCGTACTCACAGGCTAGTGATTAGTTGTAAGGAACACGATGGCAGAATTAACATCTGCTGCAAATCAGGTCTCTGCAGGTGGCACAGCGCTGGCCTGGAGTCCAGGCCATCAAAGTTCAAATCTAAACTGAGACAGTTACTAGCTGTGTGTGTGACCCTGGGCAAGTCACTTAACCTGTCTTAGTTTTCTCAGTTGTAAACTGAAAACCTACCCCATAGGGTTAATATAAGGATTAAATGACATAACATTTGTAAAGCTTTTGCACAGTGCCTGGCACATGGGATGCGTAGTCTGTCTTCCTCCCCCCTAGTCTGAGTGGATCATAGATTTTTGAGCTAGTTGTTACTATTGTCAGTGATGTCAACACTTTGTGACCTTGTGAACTGTAGCTAATACTGTCAGTTGGGTTTTCTTGGCAGAGATACTAGAGTTGTTTGCCGTTTCCTTCTCCTGGAAGGAACTTCTAAGGTCTTCTAGTCAGTTTTTGATTCTATGGATATGGAAACTGAAGCCTAGAAATGTTAAGAGACTTGTCTGAGGTCACACATGTAAGGGGCAGAGCTCAGATTCCAGCCCAGGTTTTCTGTCTCCAAATCTCAGACTCTTCCAGGTATTTATGCCCTGGGGAGGTACCTGTTTGGCATAGCCCAGACCTAATGTTGATTCTTTTTAGAGTCTTGGTAACAGGTAATAATACAAAGAGTCTTGAGGGAGATGGGTCATAAGATTTTAGATCTCAGAAGAAATAAGAGGCAGTTTGCTTTGTGCTTAAGGATAGAGGAGTTACTATTTAAACTATGGTATAATTTGTATTGAACCAAAAAAAAGGTGAAAACCCCTCCTTACTTTGCTCAGTGGGTTGATGATCTAAGAACATAGCTATGGGTGAGCCTGGATTAGACTGTGGAACTTTCTTGAAATCTGGTGTGTTGTCATTCTTGTCTCTTTACCTTGGAGATACTGATAAACATACCGCTGATAAAAAGAAGATTCTGGAATGGCAGAGTGTTTATAGAGGGGGAAGGTATTGACATAGTAATGAAGGGGTTGTGAAATATTTAGAATTCAACCCTCTTACTGATCAGGCTAAGTAAGTATTAGAAAAGAGCTAGGTCTTACCCATTACATTGCTATATGGTTAAATTCTTCATCACCCACTCCAAGGCTTGCCAGAAAAGATTATGCAATGTGAAAATTGCTGTGTCTTGGCCCTGACTAATGCTGGCTGTGTGACCCCTGGGCAAATCACTTGTGAACTCAGTGACATGCAGTTCTTATAAGATTTTATGTTGGAGAACAGTTGCTCATCAGTGTTGGTAAAGGGAGTTTTCTCACTGTGGTGTCCTGAGTAGGAAGAAAAAAAAAATCAATCATCTCCATGTGATTTCAGCACCTGAAGAGTGCCTCCTAATGGCAGATCTTGAAAGCAACTGCTTTTTTTCATTGAATTGTCAATGAAATAATAGATCTGGGGAGCGCTGGGCTGGGTGTGGGGGAAGCATCAGACAAAGTCTCCTAGCAGTGTTGTTTTAAGCTACTGAAGCTATTTGTGTAGTTTTAAACTATTATTTAAACTATTATTATTATTTAAACTATTTAAACGATTAAAGCTTAAACTCTTAAATCTATTAAAGTAAAGAAGTACCCCAGTCTTTGTGTACTGTAAAATTACTAAAGCTTAATACTGCACTAAGATTTTTGGGCAATTCTGTATTATTTCTTTTTGTAATGGATCCAGGAATTTTTGTAAGCTTTTTTATGTTTTCAGACTATACCTTTTGAGTCAAGAATTCAATAAGACTTACCTCCTCCCCCCACTTTAAATTTAACTCTGCCAGTCTGTAAGAATTCTTAACTGAAATATAGGAAATCCCCAGTGTTTAAGTGCTCTGTTCTGAAAATTAATAGGATCATCAATTTAGAGCTGAAAGGAATGTATGAGGCCATTTTGTCCGATCTCCTTATTTTATAGATGAGGTTACATATAGATGAACCTAAATAGCTTATTCGAAGTGATAGAAGGTCTATAGAGTAGAGCCAGGGATTAAAACTTGCATCCTCTGAGCCCAAGTTCAGCACTTTTTTTTTTTTTTTTTTGCAGCATTGTGTGTGGTTTCCCAGGCCAGATCATAAAAGTCTGTTTAAGCTATTCTCGTGATGTCAGCTATCATTTTCAGTTCAGTTCAGGTGCTTGTGTTGAACCTCTTGAAACAAATTTTAATTTTATCACCTTTTCCAGTAGAAAGGCTTTTCATGGCAGGGGTGATAAAATTTAACCAGTACTTACTATGTGCTGGGCTCTGTGCTAGGCTGAGGATAGAGACATAAATAAAGTAGTCCCTGCCCTGAAGGAGCCCACATTCCATCATCCAAGTCAGTAAACACCAAAGAAATATGATATTATGCAAAGTACTTTGAAGAGGGAGAGATGCTCGTTTTTTTCCTAGGTGATCATTTCCCAAGTGCCAGCTCCTAATACTAGTTAAAAAAACCTACAGAGACATTCACATTACATGGGCATAGCAGATTCTTATTGACTTTATATATAGAATACCCAGGACAATGGAATAAAATTCTTCTCAAGTGACTGATAATCAAAGGGAACAGAAAGGTGACTCACAAATCCACTTTGACTGTCAACAGTATTTTGCATCTAATGTCAATATAATGAATTGGGTAAGACAATCCCAGATAACATGGTGGCATTGACGGCTGCATGTTGGCAGTCTAAGTGAGATTTATTGGTTTTGTCTCAGTAGTCTGTAAAGAAAACGCTGGTAAAGAAATACTTAGGAATTCTTGTCCTCTACTTAATTATAAACTGGAGATGATTTTTAGCATTTTCCACATTATTGACTGAAAGAGTCAATTCAATTCAATAAGCATTTTTTTGAGTGCCCTTTATTGTCTAGATATTCTAGGTATAGTGGTGTGGGGTGCTCCATTAGACGAGCCTAGAACACTAGGTGCTGTGGGACAGACACAAGTATATGACACATGGCCCCTACCCTGAAGGAGCTGAGAAGCTTTCGTGGAGATAACTTCACTAGTGGTAGTGGAAGCAATGTTCTGATGTAATGTTCTTTCTATAACCTTCTGTATTTCAGAGATGGACAACCTGTAGCCATAGGAATAAATGCAGCTCTTCAAAGCTCCATGTGTAGTACTTGAAACAAGCATGTAGGTCTAAAAAAGTTAATCAGAAGAACTGTGTTCAAAAACTCAGCTGCTGTGTACCTGTGTCCTTGGACAGGTGAACTACTTTATCTCTCTGGGCCTCAGCTTCCTTCTCTATAAAATGAGGGACTCGATACCCTCTAAAGTTTATTTCCATCCTAAATCTGTGTTTCTCTAATGTATAAGGTGCTGCCCCAAACAAAAATAACACAATAAACAAATAAAACAAAACAAAAAATGAAAAAGGCCTTACCTTTTTTTTTTCTTTTTGGGGGGCAGTTTGGGGTTAAGTGACTTGCCCAAGGTCACAAGGCTAGTAAGTGTGTCAAGTGTCCAAGGTCAGATTTGAACTCAGGTCCTCCTGACTCCAGGGCTGGTGCTCTACTCACTGCACCACCTAAAAGGCTTTACCTTTAAGCTGCTTTCATTTACTTGAGCTGCGTAACATGTAGACAGAGCTAAGCATGTACAAAGTATTATGTAATAATTCTAACAACTGGAGGAAGGGGCTTAGGAAATGACTAGGAGGTGGCAAGTTTTTTTATACTTAAGACATCTAAGGTTTCTATGAGGTAGCGGTGGGGATGGGGTGTATTGTAGAGGTGGCCCCAACGGCAAGGCTGCCCAATAAATATCCCACCACTGGCTGGAAGGCTTCCATGGCTAGCAGGATGGATTCCAGAACTCTTAAACTTCATATTTGTTCCAGGCGGGTTCTGCCCAAGAAATCTTCCTTCTCTGACTAGAAGATGGAATCCTTTTTTAAAATTGGGAGACAGATTTTTAGCAGTAATGTGGTTCTTGAGCTCCCTTCTCAGACCATTATCTGAAAAATAAAAATTTCTCTCCATTCTTCTTCCTTTCCTGGAATTTGGAGTTTGAAGGCCTGAGTTCAAATTCTAACTCTTCTTTTTACTACTTCTGTGACCTTGAATATAACATTTAATTCCTTACTTAAGTTTCCTTCTTTGTAAAATCTGGGCAGGGTGAGATTTGTATTACATCATTGAGTGCTAATGCTTCTTCTAGGTCTGGTTCTATGATCTAAGGCCCTTTCTGGTCCCGTTTACCCCCTCCCTCCCCCCCCCCCATTTTCTGGCAATCTCACCTATTCTTAGTGGTTCAACTATCTCCTGAATGCAGAAGGCTCTCAGATCAGTGCTTCAATACCAACTTCCATATGTTTCTTTGATGTTTCTGTGAGGCTGGCCCTCTAGCAACTCCAGTTTAATAGTGCAAAAAACTGAATTCATATCCTTCCTACCCAACCCTAAGTCCCCTACTTGCTATGTCTCCTTCTCCTGACTCCCTATTTCTGTCAATATTGGTACCAGGCTAGCAGGGAGAGTTGCAGTGCCATTGACAGAAATAGGAAACTAGCTTACAGATAGTATTCAGTATAAATTTAGTAACGCATTAAAAATTCATAGGTTAAAAAAAATACCTCCTCTTTATTCTTGGCTGTTGGAAAGCAGTGTTGGATATATCTTCAGTGTAAACTTTTAAGTGGCTATCAGTTGGTAGTATAAATGTTCTAGCCAAGTAATTCTTGGTGAGGATGCACTTTTGTACTGAATAAGTCAGCTCTCAATTGTTTGACTTTAAAACAGGAAGTATTTCCTGTTGTATCAAACATCAGTACTGCTTTTAAAATGGTGGCACATATCCTATTGAGTTTATACTTTAAGATCAATCCGGATAAGAATAACAACCATGCACGAGAGATAAGGAAGAAGTCTTTGATATGATCTGCCAATGGGGCTGTGGTTGCTTTGGTTTCCCACATTACTTGAGGGGCTTGAAGACTCTCTGAAGGGTTTGGTTGGCTCCTTCATATATCCAGAAGGTGCATTTTATAGAGAAAGAGGGATCTTAAAGGGATCCTACTAGTTGGTCTACCTAGAACTGTGGGAGTAGGCATTGACAGGACCTTTGCAGTACTTTCAAGGGAAAAAGTGAGTGAATGCCCCATTTATGTTCCCCCCTTCATATCCAATCATTTGATTTTCTCTAGGGCAATATTCAGGACTACTTCCTCAAGAGTTCTTTGATGATTTAGTTAAAATTGTCGTGTATATGAGAGCACCACAGTGAAAAACTACAGAGAAAACAGAAGAAATACAGAGAACTAGAGTTTTAGGACAAGAAGAGAGTGAAAAACAGAGGAAAAGCTGTAGAGAGAAGGAACTGTGAGAGCCTTGTGTCATGAAGGGACCACTCCCATTCCATTCCTTTGCTTAGCCTGTTAGCCCCTAGGAACTCCTGATTTATTATGAAAAAGCTCCTGTATCTTTAATCTTTTCCTTGAATGTGCCTTCTGACTTCTGACCATAATTTGAAACCTGATTTTTCTCATAATGAGAACATTTCCTCAAAGCTTCATCCTGGCCAAAGGCCATTATTCATGGACACTGGGAGAAACAAATATACTCACATCTCTACTGCCATTTTTAGATCATTGTTCCCTCAACCATTGTTTCTTTTTCTATTTCAATGTTTATTGCTCTTTTGTTTTTCCTATTACCTTATTTCCCAATATATTCCATTCACTTAGCCAGCCCTTAAAATAAAGAATAAAAATTAAGGATGGAGAAAAGAAATACAGTTTAGTTAAACTAACCAATACATAAACTAAGTTCAACATTATATGTTGTGTTTCACACCCACAAGTCCCTCACATATGCAAAGTGAGGGACCTGCATTCTTATCATTGGTCTTCCGAGCAAACTTAGTCGTTATAACTGCACAACATTATAACTGCACAACATTCCATTTTAATTTTAGTTGCTGTTTCTGTTTACATTGTTGCATCATTGTGTGTATTCTTCTGGGCTTGCTTATTTCTTTTTTTTTTTTTTTTGCTTTTTTGGAGGGCAGTTGGGGTTAAGTGACTTGCCCAAGGTCACACCACTAGCTTTTTTGTGTGTGTGTGTTAAGTGTCTGAGGCTGGATTTGAACTCAGGTATTCCTGACTCCAGGGCCGGTGCTCTATTCACTGCGCCACCTAGCCGCCCCCTGGGTTTGCTTATTTCAATTTCTTTGATCTCATCTAAGCATTTTTATGCTTCTCTGTAGTCATAATTTTCATCATTGTAGCAATATTCCATGTGAGTCACATATCAAAAAATGTTTAGCCTTTCCCAAATCCATAGGCATCCGTTGTGGTTCCAGTTCTTTGCTCATACAAAAGGTGCTTCTATAAATAGGTTGCTCATCGACTTTCAGCAAGCTATCCTTTTTACAAGTCCATCCCTTCAAAACTCAATTCAAATGTCAGATTCTCCATAATTGCTTCTGTGACCCTATTAGGTGGAAGTGTTATATCCTTCTTCTGACTGTTTTACACAGTACATGATATATTTTATTCTAAATTATACCTATTTTTATATATATCCTATTCATTTGAGGTACTCACCTCCTTTGGTTCCGTGACACTGCTCTTTCTGGGCTCTCTTCCTTCCAGTTTGACTGTGCCTTACTCATCTTTCTCTGCTGGATCACCATCTGCAGCAAGATTGTGTGTGTTTGAATTCACATTATTTGAAGTTATAATTATATAAAATGTGGTAATTGGTTTCAACCCAATGTCAATATGTAGTACAAAATTGAAAAATAGTAACTTCATGGAGTTTATTATTAGCACTAATGGGGACCTAGCTGTATGCCTGTCTGCCTAAGCCTTAAATTCCTAACATTCTATGCTGGACCCCTCTTCTCTCTGTATGGTGTCTCCCTTGGTGATCCTCTTTCAAGGTTTCAACTAACATCTGCATCTCCACATAGATGACTACCAAGTCTGCATGCTCAACCCTTCTTTTAGTCTCTTCCTTGTACAATCCATCTTTTACTCAGTGGTCAAAATCTTCTTAATGTGAAGGTTTAACCATCTTACTCTCCTTGTCTTAAATCTTCTATTGATTCCTGTTTCTTTAGGGATAAAATATAAGCTTCTCTTAGTCTGATATTAGAGGCCTTCTATAATCTGACCCTAACTTATATTTCCAATCTTACTGAATTTTCATCTCTAAATTCCAGGAAAATAGTCTAATGACTATTCCTGAAACTTCCTTTATCCTCTTCCACCTCTGGACCAAATAGAAGCTTTCCCTGTGCCTGATATTCCCTTAAAATCTTTGCCTTTCATAATTCTGAACTTCCTTTGGGACTCAGTTTACCTTCTCTTCATAGTCATTAGTCCAATCTTTCTAGTTACCTTGTATTTTCTTATCTGTATACAGCTTATATTTTCTTAGCTTCTTTGAACCAGAGACCGATTTTCTCATTGTGTCCCAAACACCAATCAGGTGATAGGCTTTTATTGATGTCTGCTGAATTGTGGTTGAATTTTTGTTAAGTTGAAGTACCTACACATAGACATGCACTAACTTTTTGTTGAGTGAATGAGAGCTAAAAGGAATTTAGAAACTAAGATAAAGATAATTCTACTGGAGAAAAATTGCTAAAAAGCAACTTGGTATAAAGAGGTTAAGAAATATCCTGGGGCGGGGGTTGGGAGGTGGGGGGGAGGGGCGGCTAGGTGGTGCAGTGAATAGAGCACTGACCCTGGAGTCAGGAGGACCTGAGTTCAAATCCGGCCTCAGACACTTAAACACAAAAACTAGCCATGTGACCTTGGGCAAGTCACTTAACCCCAACTACCCTCCAAAAAGCAAAAAAAAAAAAAAAAAAAAAGAAAAGAAATATACTGGGCAATGGGTACATCAAGATGCATGTTCTTGAATTTCATGAGATTCTTATTTGACTAAAGATGGCACAAATGGAAGGGAATAAAATTTGTGAAACATTTAGGAAGAGATAGAACAAAGTAGGTCTGCTAAAATAGGGAAATGGAGACCATATGGAAATAGAAGAAAAAAGACTATTGTCTAACCTAGAAAAGGGAAATTGTGGGAGTAAGAAGGCAAAGAAGTAAAATGTTATAATTCACAAAAGACAAATAGGACCAAATAATAGGTTGAGTAGAAATAGATTTAACCACAGCTGATAAATGAAAGTGTTACAACTGCAAGGGTGAAAGGTTAGGAGGGAAAACAGTAGTAGAATAGAATCAAGAGTCCTTCTAATCAGCTTCTCCAAGATTCCACACTGAATGTCAGTCCAACATACAAATTCCTGCCAAAGCTTCACTTGATTCAACAGATCCAGAAGGAGTCAGCCCTAATCATTTTTTAATAGGTGAAGAAATGATACATTTGTAACCTGTTTTATTTTATTCTAATCTGGGTCATTAGTGGTTAACAGGAACATTTAAAAAATAATCTAAAGATATTTATCATGACTCTGTAGTAAGAAGAGACGACTCAAAACATTCCACCTCCCTCCCAAATCAATCAGTAATCATTTATAAAGCACCTACTATGTGCCAGACACTCTGCTAAGCACTGAGAATACCAAAAAAGGCACAAGACAGCCCCTGCCCTCAAGGAGCTCACAGTTTAATGGGGATGACAGCAAGTGAACAAGTTATATACAGAATAAATAGGAAATAATTAAGAGAGGAAAAACACTACAATTAAGAGGGGTGAGGAAAAGTTTCCTGTAGAAAATGGGATTTTAGGTGGGACTTACCAAAAGCCAAGAGGTAGAGATAAGGAAGGGAAGTGTTTCGGGCATCAGGGACAGCCAAAGAAAATGCCCAGAGCTGAGGGATGGAGTTTGTTCTAGGATTAGCTAGGAGGTCAGTGTAACTGAATGGAATGATAGGTGGTGAAGAATAAGGTGTGAGAAGACTGGAAAGGAGGCTAGGTTATGAAGGAGTTTGAATGCCAAACAGTTGTATTTGATTCTGGAGGTGATAGGAAGCCATTGAAATTTATTGAGTAGGGGGATGACATTAGGAAAATCACTTGAGAGGCTGAATGGAGGATGGATTGAAGTGAGGAGAAGTAGAACCACTAGTAGGTTATTGCAATAGTCCAGGTGTGAAGTGATGAGCGTCTGTGGATTTGAGAGATGTTGCAAAGGTACAATTGACAGGCAGTTGTTTGGGTGTTGGGATTGAGAGATAGGAGTCAAGGATGACTCCTAGGCTGTGAGCCTGGGGGACTAGCAGGATGGTGATTCCCTACAGCCATAGGGAGGATAGGAGAGAGAGATAGTTTAGGGGAAAAGATAATAAGTTATGCTTTGGATGTCTTCTGGACAGCTAGTTTGAGATGTTGGAAAGGCATTTGGAGATGCAAGATTGGGGGACCCGAAGAGAGGTTGGGACAGAAAAGGAAGATCTGATCATCATAAGCATGGAGATGGTAATTACATCCTTGGGAGTTGATGAGATCATCAAGTGAAATAGTATTGAGAGAATAGAAGAGAGCCTAGCACAGAACCCCCAGGGACCCCTGCAGGTAGAGGGCATGTCTGGAGGATGATCCAGCAAAAGATATTGAGAAGAAGAGATCAAATAGGTAGGAGGACAACCAGGGCAATGTTGTGTCTTGAAAATCTAGAAAGGAGGGAGTTACAAGGTGGAGAGGGTGGTCAGCAAGGTCCAAGCCAACAGAGAGAGAGGAGAACCAGGATTAAGGAAAGGCTGGGTGACTAAGATATCATTGTTAACTTTAGAAAGAGTAGTTTCAATGGAATGATAAAACATGAATCTAGGGGCACACTCCCCTACAAATCCAAGCAGGTTCATGGGAAGAGTGGGCTCACAGTAATCATAGCTATCACTAATGTTGTGCTTTAAGGTTTGCAAAGTGCTTTACAAATATCTCATTTTATTCTTACAGCAACCCTGGGAAATTAGTCATATAATCCCAGTTTTACAGAAGAGGAAACAGATAAGCAGTGACTGCGGCAGGATTTGAACTTGGGTTTTTCTGACTCCAAGTCTAGTATTCTATCACAGGGATGGGAACCTGTGGTCTCAAGGCCTCTTCTAGGTCCTCGGGTACAGCCTTTTGACTGAGTCCAAGTTTTACAGAACAAATCCTTTTATTAAGGGGATTTGTTCTGTGAAGTTTGGATTCAGTCAAAGGGCCACAGTTGAGGGCTTAGAGGGCCATGGGTTCCACACCCCTGCTCTATTCACTCCACCATCTAGGTACCTTAAACTTAGAGCAAAGTGGAAGTGAGGCCTAAATATAGGGTATACTTGTGGCATAGGGTTAACTCACTGATCTTGGTGTTTAATGTTCTAGAAGTCTGTTCTTGAGTCTGTATCTGGCATTCTTCTTAAATGCAAGGCTTAGTCATGCTCCTCAAAGCTACCTGCCCTCGGCTGAATATTGCTCACAGTTGAATGTGTTGCAGAAGCCCAAATTTTATAAAAGCCAGGTCTATTTGTACCATAGAATGAAAGGAAAGAAGTCTGAGTATCCAGAAGATTGCTTTATCAGCAAGTTTTGAAGAGGTGGCTAGAGATCAAATGTTGTCCCCAGTACTGACTAAGCATTTCATTTGGCAAGAAAACCCTGTACAGAGCAGTCCTTTCTCTTTCCAAGAGAAAGTTACTCAGTTTAATAACCATGAACTGACCAGAATACTGGAGAATTTTATTCTTTGTTACTTGGAGTATGCATGAGTGGAAATGTTACCTGTGCTAGTATTCTGTGGCCTGGATCTTAACAGTAGGTCCTTTGTTGATGATACATATGCAAAAACGCAAGCAGAAGGTTGGATTCATGGCCAGAGCAGGGTAGCATGTGGAGGTTTCATAATCTGAGTCCATAGACACTCATTTAGACTGGCAGAGTTTGCTTTATATATCATCTAAATGATAAACCTTTAAGTTTATTGCTTGATGAGTTGTAGCATATCCACTTTGTATTATAGGGCATAGAGTATAAAGAAAGCTGGTATTGTTTTAATAGCCTGGAAACTTGTTAACCTTTGCATATTGGTCGTTAGAAGTAATGCGGTCCGGTGGAAAGAAAGTGTTTTTGAAGGCCAGATCTGAGTTCTGATGCTGACTCTGTCTCTTAGGAAGAGCTGAGTTCTAGTGTGGCCTCAGACATTTGCTAGCTCTGTGACTCTGGGCAAGTTACTTGACCTCTTTTGACCTTAGAGTCCTCAAATATAAAATGAAGGCGATGATGATGATGATGGTGATGATGATGATGATGATGATTATTATTATTATTATTATTGACGGTGGTGATGATGATGATGATGATGGTGATGATGGTGATGATGGTGATGATGATGATGATTGGTGGTGATGATGATGATGATGGTGATGATGGTGATGATGATGATGATTGGTGGTGATGATGATGATGATGATTGATACTGATGATGATGATTGATGATGATGATGATGATTATTGATGGTGGTGATGATGATGATGATGGTGATGATGATGATGATGATGATGGTGATGATGGTGATGATGGTGATGATGATGATTGGTGGTGATGATGATGATGATGATTGATACTGATGA
>CM053594.1:292800325-292819904 GCA_028646575.1 Pseudocheirus occidentalis | reverse complement strand
GTGGGAAACTATTGGAACAAAGGGAGCTAAAGACTTGGGCAGAACCACATCTCAAGGCCCATGACCATGACCGCAGCAAATGTCTTCCCTGGGAAGGTTTACTTTCCCAGAGCCAAAGAATCAAGGAGAGCTCAAAAAGGGGGGAGGGGTCCCAGAGCCTACACCTCATCAATATGACATCCTAAACTCAGTATGTTTAAAACAGAACTTATCATTTTTGCCCCCAACCCACCCTTCTTCCAATATTCCCTTTGTCCAGTATTGAAGAATCAAAACCTTGGCATTATCCTGATCTCACTCTTTCTTTCCCTAAGCATCCGGTCAATTGCCAGGTTTTTCCAGTTTCACCCAACAACTGCATTACCTCTTCTCACTACTCATACAGAGCTCATATTACTTCAGGTCCATAGAACCTCTTGCTTGGGCTATTGAAATGACCCCCTGGTTAGTCTTACTTGAAGTCTCAAAGTCTCTTAAAATCTCTCCTTGCCAATACAACTGTTAGAGCAATTTCCTTTAGCCCAGGTCTGATCATGTCACCCTCTTTGTTAATGAACTTCATTCCCAATTTTCTTTGGGATCACATATAAACATTGTGATCACATATAAACATTTGAGAGATTTAAAATCTCTCAAAACCTGACCCCAACCTATTTTTCCAACCTCATTAAAGCTTATTTTCCCTTCCTAAATGCTACAGTTTGGTCACACAATTTTTTTTTTTTTTTTTTTTTGCAATTCTTCATCTGCTTGCTTTCACCCTAGTTTTTCTTCATGCCTGGAATGCTCCCTCTCCTCACTTTTGCTTCATAGAGTCCTTCACTTTCTTATAGACTTATATCAAGCCCTACTTTCTGTATAAAGCCTTTCCTGATACCCTAACTGCTACTGTTCTTCCTCCCTAAACTTCCTCTTATTTAACTTTTATTTATTTTGTAAATACTTTTATGTATACAAGTTGTTTCCCTTGATAGAATGTAAGCTCCTTGAGGGTAGGGATTCTTTCTTTTTAAAAATAATATCCCCACCACTTAGTATAGTGCCTAGTACAGAGTAGACATTTAATTAGCACTTATATTGTGTTTTATGAATCACCTTCATTTAAGCTAAGTCATTTCCTTCAAATTTTCATCTTGACCAACTGATGACTGTACATTAAGGTAGAAGGCACATGAAAAATCTTTCTATAATTCTGAGTTTCTAGAGGAGGAGCTCATGGGGTTCTCGTATTTCACTTTGCTCTGATGAAGGGCAAAGTAAACAGGGCTACTGGTCCCAGACAGTAGTTAAATTTTATGGAATTAAGTGGTTTGTACAAACCCAGGGCAGGAAGCATGGAAAATCATATTTCATCAGCCATTCTGATTTGTAACCTCAAACTCATAGAACCACTGATCAGAATCCAAAATGACTGCAATTTGTTGCTAGATAATGACATTGATGGAGATGGTAATCTGATACCAATGTTTGCCCTTTACCACTGGCGTCCTTTCATACTTTAAAGAGTCTTTACTTTCTCTCTGAAGAGAACAGCCCTTTGTGATAGAGACAGGATTTTCCATGAGCTTTGTGTTTCTTGTTTTGTGAATGGGGAAGCCGATTACCTGACTTGTATTGGCTTTCCATGAACTATTAAGGTATATGTGTTCCCATTACATTCGATAAACATCTAAGTTCTGTGTGCAAGGTATCTCACATTTTACATTTGATAAAATATCGAACTTTGATTGAAGGAGTCAGGGTAGATAATAAGACAGATTGATGTTTGCCAGAATTAGAAACTTTCTTCTCCCTTGAAATCTATCCAGTCAAAAAACAAAACAAAACAAAACCATTATACAAGCATCTACTTAATGGCTAAAAGTAAAGACAATTAACATAGATTTCTTACTATAATTCTTCATTTCTGTCTTATCACTAGCATAGTACAATGACATTAGCAGACTGAATATGGGTAGACTCATCCATGAACTCCTCTTTCCTCCAGAGCTCCTAGTTCTTGGCTCTGCCAATAACAAGTTGCATAGTCTTGAGCAAATCACTTTTGCTCTTTGGGCCTCAGTTTCTTCAATTGTTTGAGCATCGAGGTGGCACAGTGGAGAGAAGACAGGGCCTGAAGTCATGAAGACTCATCTTCATGAGTTCAAATCTGGCCTCAGACATTTACTAGCTATGAAACTCCAGGCAAATCAAAAACCCTATTTGCCTTGGTTTCCTCATGTGTAAAATGAGCTGAAGAAGGAAATAGCAAACCACTCCAATATCTTTGTCAAGAAAATCCCAAATGGGATCATGAAGAGTTGGAAAAAACAGACAAACAAACGAACGAACAAAAGGGATTGTTGCAGTGAGGAGCTAGATCAAAGTTTTAATATGGACCATAAAGAATCTTTGTGAAGAAATCCCATTTTATTTCATTGTCTTCAGGGCATTTGTATTTTTGGCATAACAAGTGGAAAGACCATATTTCTATTTCACCCAATCAGTCAATAAATATTAATTAAGGACCAAGCCCTATGTTAAGTACTATTAGAATTAAATAAGACAACAAAGGTAAATTATTTTGTAAACGGCAAGTTTTGCATGTTTATCTATATTCATTATGGGAAAATATGATGTGTTGATGACAGCTGCATCAAATGAAGCACTTAGTATAGGTGCTAATTATGTTTTGTGTTCCCGTGTCAGGAGAAAATTGCTTTTCTTGACAGATTGTAGTTGTTGTTCAGTAGTTTCGGTCATGTCTGACTCTTTGTGACCCATTTAGGGTTTACTTGGAAAGATATTGGAGTAGTTTTTCATTTTCTTCTCCAGCTCATTTTACAGATGAGAAAACTGTGGCAAATAGGGTCAAATGATTTGCCTGTGTCATGAAGCTAATAAGTGTCTGAGGCTAGATTTGAACTCAGGTCTTCCTGACTCCAGACCCCGTGCTCTATCTACTTTGCCATCAAACTGCCCCTGGTGTTTCCGCCTGTTTCTTCATAGACTATTGCCTGAGAAAAATGAGAAATAAGAGCATAGGAAAGCATCCTTTTGGGGTAGAATATACCCTATTTAGATAAACTTTATATAGTTAAGAGTTTTCTTGTATTTGCTATATGAAAAAGAAAAGCAACTGAGACATTAAGCCTTACTTTGTAAATTTAAAAAGGCAATGCAAAACGAAAACTCTCATTTTGGGGAGAAAATGAGAGCCTATTTATGAGACTTTGGCTATTTTTAAGTCAGCCACTAGAGGGAGCAACATACCACAGAGAACTACAAACTCCATTTAACAAAAGGTTGCATGTACTAACATGGCATAGTAATTTCCATACATTAGTATGGAAATGTAGCCTAGAAAGAATTAAGTGTGGGATGTTTGGTAACATAGCTACAAGTTTAATTTCATTGGGTCATAGGATGTATGAAGAAAAGTAGTGGGAGATACGGCAGAAAAAAGTAGATTGGAGGTGGCAGAGGCAGTAGGAGGGATCTGTCTCATCATGATAGAGCTTTAATTTGCACTTGAATTGGACTTTGCAAGCAACGGGGAGCTAGTGAAGATCCGAGGACTAGCCCAATCATTTATTAATTGGATGACCTTAGGCAAGTTGCCTAACCTTTTTGAACCTCCCTTTTCTCTTCTGTAAGATGATAATGAGACTTCTTGTACCTAGCTCATAGTGTTGTCTTAATTAAAATGTTTTGTAACAGTCTTGTGAGGTAAGACAAAACGGTTACCTTTACAGAAGAGCCAAGAGAGGTCCAAAACTGCCAAATGATCTGCTGTTCTCTAGATGGTAAGTTGTGTAGTGGGCACTTAAACCAATGCTTCCTATTGCTTGTCAAATAAAATCTAAGTTCCTTAGTCTGGCATTCAGTGCCCACCATACTCTGTCTCCATCCTATATTGTTATCCTTATATCTCATTACTCTTTTTCATATAAGCCATGATTTAAGCAAATTAGACTTTTGGCCATTCTCTAAAACCCTGACACTTTTAACTACCTCTCTACTTTTCCTTTCACTGTGCTCTTACCTTGGAATGTTCCCTTGGATATTTGCAGCAGAAAGAAAGGTCTTCTTCTGAACTGTCATAGCACTAGGTCAGCGGTTTTCAACCTGTGCATTATGTTCAATTTGTAACAATGAAAATGCATCCTGCTTATCAGATATTTATATTACGATTCATAACAGTAGCAAAATTGCAGTTATGAAGTGCAACAAAAATAATTTTATGGTTGGGGGTCACCACAACATGAGGAACTGTATTAAAGGGTCACTGCATTAGGAAGGTTGAGAACCACTGCACTAGGTTTATACCTGGCTTGATGCACTTTCAGTCTCACTTGTTATTATTGTTCTTTGTGTACGTGTCTTGTCTCCTAACAGGCAGAGATCTTCAGAGCCTACCACAGTACTTTGCATTCCAGGATCCTATAATCTCTCTATGCAAATGTAGTAAATGAATGTTGAATGAGGAAGTTGATGAATTTGTCCTGTGTTGCTTTAAGGTTCATATAGTTCTCAGGAAGTGATTTTGGCTGAGTAAATCCTTTTGACTCTTCAATTTAACTGTCATAATTAGATCAGTGTTGTACCTATGAACATATCTCTCTCTTAAAGCTCCAACACCCTTGGCATGTACTTGAATGTTTGTTCTTGAATATTATGAGCAATAGGGAGCTCACTACATTTTTAAAAATTAATTTTTTTATCCTGAATAAAAAAAACACAAAGCAAATAAACAATTCTATGTAGAAAATATAAAAGAAAGAGGATTGCACATAAAACCATGAATCTTTGTTATCTATAACTTGTTTTTCTCTTTAATTATAATAAATTCAACAGGTAACCGTCAAAGTGGTTTAGCTTGTCTTTTTTATGTTTCCTTCTGTTCTCTTTTGTTCATTTTTTTAAAAAAGAAAATGCTCCAATTGCCCCTCTTCTTTCTTTGATTTTCCTTTCCTTTTTTCCTTAATTATCCTATTCCTAGCAATCTTTCCCACCTCCTTTGAAAAAAAGAATAGAAAAATAAAAACTTTGGAATAAATATGTACAGTGAAGCAACATATATTCCCGCATTAGTCAGGTTTGAAAATGTTTCTCATTCAACATCTTGATTCCATTACTTCTCTATTAAGAAATGGTAGCATACTTCATCATTGGTGCTCTGGAACCATAGGGGGTCTTTGGGCTGATCACAGTTCTTAAGTTTTCAAGGTGCTTTGTTTTTACAATACTGCAATTATTAAATAGGGGAAGCCATAGGGGCAGATAGAGTACGAGACTGTCTTCCTGAGTTAAAGTCAAGCCACAGACTCTCGCTAACTCTGTGACCCTGGAAAAGTCACTTAACCTTGTTCGCCTTGGTTTCCTCATCTGTAAAATGTTTTGGAAAACGAAATGACAAACCACTCCAGTATCTTTGCCAAGAAAACTCCAAATGGGATCTCAAAGAGTAGACACAATTGAACAATAAATTATTATATAATTTATTCTTCTTCTGCTCACTTCATTCTGCATAAATTCATACAAGTCTTGCCTGGTTTGTACAGAACTGTTCTTTTCTGAATTTCATATGGGACAATAATATTTGATCACATTTGTGTACCATAATTTATTTAGCCAATTCCCAATTGATGGGCAGATCATTAGCTTCTGGTTCTTTACTACAACAAAAAGTTCTCCTATGAATATTTTTGTCCATGTGGGTACTTTTCCTCTTTATTTGGTCTCTTAAGAGAAGAGGTTATTAAGAGAAGTGATATTCCTGGAATGACAGGTATGCACAGTTTATTAACTTTTGGGATACAATCCCAAAGTGCTTTCCAAAATGGCTAGACCAATTAAAAAATCTATCAGCAGTGTACCAGGATGCCTGTCTTCTCTGAAACCTCTCCAATGCCTGTCATTTTCACTAATCTAATTGTTCTGAGACTGTACCTCAGAGTTACTTTAATTTACATATCTCTATTAATGATTTGGAGTATTTTTAATATGGATGTTGATAGCTTGAATTTCATCCTTAGAATCTGCCTATTTGGGGGACGGCTAGGTGGTGCAGTGAATAGAGTACTGGCCCTGGAGTCAGGAGGACCTGAGTTTAAATCTGGCCTCAGATACTTGGCACCCTTACTAGCCATGCAACCTTGGGCAAGTCACTTAACCCTAATTGTCCTGCCTTCCCCCCTCCAAAAAAAAGCCCCCACAAATGAAACTGCCTATTCAAAGCCTTTAGCTTTTTGTTCTATTAGGGCTTTTATTCTTATATATCTGAATAAGTTTCTTATATATCTTAGATATGTGACTTGTGTATCAGAGAAACAGGCTGCAAAAAATTTTTTTTCTTAATTGTCTCTCTTCTAATTTCTGTTTATGCCAAAGCTCTTTTAAATTTATGTGATCAAAACTGTTCATTCTGTTTTCTGTGACCCTCTCTGGCCTTTGTCCAGTCACAAACTTCTTTCTCTATTCATACTTTTGATAAGTTTCTCCTCTGCTTTTCTTTATGATGTGACCTTTTATATCTAAATTACAGGTGCATTCAAATCTTGTCTTGATATATGGGTTGGATTATTTTTTAATTAATTTCCTTTTTAGGTAACCCTTTCTATTATTGGACAACTCTTCACTATTAGAAGGCTGTTCTTAAACTGAAGTCCAAATTTGTCTCCTTGTACCTTCTAACCATTGGACTTCACTCTGTTTCCTAGCGCTATGGAGCATGTCTGTTGTCTCTTTCAAATGTCAACTCAACATATTTTTGAAAAGCACCATAAGAGAGGCTTTGAGGCAATATTGCACAGCAAATAGAATGCGAGCTTGGGAGTAAAAAAGTCACCAAGTATTTATTAAGCTCTTGCTAAGTGCCAGGCACTAGACAAGGTGAGCAAGGACAAAGAGTGAAATAATTTCTATTTTCAAGGCACTTACATTCTAACAGGGAGTGAAGGCTAATAGGAAAAGAGAGCAGGGGATTATAAACAGATAAAATAGTTCTAAATAAGATTTTTACAAAAATAGCTTGTATCATGAACGTTAAAGTGAACAATTATGGACCAGGGCAAGATCAAGTGTATGATCATCCCTGTGTGGGGGTCACGTGAGTTAAGGAGATTGAGGAAGTGGTAAATTACTTATGGCATTTGAAAGAAAATCAGCATGTGTGCTGAGGCAGGTGTTGCATGCATTTATTTTCTTTGTTCTTTTTTACTGTCTTATTGCCACCCGATTTGCCCATCTCCATTGAAAAAAAGAAAAGAAAAAGAAAATGTGGGGCAGCTAGGTGGCACAGTGAATACAGCCCAAGGTGGTTGTGAGGGTAAAATAACTGAATATTTGTAAAGCACTCAACACGGTGCCTAGGACACATTGGGTACTACATAAATGTTGGTGCATCTGGATGGTGCAGTGGATGGAGTGCAGTGAAGACCTGAGCTCCAAACCTGACTTCAGATACTTACTAGCTGCATGACCCTGGGCAAGTCACTTAACCCTGTTTGCCTCCATTTCCTCCTCTGTAAAATGAACTGGAGAAGAAAAAGGCAAATTACTGCAGTATCTTTGCCAAGAAAACCTAAATGGAGTCATGAAGTGTTAGACACCACCTAAACAACTCAACAATAACAATGACAACATTAGCTATTGTTATTATTATTAACTTTTGAAGTTTCAGATTTGACTGCTCTTACTGAACTGGTGGTCAGTTTTAGGTCCTAAGTTTTTTACAGAACTGTGGTCAAACTAGGTCTTTGCCTCCTATTATCCATGGGCAAAGGGTGTGGTGTTTAGTGCTGTCACATCTGGTCCATGTGGACTATGTGAGCCCATATTGATCTATCAAATGGGGCTCCCAGGGAGCCAAGAAAGGTGCCTCTAACATCTTTTTCTTCTACCCTTTTCCAAGGCAGACTTGGATTCCTGGCAGGAACGGAGACAGGAGGTCAAAGCCAGAGGCAGGACACTCTGCTCTCCTCAGAGCAATGGGCTAGAATCTGTATCTATCTTCTCTTTTAAATGTTGTTAGTCTAGGAGGAAGCATTTTTTTTTAAATTCAAGCTACATTGCTGAAATGGGAAAAGAGGGCCCCAAGCTATACATCCATGGTTTGACTCTGTTCTCACTAGATGCCAGTTCCACAATGAATTGGCATAGCAAACTGGCAAAAAGACTCATATGTCCAAGTTGAAAGCAAAACAAAAAATCAGAGAAAGTGTATTTATGAGAATATATGCCCGACAATCCAGGTTGAAAGAGTTCTCCCATTGGCAAGATAACTCAGCTCAATCAAGAGTTGCAGATCTCCCCCAAGGGGAAATTCCACAACGTTTCTGGCATAGAAATCTGGAGATAAGGACATATTAAGGATTGCTGTTTTCTTTACATGCCAGCATCTTCCCATGGGCTTTTTCTTCCTTTGATGACCTGAAAGGAGTTTGGAATAATATATCTTCTTTCTCAGAGCTAGAGGACAGAAAAGCCAGTATCTTTCTTCTAGTTCTTACAACTCCACCTTCATATGGGTATTCAGTGATCAATCTTTACCAGTGAGGAAAGAGGCCCATATAATTGGCCCTTTGAGTCAAGTTTAAGATATAGAATAGATTTTTTTAAAGCTAATAGTAGAATGCTACATTTATCTTTGTTAAATTTCATCTTGTTTTTTTCACTATAGCCTATCAAGATGATTTTGAATCCTAATTCTGCCATCCTTGATGAATCCACATCATCTGAAGATTTAATAAGTATGTCAATCTCTCATTATCTGAGAAACAAAACAAAATGCTGAATTGAAGCTGAGACAGTGCTATGATGAATAGAGCTCTTGGTTGACAGCAAGATGTGATTCCCCAAAAATATATTCCCCCCTCCAATATTTACTACTTGTACCTGGAATTCTGCTACTAGCAAGTTTGTCTCTCCATGGTCTTCTTTTAAAATATGAATACCTGAGAAAAGAGCAACAGATTGAGTCTCTAATATCTAATTAGAATGAATGAGTTGCTGGGAGAGAAGAAAGGTTTTAGTGAACACTGGATGCCTTGGGAAAAGGGAAGTACTCAGTACCGAAAGAGAGAGATAGGCATAAGAGAAACTTCCCGTATTTCAGAAGTTTGCCAAAAATTGAATTTGATAGAGTTTTATTGTTTTAATATAATTTATTTGATGATAATTTTGTTGTATATTTGAAAGGAAAAGTAAGTTGTGCATAGTCGATTTGCAGTTTCATGTACAATCTTTTTTTTTACTATGTTAAAGAAATGCTTGTTTTATTCCATAAATATGTATTAATGTAAAAAAGGGGGAAAGAAAAATACTTAATTTTAATTAAAATAAACTTTTATTATTAAACATAAAAAACCATTGGCAAACATAAATACTTAAATAACCAACTCTTGCTTCAAGGATCTCTGTATTCAATTGAGTACTCTTTCCACCAAAAAACGTCTCTAGAGTCTATAATTTAGGAAATGGCCCTTAAAGGCTGTATTGGCTGAAATATTTAGTTCCCTATAGTCAGCCCAGGGGTGACCTTCTGCTTACTGAGTGGGCTAGTGCTCAGGCTCCAGATGTTATTCACCTTATTTAAAACCTTTATATTTTAATAGAATCTGCCAGAGCATATGTTCCACTGGCATGCCCTTTGGAAACCCAGGGTCACCTCCAAGCCACAAAGAGACATTAGAGCAGAACTTTAGTGGAATTCAAATAAAAATCTGAAAAAACAAAAACAAAAAACCATAGGTGAACCACAAACTTCAAACTACTTAAGGTAGCTAGATAGCATAATGCATAGAATTCTGGTTTTGAGGTCAGGAAGATATAAGTTTGAATCTGACCTCAGATTCGTACTAGCTATATGACCCTGGGCACTTAACTACTATCTGCCTCAGTTTCCTTCTCAGTAGAATGGAGATATTAATAGCACCTATCCCTTAGGCTTGTTGTGAGAATAAAGTAAGGTGATGTTTGTAAAGTACTTTGCAAACCTAAAAATGCCGTATAAATGGCAGCTTGGGCAGCTAGATGGCACAGTGGATAAAGCACTGAGCCTAGATTCAGGAAAACTCTTCTTTCTAAGTGCAAATCCATCCTCAGCTAGCTGTGTGACCCTGAGCAAGTCACTTCACCCTGTTTGCCTCAGTCTTCTCATCTGTGAAATGAGTTGGAGAAGGAGATGGCAAGCCACTCCAGTATCTTTGCCAAGAAAACTCCAAATGGGGTCAGAAAGAGCTGGACACAACTAAATGACCAAACATTAGCATTATTAGGACCCAATAACATTCTTATGATTCATTTTTTAAAAGTGCAGATTTACTTTGATGAAAGAATAACAAAACATCTTATTTCTATATCCCCTTTTGATCTCTTTTCCTTGTGTGTGCATGTTACTGGGTATTGTTGCTTGTAGTCATTGCATATGTTCTTTTGTATGGTCATGAATATATTTTTCTGATCCTGCATGTTTTTGCAAATTTTCTCACAGCTTGGTTCAAATGTCACCCCCTGCCAGAGAGAGGTTTTCCTGAACTCCCCAGCAGGCAGTCCTTTCTCTCTGTACACATGCTGTATCTCCTCCCAACCTTGTATCTCCAAGGCAATATTCATAGCCCCGACTGTGACTATGAATATGCTGGCCAAGTTCTGACTCACAAAATGTAACAGACTCTCCATATAGAAGACAGAAGCAAAACGCTTATTCAGATACCAGAGAGCCAAATCCCAACATCAGAAAACCGAATCCATCATAGCAACAAAGAAGTTAATACATATTATCACTGCAGGGACCAATACCATTCCAAAGTCTTCTCCCTGCTCAGGCCTTCCCACAAGCAAACACACAGTCTTAACTGTCTGCTTGCCTGTGCCCTTTCTCTCCCTCTTCTCTAACTGCTCTGACTCATTTCCTGCTCCTCTGTTCAGCAAGCTCCTCCCACCACAGTCTCCATGTGGCTACATTCAGCCTATTAAGGGGTACAGAAGACCTTTAAATTCCCTTATCGTTATACACCTCCACTCTAAGTGGTAGAAGATCAGGTCTTCTGGAGGCAGAGACTTTTTTCCCCTCTTTGTAACATAAGGACCTGATTCAGTACTCTGCACATTGTAATCCCTTAGTAAATGTTTATAGAGTCGAGCTTCTTTTTCCTTTTTCAGTTGGAACAATATTATTTCATTATATTCATCATTCCCAAACATTTTTATTTCCCAACATTGAGCTTCCTCCACCAACGAAGATGGATCATTCTATAATTAAGGGGTTAGATCCTGGGCAGGTAGATGTCTGGGGCATGTAGAGGTAAATGAACTGCTCAGGGTCAAACGACTAATGAATGAAGAGGTAGAATTTGAATGTAGGTCTTCTCGATGCCAAGTCCATTGGTCTATCCATGAGGCCAGAATGTTCACGTGCTATAGTTTATTCGGCTGTCTCCTAATTTTTGGACAATGAATTGTTTTTGGTTGACAAGATATTTTAACGAAAGAACCTCAGATAAAATGAAAGGCATTGAATCTAGCTGTATAGCTCATTGCAGATTCAACAGGGGTCAGAGGTGTGAAGCTCCTGGCCAAAATTTCTAATAGTCCCCTGATAATAGTAAAGTAAAATGGATTGTGCCTACTCAAGGAAAGGGGGGAAAAAACCAGAACCATGAGATTAGGTGAAAAATTTTGAGCAGAAGATTAAGGAATGAGTTTGTCAAATGATGGAGGGATGATAGACATCCAGTGAGCAATGTGTAGTCTGAATTTTTACAAGTCAGATAAGGTTCTTCTGAATCATAAAACCTTAGAGAGGTTAGAAGGAATAAAATTCCTGGTAGTTGAGTGACAGGGTTGTCTGATCACATGTGAATCACATAATCAGCAGAACCTGCTCTGATGTGCATGAGATTAAGAGTTTTAAATTGTGACTTACATTGCTGACTTATGTGCCCAAAGGGCAAAGTTTCCTAAACTTGGCGTAACAAATGAACAAAAATTATTCCACTTCTCAAAGAGGCATCATGGTGTATTAAAATGGAGCACTGAATCTGGAGTTAGGAAGGCTTGGGTTCAAATCCTCTGATGCCATGTGATGATAGGCAAGTCTCTTAACCTCTCTGAGCCTCAGTTTCCTCATCTGTAAAATGGAGATAATACCTATTGTACCTCTCTCTCACAGGGTTGCTATGAGGCTCCAATGAGGTAATGTCTGTAAAGTGCCTTCACAAACCTGAAAGCCCCACATAAATGTCACCTATTTTTAATCTTTTATGGCTGAAAAGCCTTTTGGCATTTCTTTTTATAGCATGAAGTGTTGCTTTTAAGAATTTCACAAAAATAGAGACAACTCACAGGGGTTGCTGTCCTTAAGTATACAAAGGCAATACCCTTTCCAGGACAAGAATACATCTGGGATGGTCCATTTTTGGAAACTTGCCTGTTTGCTGAGAAGCCTGGTGATTAGAGAACCATTTCAGGCCATTCAGAATTTTTAGGGTCATTATGTTAGGCTAACTGCTCTAATATAGGAACTGGACTTCACTTGTAAAGTGACCAAAGCCAAAGCCGTGGTTTCTATAGTTCATCGTTTGGCCTATTCTCTTTAGCTAAGGAGTTGACCTCATTCTGTTTGGCCTGCCTCCTGCCTTGTTACACATCTTTGTCCACACTTGCATTCCTGAATCCTGCCTCGTCTCTGGGCTCTATGTGAAGAGATTTATGACTAGTATTAATGTCAGACTGCATGAAGGGAGAGAGATGTAACAGACTATTAGGAGATTGATTGTTTGAGGAAGCCTGACTGTGATGGGGGTTGGGAATGGCTTGCACCAAAACCTCGTGGTCAGGGCCAAAGCAAGAGTTCACCACAGATTGGACAAGGATCTGCAGCAGGTCCAGAGAGCAGGATATGAAGACCAGGGCAGGAACCATGTCCAAGTACATGCCAAGGCAAGAGACCAATGTGACATGGTGAATAGAGGACCCAGGAAGACCTAGATTCTAATCCTGCCTCATATACTTACTTTCTGTGTGACCTTAGCCAAGTCCCTTAACCTCTTAGAGTTTCAGTTTCTCTGCCTGTAAAATCAGAGGGCTAGATTACAGGGCTAAGATACTTTTTAGCTCTAAATCTATTCTCCTATGACTCTATCTTTGACTCAGCCATCTAGTATGATTTTACTCCAGAAAGAAATAATGCCTCATTTTTCTTCTCCCATCCTCCACCACTTTGACTCATGCCATTGCCTAAGAGGTGCTCAGTCATAGCATATTTAATATTTAGATGTCCTCATTGAAGCTGCTATTGCCTGTTCACCAAATTTGCTTCTGGTTCCAAATTAGGAAGGATGGGAGGAAATGGAGAATGACTTGGAGAGTTTAACAAAATAGGTAAACAGCAAAAAAGGCTCAACAATGGTAATGAGGTAAACTTTCAATAATTTATTTCCATTATTTAACATATTCATTTGGGTGCAAGGCAGAAACAAAAAAGCCCAGATTGTCTCAGCCATCAGCAGCAGTTAAATTGGGTCCTATTCTTAAACCCAATGCACTCTGGAGCCACTAAGAATATGGTTAATAAGTCATGAACAGAGTTATTACCACAGTGAGACCAGGAGAAATCAACCATCACCACAAGAGCAGGAGGCTGAAATTCTGCCTCTTCAATTTGAAACACAAGCTCAGTCAGTCAGATTAAATCAAGGCAATCAACCTTTATTGAGCTGCAAAGAAAGAGCACTAGATTTAAAATCAAGAGAATCAGAAGACCTGGGTTTGAATCTTGGTTCTGCCAGTTACTATTTGACTATTTACTCCGACAGTGGTCAAATTTTGATTGATCACAGCTTGATTTATTATTTTGCTGAATGTCTAGACTTAAGAAAGTAATAGAGAAAATGTTAATAATTCAGATTAAATTTAAAAGTATGTTACATATAATCCTTACCCCTCCCCCCCATCCACTCTGCAATGGCTAGTTATTAAACATTTACCAGGACACCACTGGTTTTAGTTTTCTAATCCATTAAGTCAAGGGGATGGAGGAGATGACATTTAAAGTCTCTTGTACCTTTAAATCTATGAAGTTGTGATGTAACACAAGTACATACTTTCTCCTCCTTCTGCCTCATAGTTATATAAATCAGGAAGGGACTTTAGAGCTTACCTAACCCTTTTATTTTGCAACTGAAGCCAAAGAGTTGAAATGATTTGCTAAAGGTCATATGGATAACATGTGTTAAAGAAGAGATTGAACTCCAGTCCTTTGATTTCAAGTCAAGTCAACAAACATTTCTTAAGTGCCTACTATGTGTCAGGCTCTGTGCTATGGGGACACAAGGAAAGGCAGGAACTCTCAAGTAATTAATGGTTTAACAGGTGAAAAAACATGCAAACAACTAGCATTATGGAAGACTCGGAAATACGACTGGTAGGAGGTGGGGTTATTGCTGCATCTTCAAAGAAACCAGAGATTCTAGATGAAGAAGAAGAGAATTCCAGGCATGGGGGTCAGTGAAAATGCCCAGAATTGAGAGATGGAATATTATGTATGTAGAACAACAAGGAGCCAGTGTCCTGGAGGGGTCAAGTCTAAAACTGGAAAGGTTGGAGGGGGAAAACTAGATTACGAAGGGCTTTAAAAATCAGATAGAGGTTCTTATATTTGATCCTGGAGGTGATGGGGAGTTGCTGAATTAAAAACATTTCCCTCTCCACCAGAGAAGTTTCTTAGAAAATTATGAACATTCACAGCTGGTAAATTGATGGAGGGTAACAACTAGCAGAAGAGAATGAAGAGGCTGCTTATAGAGATCTATTTCTTTGTTGCTAGGCAGAAGGAGAAAAAACTTCCATATTCTCTGCCTTTTTCTATGTTGCTGTAATACCATTGTAATTCAGGGATGGTGTAGTTGAGATATATAAAGAGAAAGAAATAATCATTGTAGAATTTATTATGTGCCATGCATTCTGCTAAGCACATATTATCTCACAACCACCCTATGAGGTAGTATAATAATAATGGAATCTGAAGATCCCCTTGTACTGGCAAGCACTTAGCGCCTTGTTTCAAGTGTGGTTGTACCAAGTATTTCGATCCAGAACTTGTGAATCCAGCTGTGGGACGAACTTTCTGTTCTAACAGGAAGAGATGAAACAGGGAGGAGCTAATACCTTATATACAGAAAAGCCCAAGCTGAGAGAGGCCGTAATTTCTCTCAGTGAGCATCTGGAGGCTGGGCTGCTACTGCTGGGCTGAGGACAGAACTGAGAATTGAGAAGAACTGAGAAGAGAAATGAGAACTGAGAACTTAGACAGAGCTTCTTGAAGGAAGCCACGTGGAGGCTGAGGAGGAGAGGCCCCGGCTGGAGAAAGTGATTTTGATTTTGAGAAGAGAACTTGTGGTGGTGGAGCTTCTTCTGAGAGCCAGCCAAACTCCTTTTGAGAGCTTCTAAGAACCAGCCAGAGCTGCTGAAGACTTCTGAGGGCCAGCTGGAGCTGCTAGAGGAAGCATGACTGTGGTGGCAATACTTTGTCTGTTTTGATTCTATGTTGATTTCACAGGCAGAAAGTGAATTGGGATGATAGTGCTGACCATGTGTGTGAATATTGTTGTAATTCTGCTAAGCTTGATGTATCCAAATATTATTATGGCTCTGTTAAGTTTTTTCTTCCCAGGAACAGAAACTGTGAAGGACTTGGGGTGGACTGGACACTGTGAGCTTCACTGTGGAGCAGGAACTGCGCAGAGAGCTGGACAAGGAACTGGGAGCTGTCTGCCTTTGAACTCAGGTAGCAGTTAGATTTGGGTAGGAGCTAGGACCATGGAAGAGGAACCATGGAAGCTGAGAGCCTGCCTCAAGTCAAGATGAAAAGACCTCTCCTGGGGTATTTAATGCTTTCTGATGAAATTGTAACTTACTTGTGAGGTAGGGGTAGATGGCCTTTGTACTTTCCACTACCCCTTAAGAGGGTACCGTGTAGCGACTGATGATATTGCAACTTAATTGCACCCCGTGGGTAGAGGACTTTGACCTGCGTACTTTGTTATTGAATTAAGGAAGTATTAAATGATTGTTACTAAATGAATGTACTTTGTTCAAAACTATGTGACCACTTTGGTGAAAACTACATGGCCATTTTAGTGTTATGTTGTTGAGTTGTGACATGGTGGATGCTTTATTTTGATTTTCTGTGAATGTTTTGCTCTGATTTGTTACTGAATAAATAGAGAGTTCACTATACTATGTAATCAGAACCTTGAAAAGTTATTCACAGCAACAGTCCTCTGGAAAGTTGCTTGTGCTTGGCTTTACAGGTAGGTACTGTTATCATTTCCACTTTACAGTTGGGGAAACTGAGACAAATACAGATTAAATGACTTAGCCAGAGTCATATAGTTAGGATGTGCCTGAGCCTGGATTTGGACTCAAGTCTTCCTGACTCTGAGCAACTAGGTGGCATTGTATATAGAGCATTGGGATTGGACTCAGGAAGACTCATCTTTGTGAGTTCAAATATGGTCTCAGACACTTACTAGATGTGTGACCCTGGGCAAGTCAGTTAACCATGTTTGCCTCTGTTTCCTCATCTGTAAAATGAGCTAGAGATGGAAATTACAAACACTCCAATATCTTTGCCAAGAAAACCCCAAATGGGGTCAGGAAGAGTTGGACATGACTGAAAAATGACCCAACAACAACTTCCTAACTCCAGACCTAGGGCTCTATCCACTGAGTCATCTAGCTACCTTTGCAGCCATAAAACTCTACTATGATACTTTCCCAAGAAGAAACTTCAACAGTTTTACTGACCTATATTTATTGGTGGCGTTTCATCAGTAATATTCTGCATGGACCCATTCCCTAATCATTAGCAAAGTAACCACTCCCCTTTACCCTCCCAAACCATGTGACATTGACCCCCCAAAAGCCAAAGAGCAAACAGTGCTGCTGCCTGACCAGCCTCACCCCATTCACCTCAGTTCTTCTCCTATAATGTCCCATGCCAATTCTGCTTGTTTCTTCCATTATGATGTATACACAGGCTGCCTCCCCTTCCTTTCCTATCATTTTCTTCTAAACTCTGCAGACTGGCTTCTAACTTCATCATTGCTCTCTCCAAAGTTACCAATCATTTCTTAATGACCAAATTCCTGACCTGTTTATGGCACTAAAACCCTATTGGCCCCTCTTCCCCATTTCCTCAATACCTTCTACTGTCTGAGTTTGCATGACTCTGCTCTTTCCTGATTCTCCTCCTACTGATTTGATCATTCATTCTCTGGTTCCTTTGCTAGATATTCATCTGTGTTCTGCCCCTCTAACCAAAGGTATTCCCTAAGACTCTGCCCTGGGCTCTTTTCTCTTTTCTCTCTACATTTTGCCTTGCAAAAATCTCATCAGTTCCCATGGGCTCAATTATTTTCTCTATGCAGATGACTCCAGGTCTATGCATCTGTCCTTGGTTGCTTTCCTGAGTAGAATTCACATATCAACAGGTCAATTTGACATGTTGAACTGGTTGTCCCATAAGCACCTCCAACTCAATACATCCAAAGTGGAACTCACTACCCTTTTCCCAAAACTTCCTCATTTCTGTGGGGGGCAACCCCTTCTAGTCACAACCTCAGTGTCATCTTCAATACCTCGTCCCCACTCACTCTTGGCATCCAATCAATTGTCAAAACCTGTCATTTCTACCTCAGTCAACAAGCACAAACTCCATAATATCTCTCACATCTGACCCATTCTGCCCATTCACACCATTACCACCCTAGTTCAAACCCTTATTACCACTCTTCTTGTACATAGCAATGGCCTCATATTTGATCTCCCTGCCACAAGTCTCTATCTTCTCTAGCACATCCTCTACCCAACTGCCAAACTGATGTTGCTACAATGAAGGCCTGACTGTCCTACTCCCCTACCTAATAATCTCCCGCGACATCTCACAACTTTTAGCATCAAATAGAAATCCCTCTTTTGGGTACTTAAACTCTTCATAAGCTGGCTCCATCCCACCTTTCCAATCTTTTTCTTCTTCTTTTTTTTTTTGGAAGGGGGAAGGCAGGGAGATTGAGGTTAAGTGGCTTGCCCAAGGTCACACACCTAGTAAGTATGTCAAGTGTCTGAGGTAGGATTTGAACTCAGGTCCTCCTGACTCCAGGGCCAGTGCCACCTAGTTGCCTCTCTTTCTAATCTTCTTGGTTACTCCCCTCCTTGTACACGATAATCCATCTTCACTGGCCTACTTGCTGCTCCTCACCCATGGTATTCCATCCACCCATGGTATACCCATTCCATGGCTATTCCACCCATGGAATACCATCTCTCATCTTTGTTTTTGCACTCTCTGTCCCTCATGCCTAAAATATTCTCTTACCTGACCACCTCCAGCACTGGTTTCCTTCAGGATAGTTCAAGCACCAACCTCTACAAGAAGCCTTATCCTGATCCCCACAGGGCTTAGCATCTTTCCTCCCCAAACTACTTTTTATTGATTCTCTATGTGTTTTGCACATATTGAGGTTGGGTGTGCATTCTCTCCCCTATTGGAATTTCAGTTCCTTGAGGATAGGGCTCTTTTGCTTTTGTGCACACTGCCTGTAGCACAGCACTCAGTGCTTAGTAAAAATTCATTTACTTGACTTCATCTGCTTGACTGGGAGACAGTTTTAAGACACAAAGAAGCAGCAGTTTTCCGACTTACAAAATAGGTTGTTAAGATCTGCTTTGCCACCTCGCTCGTGGTGTTTTCAGGCTCCAATAAGACATTTTGATTCTACTTAAGAACTTTTCAGGTACTTTTTGATGGCACAGTACTGTGCTTGGCCTTGTGAAGAATCTAAAGTTTCAACAGAACACAGTTTTTGTGAAGCTTTCAGTCTGAGATGATATATGGGAAAGTCCTTTGTAACTAAAAGAACCCATTGTATACACATGAAAGGCAAACAAAATGTGTTAGCTACAGATTGGCATGTATACTTATATTGATATGTTTGTTGTTGTTAGTCCTTTGTTTTCAAAGAAGACCAGTGACATCATGGGGGTGATGTCTTGACTTGTGTCAGAGTTGGATTGAAGTGAGACAGAGTTGCACAAAGCTGTCAGCCTCTCTCTCTTCCAGAGTCAACGAAGTCCAGCGGTAAGACAAAAATTAAGACAACTGGCCTGGGAACAAATTGTTCTCATCCACCCATTCTACTGGGAGAAGTCTTCACATGCTTGGGGTAGACATCCCCTTAACTTACTGACATGTTTAAGGTACGTTGGTTGTTCTCAACCTGGTTTAGCCCGTCTGCCGAGATGGTTTTACCTGGGTGCGGCTGCTGCACGTGCTACACCTTCTTGGAGCCACAGGTGAGAGTTGGGAGACAGGTGGACACCAAAGGTGGATGAGCAGCCCTGAAAAGAGCTTGGCAAGCCCTCCTGTCAGAGGTGCTTGTACTCCCTGAATAGCTCATACACTCTTGGCAGAGGAATAGGTCATGAGATGGGTTTGTGTGTGTGTGTATATATGTGTGTGTGTGTGTGTGTGTGTGTATCTATCTGTCTGCCTATCTATCATCTGTCTATCTATCTATCTATCTATCCATCTATC
>CM053594.1:292773956-292799825 GCA_028646575.1 Pseudocheirus occidentalis | reverse complement strand
TAAAGTGTTGTTTTCTTCAGTCAGGTTGTTGACTCTCTTTTCAAGGTTTTCTCACATCATTCTTATTTTTCTTCCCAATTTTTCCTCCACTTCTCTTGTTTTTCAAAGTCCTTTTTCAGATTATCTATAGCTTCTAGGCATTCTTCAATTGTCTTGGAAGCATTTGGTGTGGGAGTTCTGACTGTGTTGTCTTCCTCCTGTTCCATGCTTTGATCCTTTTTGTCCACAAAAAAGGATTCTAGAGTTTTATTGCTGTTCTTATTTTGCTTCCTTTTCCTCATGTTGGCTGGTCAATTAATTGGTTGGTTTTTTTAGCTTTGTGAAACTCTGCTTCCAGGGAGGAAAGCTCTGTCCCAAACCTCTGGGGTTTTCCCAGCTGCCAGGGCTATTACAGGGGTTTTGCAGGCCTCCCCACCCCCAGCTTTGGCTTGTTGAAAGCGCTCCCCAGGACCACCACCCAAGACCAGGATCTGGATCCAGGCCTCTCAACGCAAGAGCACTTGGCCCTGATCAAACGATTCAGCCCCTTTGCTATCTGCAGGCCAGGGGCTCTGAAGCAGCACAGTGGGGGCAGCTGCCAGTTACAGCAGTTCCTGCCCTTCCCCTCCTGCTTCCTTGCTCTGGGGGTAGATTGGCTGAACTGCTTCTCCTCCCCCAAATTTAGCTTGAAAGCTTCACTCACTTTCATTGACTTCTAATCCTGGCTTCGTAGATGTGAAGATTGCTCGAGGTGCTTTAGATCTTCTCTGAAGTAGACTCATGCTATGGCTTGGGAGGCTCGGCTCCTCCCCTCTGCCCTGGAGCCTGGCCGCATGGCGGTTTCAGGTTGGGCTGGCCGCCACGACGATCCCCTACTGCCTGTTGCCGAGCTGCCTTCAGCAAGGTTCTGTATTTTTGTGAGTTTGAGAGACCTAGAATTTGTCCAGAGTCATATTTTATGGGTGTTTAGGGTGGCTGTGTGTGAGCTGCGGGACCTTGCTGCTTCTACTCCACCATCACCTGTGGAAAAATACTGGTGTTGAAAACATGGATTGTTTTAGTGTTGTGAAGTTTGGGAACATCAAAAGCACTATTTACCTTCTGAAATTCTGTCTCTTCTTGCTAGTCCATTTTGAACCAAATGTCATTGTTACATCTCTCACTGAGACTTAAGAAACATGTTATGTTTGTCAACTGCTGTGATTCTCACACAGAACCAGTAGGCAGTAATAGGAATTACCACTGCTTTGTAGATGAAGCAACTCAAGCTTGGAGAGTCCGTGGCAGATTGTTGTTGTTGGTCCTTTCTTCTTGAAGAGAACCAATGACATCAGGAGGGTGATATCTGGACTTGTCAGTGAATTGGATTTAAGTGAAGCTGAGCTGTGCAGAGTCATCAGCTTCATTCTCTCCTCTAGAATCATTTGGATTCCAGTAGCAAAACATAGGTCAGGATGACTGGTGATGGATAGTCAATAAGTATCAGAAGCAAGATTGGAATCTAGGTCTTTGCTAATTCCTAAAATAAGAACTCTTAACCAACTCTGGCTGCCTTGGATTATCTAAAGTACTTGTTCATACAAAGTTCTATTCCCAGACCTTGAGTTATGGATGTGATCCTGGATCCCCTAAGGCTATGACCCTGGAGTACAAACTCTGGCAGATCCTACCATACTGGCAAGGCTTTGAATATGGTCCCAGCAAGGGACTGCATCTGCCTTTTAAGGAAGAGTCCAGCTAAATATAGAGAAGTTAATCCTCAGTTGTCTGATGGCTTGGTAATAAATTCTTTGGCACTGATCAGCCATGAAACTAAGAAAAATTAAAATGGCCCATAATCCTGAGTGGTTACTTTCTGCTTCTGCAGTGATAGTGGCAAAATGTGCTAAGAATTATCACACAGGTTTTAGTTGATTGAAAAATGTTAACTTAGCTGTCGGTGCTCTAAATATGATACCTTCATGCAGTAAACAAATGGACAAAGGACTGTACCAAAGAAAACATATGAATCTTGATATTCTTGCCGTAGATGAAATTTGAAGGCAACCGGGAAGTTGTGGCTAAATGGAAGGATGGCTCATGCCTTGGAGAAATAGATAGAGAAGTTAGCAAGTGTTGGTTTTCTTTTTTTTCTTCTCTTTTTTTTTTTGAGGGGAGAAGGTAGGGCAATTCGGGTTAAGTGACTTGCCCAAGGTCACACAGCTAGTAAGTGTTTAGTATCTGAGGCTGGATTTGAAGTCAGGTCCTCCTGACTCCAGGGCTGGCGCTCTATTCACTGCACCACCTAGCTGCCCTGTGTTAGTTTTATTATATGACCCAAAGTGACAAGCGACATAATTTCATGAGACATTTACTCATCTCATATTGAAGTGTTCTTCACTGGCAATTAACAAAGAGATAGAAATGAAATACACGGACAGGTGAGTATGTATATGTGCAACCTGAAGGAACTATTCTCTGTAAAGTGCTTTGTAAACCTTAAAGTTCTGTCAGTGATTTTTATATTATGTATATTTGGTCTTGAACTGTGATTTCATGGGTCTAGGGCTCTCTCTCTCAAGGAGAAAACTCCCTCTGATAATAAGAAACATATCTAACATCAATAAAAATTCCATTAAAATTAAACTGAGAAATTTTAAAGTAGTTAACACATATATGTGTGCGTTAAGTTTTGCAAGATATTTTACATTTATCAACTCATTTAAGCCTCCAAGTGACTCCTTGGGGGAGATGATCTTATTGTCCCCATTTTATAGATGTTGATTGGCAAGTGGGCAATTCTTCTTTAATAATCTTGGAGAATTTTGGGGGGGATTGGGATAGAACCAAGAGGTTAATTAGTGTTAGAAGTGGAACTTGAACCCAGGTCATCATAAGCTCAAGTCAGATCTGTAGTAATTATATAACTGCCTCTTCTATATAGATGCATGCATTCTGGTCCAAATATAGGTTATATTTCTAAAATGAGTTCTCTTTAAAAGGAAAACTGTATACACACACATATTGCAAAATAACATTGATTATAGGTCATGATCAGGTTTTACTGAAGTCATATTTGGGAGAAAAAAAATGGAGTCTAGATTTGAACCAGTACTGTTGACTATGAATTAATTCATTGGACTATTCATCTGGCTGCACATTTGTCCAGGTAATGTTCATTTAAAATTTTTTATTTTTCTAGTATTGGTGGTTTGACAAGTTCCTTTCACATAACTCATTTTAGCTATGAAGTCTTGGTAAGGTCCTAGGTTTGATATGTTAATTAGAGCTTACTCAAGTTCACAAAACTAAGAAAAAGCAGCTGGGTATCAATGAACTCTGATCCTTTGAATTGAGATCCATTGTTCTTTGCAGTCTGCCACACTGTCTTTTATTTTTTGTGTTTGGGGAATACCTTTGAAGGACCCTTTATCACTGTGTTTAATACCTTGCCTTATGTCAGTGCCTAGCTATTGGTGTCTTCCATGAATATTGCTTATTGCTTGCAACATTAGAGACAGGTGTGTTGCTGCTATAGGTAAATACATGGGACCTTTCCAAAGTTCAAAGTCTATTTTAAAATAGAGGATTGTGCTGAAGTTTCTTCTGGTTGGCTCCTGTGAGTCAGTACAAGAACAGTTGTCTGACCATACTTGCTTTTTTGGCAAATGTTTCTGTGTAGGGCTATTTTGATAGCCTTTAGTTCTCTGATGCATTATCCTTGTCTCTGTGGGTCATTATCTAAGACAGCAGTGATCATTTATTTCTTCTGTGACTTCCTGAAGGGTTTATTTGGAGTTAAGAACACATTAGCTAAAAGAAGAATACCCTGTGGTGCCAATTGGGCCACTGGAGAGGCCAACAGCTTTGCAGTATTCTGGGGAGATTTTTGAATACCATATGAACAAAACCTAAATGAAGCAGAAGACTGGGGAAGTCTTTACACTCACCTGAAAAAGAAGGGATGGAAAAAACATGGTAAATATTAAATATGGTAAGTGCTTCTGAGCATTTGATTTGGAACACATAGTATGTTACAAAGTTCCCTTTCTTCTCACAAAAAGAATAAAATGTGAGAGGATGGGTGAAAATGTACCAAAGACATTTTACTTGGGACTTGGTTCTTCATTCACAACCACCAATGAATAGAATCAAGTAGAAATCGCTTCACCAATCATTCACTGATGCAACAATCCTGCTCTCTGCACAGATCTGTATCAATGTCAGTGAATATAGGTATGATTTCAGAAGACAGCCTTTCCCACAGATGGATTTACCAAGAGCAACTACACATAGTTGCATTAATAAGGGGAATGATGTAGAAACTTAAAACTCACACAATTTAATTTGGAAATTTGAGAGTGCATAAACTTTTCTTTAGAGTGAGAGTGGTCAGTGAGATATGATCTGTCCCCACCACCATTTTATTAGTGCATGAGGAGTTTGTATTCAATAGCTATCTAGTAGTTTTTTATTTCAAGAGTTGAATGTGTAAAAAAAGATATTTAGCATCTATCAAAATTGTGCCTGTCATTTAATCAATCAACAGATTTTTATTAAGTGCTTTCTAGGTGTTAGAGATTATGCTAGGGAGACAAAGAAAGGCAAAAAACCAGTCCCTTTCTTCAAGAAATTAACACTGTACTGGGAGAGACCACATAGAAACAACTAAGCCCACATATGACATAAAATGCGAACTTCAGGTAGATAATCTCAGAGAGTAGCAAAATCAGCAGTGAGGATCGCAAAAAGTCTTATGAGAAGGGTGGGATTTGAGCTGAGTCTTAAAGGAAGCCCTGGAAGCCAGGTACTGCAGGTGAGAATTGAAAGCATTCTGGGCTTCGGAGAGAGCCAATTAAAAGGCACGGAGTTGGGGGGTGCAATGCCATGGGAGAGGAACAGCTAGAAGGTCAGTTTTTACTGGACTGTAGAGTTTGAGAAAGGGGATGAAATATTTAAAAAATACTGGAAAGGTAGGAAGAAGTCTAGGTTGTGAAACAATTTAAAAGTCAAACAAGCTAGGTTCTTAATAAATGCTTGCTGATTGCTACCTTCACACATTGTAAACAGCAAGTGTAAGATTTCATTTCTTGGACTGACTTGTAAGCTTCTTGAGGGCAATGACCTTGTTTTAGACATTTCTGCATCACCCACAGTACCTTGTATTCATTAAGCAAATGAGTGAACAGGAACTTAAGGGCTTTTGACAGGGCAGTGAGTTTATAGCAGAGGAGATACAGTCAATCCTCAACTTGTGGGGATAATGTTCCTGGAAAATGGCATGGAAGTAAAAAAATGGGGAATGTTGATATATTGAACCTATGGGAAATAGAGGGTTAAGTCCTTGCAGCCACTAAAAACTGTAATCTTTTGTGAGAGATTGCTGCAAACACACTTTTCGGCATACAGTTCTTTATAGCAAAACATTAATTCTGATAATATGTACTTTTTCTAACACAGTAATCATTAAATAACACATAAAACACAGTACACAAAATAAAATTGACAATATGCAAAACATTTTTTCTTGCTAGTGATTCCTTAGAATTCTGTGACCTTTTGTGCTAACATCTCAATAAAAAAAATGGAGTGCCATACCAATCAAACTATCAAAAATTATTTTATACAAAGAGCTAGAAAAAATAATAAAATTCTTCAGGAAGAACAAAAGGTCCAGAATATCAAGGGAATTAATGGAAAGAAATGCTAGGGAAGGTGACCTAACCATACCAGATATTAAATTGTATTATAAAGCAGCAATCATCAAAACTACTTGGTAAAGGTTAAGAAATAGAGGGGTAGATCATCAGTGGAATAGCTTAGGTACACAAGACTGTTTGAAAAACCCCCAAACCCCAGCTTCTGGGACAAGAACTCACTACTTTACAAAAACTGCTGGAAAAACTGGAAAATAGTATGACAGAAACTGGGTATAGACCGATGTTTTACATTATGTACCACAATGAAGTCCAAATGGGTACATGATTTAGATATTAAGGCTGATACTAGAAGCAAATTAGGAGAGCAAGCAATATTTTACCTGACAGATTTATGGAGAATGAAGGAATTTATGACCAGAGATAGAGAACATTATAAAATGAAAAAAGCATAATTTTGATTACATTAAATTGTAAAGGTTTTGCGCAAACAAAGTCAATGCAGCCCAGATTAGGAGGGAAGCAGAATACTGGGAATTTTTACAACCAGTGTCTCCGATAAAGCCCTAATTTCTAAATTATGTAGAGGACTGAGTCAAGTTTATAAGAATATGAATCATTCCCCAATTGATAAATGGTCAAAGGATATCAACAGGCAGTTTTCAGATGAAGAAATTAAAGCTATCTATAGTCAAATAAAAATGCTCTAAATTGTTATTGATTAATGTAGATCAAAACAACTCTTAGGTACCACATCACACCTATCAGATTGACTAACATGACAAAACAGGAAAATGATAAATGTTGGAGAAGATGTGGGAAAACTGGAACACTAATTCATTGTTGGTAGAGCTTTGAACTTGTCCAGCCATTTTGGAGAGCAATTTGGAACTATGCCCATAGGGCTATAAAACTCTACATACCTTTTGACACAGCAATACCACTTCTAGGATTGTATCCCCTAAAGAGACCATAAAAATTGGGAAAGGACTCACATTTACAGAAATATTTATAGTAGCTTTTTTTGTGATGGCCAAGAACTGGAAATTGAGGAGATAACCCATCAAGTTGTAGTAATGAATGCAATGGAATACTATTGTGCTATAAGAATGATAAATGGGTAGACTTCAGAAAAACCTGGAGAGACTTATGTGAACTAATGCTGAGTAAAGTGAACAGAACCAGGAGGATATTGTACATGGTTATATAGACACACTGTGTGATGACTGACTTTGATAAGACTTAGTTCTCAGCAATGCAAGGACCTAAAACAACTCCAAAAGATTGATGTTGGAAAATGCCTTCCACATCCAGAGAAAGAACTATGGGGTCTGAATGTGGATCGGAGCATACTATTTGCTCTCTCTTTTTTTGTTTTTGGTTTTGTTTTTTTCTTTCTCTTGGATCTTCATAAAAAATGTATATGTAAAGCCTATATCAGATTGCATTCCATCTTGGGGAGAGGGGAGAAGAGGGAGGTGGAGACAATTTAAAGTTTATGGAAGTAAATGTTGAAAACTAAAAATAAATAAATTTATTAAAAAAACAATGATTTGAGATATTAACTTTTTATAACACATGAAATCTACTGTACCATAAATATTGTACAGCAAATAAAAAATTCTTAGAACTAAAGCATTTTTAAGCCTGAATCTTACCTTTCACTATGTCAGATGGCAGTGTGAGGGCATTGTATGGTATATTATACTGCTATAAACCTCTCTACCTTGGCCACCCTCTGAAAACCAAGGGAGAGATTACTGGGACTTTAGTTACTGCTGTCAGAAAACACTGAAGCTGGTCTTGACATCACTTCTGATACTCCAAAACTCTTGTCTCTACTGCTCATTTTGCAGTAGGTGGAATATTACTATGCTATAAGAAATGATGAACTCATTTATCTTAGAAAGTCATGGAAAGATTTGCACGAAATGATAAAGAATGAAGTGAGTGGAGCCAAGAAAACATTGTATGTACTAGCAGTAATATTTTTTTTAAGAACAACTTTGTGCAACTAAGTCATTTTTAGTATTATAAATACACAAATTAACAATAAAGGACCTGTGAAGAAAGCCACTGTCTGCATCCAGAGAAAAAACTGATAAATTGAAGCATATATAGAATAATTTAACATAAATATACCTATTTTTGTCAAGTGGTAGCCATCTCTATGGAGGGTAGGGGGGGAGGGAAGGAAAAAAAAGAAATTTACTTGATAATTCTATTTGGAGAGAATAGCAAGTTGTACATGATAGATTTGCAATTTCATGTGCAATCATCCTTTTTTTATTGTACTGTGTTATGAAAACACTTGTTTTGTTCTATGGGTTGAAAATAATTTTAAAAAAAAGAAAGTAAAAATGAGGTTACTAATAAAATCATGCCAATTGAAGTCAGAAAGTTAAAAGGGGGAATGTTGAAGATCAACATGGTTTTTTGTTTTTGTTTTCTGTTGTAATTTTGACAGAAGGTTGGAAGACTGTGGTGTGAGACATTTTTATGATTCTCCTAAAGTTCTTTGAAGAATTCAATATTCTCCCTGAGGAATGAATATTATCTCTGGATCAAAGGGAGGGTGAGCCAAATTACTGAAGGCTACATTTGCAGCTCATTTAGCAGTAGAGGTTAGATTGAAATTGGTGAGTTTTCAGTCCTGTGTATAACTCACTATGGCCACTGCCCCTTCTTTTAGGCAGCAGCATATTCGTTCATATTCCCAATGTTGCCCATCCAATAAAGCCAAACTAAAGTCTCCTAATTTCTTTATGAGATTTTCTTAAGGACTGGAGTCAACATTTATTAAGATTCAGCTATATTAGTGGTATTGTCCTAGGATCTCCTTTTCTTAAGGGGATTTGTTCTGTAAAGTTTAGATTCAGACAAATGACCACACTTGAGGATCTAGAGGGCCACATGTGGACTCAAGGCTGCAGTTTCCACACCCTTGTCTTAGGTGGTATACAGTTTAGCTAAAGCACAGTTTCTTCACTCCTGAACCTCATAATCTGAAAAGAGATATCCTGGTCCTGCTCTCACATAAGGGGAAGCTGGGAAAACACCTACGACTTTATAAATTGGATGAATCTAAAATCTTATAATCTGGGGGCTACTTTGCATCTGAGAAAGATACTGGGATGAAAATAGTTCCTCCAGGCTATATAACCTTTACCATAACCTTCACGCTCTCAAAATTGCTGTCCGTGTTGAGTATGAGAAGAAATTACTTAGTCCTGGGAGTGGTGGTGACCAGGCTTTTCCATTCAGACTGTGTTCCTGTCCCAGCAGACCTGAGATTGAGTAATAAGTGACTGGGAGACCAGCATATTGTCAGAGAAGGAGGGCTGGACTCTGAGGGTCCAGCCCTCAGCTCTGACACATCTTCCCTATTTGCGTGACTGTGAATAAGTCACTTGACTTCTCCAAGTCTTGATTTCTTCTGTAAAATGAGAAGTTTGGACTAGATAATACTTATGATTCCTCTCCAGCTGTAAATCCTATGTTCCCCCTCTTGTCTGTGTATTTGGTAATTAATTATGGATTTCTTTAAAACATTTCTCAGAGTTAACTTATCTATCACAAACATGAATGCAAAAAATGAATAAAAAAATTTTAGATTGAATTCTGATTTCCTAACTAGCTAGATCTTCAGTTTTAGACTATGTAGTTATATATGCTGCCCTCAGGAAGCTTATGGCTCAGTCCAGTAATTAATATTAATATCTACCACTTGCTCTTTATAGTTTATAAATCTTTTATCAATAAATAAGGTTTTATTAATCTGACTCTTTTATTAACTTTTTTTAACCTGACTTTTTTTTTTTAATTAACCTGACTTTTAAGTCCGGTAATAGCACTGCGCTGTCCAGAAATCTATCATGTGGTTCATTTTGAATTTCAGTTTCTTTGTTGCATGCCTGTGCATCTGAACATCCTGTATTCATCCTCACTGAACTGCGTGTCTTGGATCAGTGACTTGACATAAATATTTGGGAAGACTCTCTTACAAAGTGTTGGTGTCATAGCATTCCTCCTCAGATTTCAAATCTAGAATAATTGATTAGTCAGACAACTTAAAAAAATTATCTGTTAGGCTAGACTGTATTGTAGCTGGGCAGGTTTTTCTTGAAAAAACTAGAACTGTAAATATCTGCTGTCCGCACCCCAAATGAGGTGAAGAAGCTTTTCTCATAATAAAGAGAGTTTATGATCGATGTGCTAGATGAAAGAAAATGGGGCGTTCTTTTCTAGTATGTGCTCTTATCTTTGAAACTGAGTTCAAAGGTCATTCAGAGGTGCTACTTTCTTTCATATCTCTCCCCCCTCTCGGCCCCCCTCAATTTTTTCTCCAGGATAGCACTTGTATAACTGATGTGTTTATAACTTACTAGATAAAGGTACAGCAGTGAGC
The DNA here is from genome assembly GCA_028646575.1 of Pseudocheirus occidentalis. Lineage (NCBI taxonomy): Eukaryota > Metazoa > Chordata > Mammalia > Diprotodontia > Pseudocheiridae > Pseudocheirus > Pseudocheirus occidentalis. The sequence continues at coordinate 292,789,802 of CM053594.1, read as the reverse complement.
TTTCTTACAGTAATGAAACCATTTGAATCTTAAAGTATTAAGGAAATTTATTTGAATTTTTGAAGGGGAATGGTATAATATGATCATTAATTTATTGATAACACTTATTTTTGGGGAAATCAAGTATTGATTATTTACTATGTACTTAGCTAAGTGTCGTGGGGTGGGCGGAATGGAAGGCACAGTATAAGCATCAGACTTGGTTTCTATGATAAGGGTAGTTAGTTTTAGAAATCTTAGCTAGAAGGGATCACTCCTTTCTTTCAGCCTCTTATACTGCCATGATCTCACCTATGCTATATATTCCAAAGTGTGTCATATTGTTTGTATATGCTCTGCTTAAGAAATGTTGCTTGAATTCATGAAATGAATATTTACAGTTCAGAGGGCTCTTACAGATTACCTAGTCCAACCTTCCAATTTTCAGATGAAAAAACTGAGGCCCAGAGAAATGAAACCACATATCACATCTCTGCAAGTAGCAGAGCCAGATTTCAAACCCCATGCTTTTGCTCTAAATCCAGTGCGTTTCATAATACTAGCTTGCTTTTTGTTGAATTAAACTATTTTCCTCATTTCGAGGATAATTCATAATAGGATGTGATGAAGTAATAGATCTTCTGGTACATATGGAGCAATATGCAAAGAGAGAAGAGCTAAGATCCTGAAAAGGTTTTATTTATGATGGAAGATGTGGAACTGAAACTGGGCTTTAATGGAAGGCTGGCATATTGGACATGGGTGACTATTTGGACTGGGGTGCTTAGAGTATTGTCGGGAAAGAAGGCAAAATAAGGACTTGTTGAGAGGATGAGGCAGATGTGCAAACGGCCTTCCCAGCTGGGCAGAGGAGCTTGGAGAGCAGAGAGACCATCATTGCACACTTAAACAGATGATGGATGCACTTTGAATGGCTAGATTTGAAGACGGATGAATCATTGGGAGCATTTTCCTTTAAATAAAATTGTGTTGTGAGGGTGGGTAGTTTCAGTGTTTTGTATTTGAAAGAAAAAGTTGTGTGTTGTTGTTTTTTTTAATATTGTCTGATTTAAATCAGTATAGAATGTGTGGCATCTGTGCATTATTGGTTTTTCCCCTGAGGATCATATTTAAATATTTAAACACAATGGTCATTAGTGTGTATCATTAAAATGTTCATAATTCATCTAATGTGAATTGTTTTTTTACTGATACTCTTATTTATCCTTAGGTGGTTTTATGTAAACATTTGACTCATTTTCACCTGAGGTTTGCCATTTTTTTCTGTTTTCCATTTAGTTTTTCATAGTTTATACACAGAACCATTGAATCTTAGCTAGATGGTCCTTAACTTTTTTGTACCCTAAGCCCCTTTGACCATCTGGTGAAGCTTGTAGACCTCTTCTTGTAATAATATTTTTAAATGCATAAAATAAAATACAGGATTACAAAGGAAGCCAATTAAATAGAAATAAATATTTTCCCCCTATCTAGAGCCATGAACCCTTTGAAATCTATCCACAAATTGTGGTCCTCAGGTTAAGAACACCTCTGTTAGACGATGTAGTCCAGCCTCTTCATTTTCTACATTTCTAAATTATTTTCTAAATTCGTTGGTCTATTTTTTTTTAATTTATTGACTTGTTTATTTGCTTTTAGTTTACAAGATTCAGTTACAGAATCACTTGAGTTTTGGATTTTCTCCCCTCCTTTCTCCCCTCCACCTCCCCCCCACCCCCTATGGTGGCATACAATCATGTATGGGATCTGCAAACACTTTCACATTGTATAATAGTCTGGTTGTATAGAAGCGTAATTCATTGGTCTTATCTACTAAAATGAACTCAAAACCATTCTCCCCAGAATTAATCAACTATCTATAAGCATTTAATGAGTACATACTACATGCCCAGAACTGTAAGGTACCATGTGACATATAGAAGTATAATAAATGTTTCAACTTAAAAAACGTTTCTGGGCAAGGCACTGGACTGGCTTAGATGTTCTGCAGGACACAGACTAATAAAATACCTTATCTCTTCTTCCAAGTTGAGAATAAGACACACACAAATAGCTATAATACTAAGTATTAATTTGGTACTAGAGAAGCATAAAACAAAAATCACCGCTGCCATGGGAGTTGAGAGATCTAGATTCAAATCCCAGCTTTGTGCTACTTCTGGGAAGGCGAATAATTTGTTAATCTCAGGTTTTCTGAAAGTTCTCTCTCTTGACAAAATGAAATAGGCTAGATAGTGGGAAAATGTTGTCTGCAGTCTCCTAAGGATCCTCCCAGTGACCCTGTGAGGGGAGGGCATCCTTGAGGTCAAAAACTATTTTTATAAGAACACCAGGATGTTATTTTCCTGTTAAAATGCTCTACTTTTCCCAGTTACTTGTCTGTGTGAAGATGGATTTTCTTCCTGTATTTCAACCCAAACAACATATTACAACAGGTTGAATGCATAAACAAATGTGAGCATCCAGCTGTCTCCTATGAAGCCAAACATTTAAGAGATCTTCCAAAATATGTAAAATGGCATCACTTCTCACTGGTTTTCTTTTTGTTTGGGAAAAATGTTATTTTTCATAACATCTTATGTCAATATGTACTGGGTTTTCAGATGAATAAAGTATTTTTTAAAATTATTGGTTTTAATTTCTAATTTGGTAAATTTCAAGAGCTATAATCCACAGAAATAAAAGTTCTTTGGGTCCCTCCATTTTTAAGAGTGTAAAGGAGTCTTCAGTTTTTAAGATTGTAAAGCTTTTTGGTCCAGAGACCAAAAAGTTTGAGAACTATCGGACTACAGTAGACTATCTCGAAGGTCCATTCTACTTCTAATCCTACCATCCTTTTGCAAGAGATAAGAGAAACTCAGAAAAGAATAGGATTGCTTCCAGATAGAGTGATCTAAGAAAGTATCTTGGAGAACGTAGTATTTAAGCTGTGATATGAAGCTGGGGAGGATTTTGATAAGTGGCAGATGGATCATATGAGGCAGAGGAAAAGAGAAGTGATAAGGGGTGGTGGTTAATGGCAACTAAATCAGATTGAATCTTTTTTTTTTTTTTTTTTTGCTTTTTTTGGAGGGCAGTTTGGGTTAAGTGACTTGCCCAAGGTCTCATAAAAAAAAAGACCAAAAAAAACTAGCTGTTTTTGTGTTAAGTGTCTTTTGAACTCAGGTCCTCCTGACTCCAGGGCCAGTGCTCTATTCAATGTGCCACCTAGCGGCCTTCTCAGATTGAATCTTCCAGTTTAGGGTCCATGTTGTTTTCTGATCTGCCCCGAAGGCTAGGAAATAATACTCAGTGATGATGGCATTATTACTTAATCCTAAACCTTGCAATAACTGTCACTTTTGAGAAATGTATTGTGGAAAATATCACTCTTATTCACATGATGTTTTAAGTTTGGCTTTTTTGCCTTCACATATTCCAAATTCAAGATGTTTGGAGGTAGCCATGTAGGAATTATGCTATCGGTGATCGACTCTTTCGTTTCAAGCAGTTTGAGATCAAACTGACATCCAAAGAGTTCAACAGTTCAGTTTCAGTGCTAAAAGAAATGTGAGCTGCTAAAAACGAAAACATGTGGTGGTTGGTTGGTGATACTCATTACTCAATTCCTCTGCTAGCGACTTTTTATTTTTGGAGGAAGGGAATGAAGCTATTGTAGCATAAATGGGATTTGAGTGTCAAATATGTGACTGATTCATGCAGTATCTTATGAGACCACTGAGTTTGTGAAAAGAAATCTTTCTGAACCAGAGAGTTATTGGTTTAGAGGTTTAGAGTGAAAAGTGACTTTAGAAGTCATCTAGGCAAATTGTCACACTTACAGATAAGGAGACTAAAGCCAGAGAAGGGAAATAACTTGCCCAAGCTCACACAGGTAACAAAGGGGTATGATTTGAACAAGTGCTTTGATTTGAATAGGAAAATATTTTTATGATGAATCAAAAGAAAACCTTTAAAGGGACATGCATGCACTCTTTTCCCCCTAGATAGAGCAGTTCTAAACAATAAGAAGCAGAAGAGAGAAAACTGATTAAGACAGTATTTAGGTAAGAGTATTTAAGGGTGAGTTTTTTAAAAAAATTTTTTGCTTTTGGGAGGGAAGTTGGGGTTAAGTGACTTGCTCCAAGGTCCCATAAAAAAAAAAAAACCAAAAAAAACTAGCTGTTTTTGTGTTAAGTGTCTGGGTCAGATTTGAACTCAAGTCCTCCTGACTCCAGGGCTGGTGCAGTATTCACTGCACCACCTAGCTGTCCCAAGGATGACTTTTTAAGGAAGACACCATAGAGATGAAAAGTTAAAAAGACCTATCAAGTTGTCATTTACAAATATTTTATTCAAATAGTGTGGAGCCATAATATTTGAATCTAACCTCTCAGTTTCCAGCATGTTGTATGAGAAAATAAAAATGGCATTAAAGACAACTAAACTGGGAAGAATAGCTGGAGCAGGATGAGGAGAGACTGAGAAGGCACGGGTTGGGGCAATCATTCTAATTACGTTAGAAGGAGCACTTCACAAGGTTATCTGAACAACAGGAAGATATCAAACAAGTGGAAAAAATTACAGCTTGTATTATTACTAAAAAGTGATGAAGAGTACTACAGTACCCATCTGCTTGTTTTCTTATCCCTACAAAACATTTGAGAGGGATTTGCACATTCATGAAGAGTATTTCATGAAAATATGAGAAGGGAAAAGCCTTTCACAAATGATCATCTACAGCAGATCAGAACTTTATAATCACATGATTGACATAAAAGGTACAGAACAAATATAGCTTGCTATATTTATTGTTTATTATTTTAAAAATTGGGCAGATAGGTGGTGCAATGGATACAGTTCTGGGCCTGGACTCAGGAAGACTCATCTTCTTGAGTTCAAATCTGGCCTGTGAAGCTTATTAGCTGTGTGACCCTAAACAAGTCACTTAACCTTATTTGCCTCAGTTCCTCATCTGTAAAATGAGCTAGAGAAGGAAATCATTGACTTTCAAATGCAGTCCATTGACTTGTCTTATCAGTATATTTTTCTTTGATAGACAGCATATTGCATTATAACCTAGGTTTAGCTTTGACTAGGAGAAAGAATGTAAGCTAGATTTATTTTCAGAAATTGCATAGTTCTTTCAGCAATTCCAGCTGTCTTACTAAAACACAAAACCCATTTTATAAAAACTACAGTATTCTTCTGATTTTGCCAAATAGCCATGAATCATGGAATATTACAGATTATTAACTCTTTAAGGTCAGGGACTGCCTTTGCTTTTTTTTTTTTTTTTTAAAGCACAATGCCTGATACAAAGTAGGATTGATTGAATAAAAACTCCTGGTCAAAGAGTAATGGTGAAACAGGTGGTAGGCATAAACAGGCTGTAGTATATCACTAATTATGATATACACAAACGGTGGCATGGAGACATCACCAAAGAGATCAAGCATAGTAGATGGACATACTGAATAATGCACTTCTACCCAGGAAATGTTAAAGGACCTAAAGCAGTGGTTCTCAACCTTCCTAATGCTGAGTCCCTTTAATAGTCATATGTGGGCTTGTCTGCATGTGGGCAGATCCGCCTGGAGACAAATAGAGGATGTTCCTAAGACCAGAGGAAATATGTGTTTTCTGATGGTCTTAGGTGACCCCTATGAGCCCCGTGAAAGGGTCATTCCACCCCAAAGGGGTCGTGACCCACAGGTTGAGAACAGCTGATCTAGAGGAATGTTCCCTCCTCTCCCACATAGGAATAGAAGGATATGGACAAAAATGGCTAGATTGTGATCTATACCATTTAAGGGGAATGGCAGCACACTGATGAGCTTGTAGGTCCATTGAAGAACTGGAGAAAGGATTCAGTTTCCACCCAGTGAGGAGTGGAGACAGATGCTAATTCTTACAGTAGATGGAGTCCTCCATTATGTAGAGAGTCAGAAAGATAGGGTGGTTTTTGGTGATTGAATGTAAGGTATATGCCTGAGAACCTTAATTTCTAAGTCAAACAGATACAAATTAGATTTCATGAAGATAAGTAGCATGAAGGAGATATTTTGTTGATTACATTCATCTATATAAAGATGTATTGAAGAGAAGTTTCTAGGAGGATGTTTGTTGTGTTATGTAATGGTATTGTTTCACACATAAGGTTGGACTACAAATTGGCAAGGGGAGTGGATAAGAGCAGGGTTTGGGTGGAGAGCATGTGTTGACAGCTAGCACCCAGCTGAGGAAAGCAACTTTCAGTTGACTGAAAATTGACACTAAAAAAAATAGGAGAGAGAGTAAAGAAAGGTCAGAAGAGAATAAACCATGTGGGAAAAGGGAAAATAGGAATGCAGTGGTATCTTCAGAGAGCCCTAGAGGAACAAGAAAACATTCATTGAGAAACAGTTAACTTCAGCAGAGTTGCAGGATATAAAACAAATCCACATTACTCATTAACATTCTTATATTTTACCAACAAAACTCAGCCATAATATCTAGAGAGATTCCTTTCAAAATAACTACAGAAGCAATAAAATATTTGGGAGAATACCTACCAAGAATCATGTGAATACAACTATAAAAACACATTGTAGGAATAAAGAGAGTGGTAGAAACAAATAAATAACAAATAAAATAGTGGTAGAAACATTAACTGCTCATAAGTCGATTGAGACAGTATTAAAAAAAATGACAATAATTTCCAATGATAATTTATTTAATCAAACTACCAAAGGAATGTTTTATAGAGTTAGAAAAAAATAACAAAATTCATATGGCAAAAGAAAAGGTCAAGAATCTCAGAGAGACTAATAGAAAACCTGGGAAGGAAGGGAGTCTTATCTATCAGTACCAGATCTCAAACTATACTACAAAGCTATCAATAAGATGATTTGGTAATGAATGGTCAAATAGAAAAGAAGGCTTAATCAGTGAATTAGGTATACAGTGTACAGCAGCAAACAAAACACCTGTATCTACAGAAGTATTTTTAGCAACATTTTTTGAGGCAACCAGAATTGTAAATTATGGTGGTTTGGGAAAATGGCTAAACAAATTATGATATATGAATGAAATGAAGTAGTATAGTAACATAAGAATCATGCATAGATATGTATAAATACATAAAGTAACATAAGAATATAAAACATAGCATAGTGGTCAAATAAACCCAAAGACTGCAGTTATTGTGGAAAGGACTTAGTATAGGATAGAAATGACAACCAAAATTGGAAAGCAGTATAGTAGAAGTTAGATTTAGACCAAGCTGTCACACCATACACTGAGCCTCACACAGACATGACATGTAAAAGGTCACATTATAAATAAACTAGATGAAGAAGGAAGAAATTACTTTTTCAGATCTGTGGATTGGGCAAGAATTCATAACTGAGAAGTATGTATATAAGAGAAAATGAACAGTTTTGGTTATATAAAAAAATCAGTTTTGACATGAATAAATCTAGTGTAGTAAAAATTAGACGATAAATAGGTAACTGGGGGGAAATTTTTGCCAGTCATTTTTTCTGGTAAAGGTGTTGTCCAGGATTTGTAAGAAACTGGCTGCAGTTTAAAAAACAAAGAGACATTCTCCAATAGATTTATTTATTTATTTATTTATTTGCTTTTTGGAGGGCAGTTAGGGTTAAGTGACTTGCCAAAGGTCACACAGCTAGTTTTTTGTGTTAAATGTCAGAGGCCAGATTTGAACTCAGGTACTCCTGACTCCAGGGCTGGTGCTCTACTCACTGCGCCACCTAGCCGCCCCCAATAGATTTATTTTTGAAGGAAGAACTACAATCTATCAACAATCATATGAAAAAAGCCCCACTCAAAATCTCTAATAATTAGAGAAATACAAGTTAAAACAACATTGAAATTTCACCTCACATCAGACAAAGATGACAAAAGAGGAAACTGACAAATGTTGGAGCCGCTGTGGCAAACAGGCACACTTGTGCATTGTTGGGGAACTTGTGGTTTCGTCCAGCCATTCTGGAAAGTAATCTGGAATTATCCCCCCCCCCCCCCATATAACTAAGTGATGTACCCTTTGACCCAGCAATCCCACTACTAACTCTATACCACAAAGAAATCAATGAAAGAAGAAAAGAACCTGTATCTACAGAAGTATTTTTAGCAACATTTTTTGAGGCAACCAGAATTGTAAATTATGGTGGTTTGGGAAAATGGCTAAACAAATTATGATATATGAATGAAATGAAGTAGTATAGTAACATAAGAATCATGCATAGATATGTATAAATACATAAAGTAACATAAGAATATAAAACATAAGAAATGATAAAATAGATAGTTTAGGAGGAAACTGAGAAGACTTGTATGAACGGATGCTGAGTGAAGTGAACAGAACCAGAACAGTTTACACAATGATGACAAGGAAAAAGAACTTTGAAATACTTTAGAAATTTGAGCTGATGACAGACCACCACTACAAAACAACAACAACAAAGCCATGAAATACACCATTCTCCTTCTACCAGAAAAGTGAAGAACTTAAAATACCCAATGTGGGAAAGTTTTGCTGGACTTTACAGTTATATACTGAGGGCTTTATTTTTGTGCATGTGCTTTCTTTCTTTTTTGAAAGTTTTGTCAATGGTAATAGGAACAAATCAATTTTTAAAAGGATGTTTATATTATGAAACACCATTATTTATTTCTAAATGATCTACTGTGCCGTGGTGTTGCTCTGAATTAATACCCAGGCGTGGTACCACACTACCAATGAGGAATGCCAAAAATACACTGCAACACCTTTTTTAAAATGTATTTTGGTGCTCTACTTCAGTGGAGGACTGCTCCTCATATTATAGTTATTTGGAATGAATGGGGAATATTTATTGAAAAAAGTGTTAAGTGAATGATTTAAAGTGATCACCATTTGCATTTTAAAAGTTATTGCATTGCTAAGAAACATGCCATGTATTTCATTAAATACTTGTGCTCGAACATGTGTATTTATTAAATGCACTTTTACTAAAATTAAAATATGATAATATGAAAGCTTATTAAATATTGTCTGGTAAGATTATGGCATATAGCTTATTACTCACTCAGTGAATCTATTCAAGTTTTCAAGTGCAGTGAGGTGAACGCTTGGTTGGATACCAAGAAAAGGTGTGTGAAAGGCTGATAGAACATTTGCATTCCAGTGGGTTCCCTCCTCCTAGGATAATGCCCTGTTTGTAACAGGTGCAACAATTCCTTCATGACACTAGGTGATTATTTGACTTACCATTGAAGGCCTTGATTCCATGTAATTCTAAATCAAGCCAATAGTGCATTAAAGGTTCCTTTTGCATACATAATAGCAGCTACCCTAGATCTTTTTCTATCTCCTTAAGACACTCTGTATTAAGTGCCACCCTACCCCGCTTGACTTTCAGAAGACGACCTCATCCTCTTAGATAACCTTTCCCTTGCCTTTGGGACACCTTGCTCTACTGATTCTCCTACCCATCTGACTGTTCTTTGTGAGGTTCCTTTATTGCTTCCTCATCTCCTATACGTCCACCTCTAAGACTAAGTTCTAGTCTCTCTTTTCTCTATATTGTTGGTGGTCTCCTCAGCTCCTGTAGGTTTTATTAGCACGTCTATCTTATCAAACCTCTTATCTCCAGTCCTAATTTCTCCAGAACTCCAGTACTATATCTACAAGTGACTCCTGGAAATCTCCATTTAAATGGCTCACTGCTACTTCAAGCTGAACTAATATTCTTTCACCTGTAACCTCCTCTAAACTTCCCTGGGTTTGTTGAGAGTACTATTCATATCTAGTTATTAAGATATGAACATCTCCATGTTAACTTTGATTCTTTTCTGTCTCCCTTTTACCACTTATATACAATTCATTCTCAAGTCCTGTATATTCTACCACAGTAAATCTTGCAGTTGACCCTTTCTTTCCATTCATTGGGCCAACCCTACTTTTTATCTGTAATGCTGTATTGGGCCTCACATTGATCTTTCTTTTTTATGCCATTTCTGTCCCTGTCAAAACCACAAATTATTCTAGAATTAAATGTACACTATTTAGCCTGGCATTTAAGTCCATTCATAATCTGTCCCCAAATTACCTTTCCTTATTTATCTATTATCACTGTTTTCAACTCTGTGGTTCAGTCAGATTTAAATATTAAGCTTAAGAGAGACTTTGAGAGTATACTTTGGAATTGATTGTGTGATATACGAGCTGGCACAGGGCTGCCCAGCATGGCATCGTCTCATTGGAGAAGGTGTTGTGCTCTATGAGCAAAGCAGAATTGAAGTAGCTAAAAAAAAAAGTATGAGATGCACAAATTTAGAGAATCCACCCCAAATGTTCACGTGGTATTTTTTTACTCAATATTTGGTAGAACATTCCAAGCTTGTACTGGTCTGGTCAGTCACCATTGGACACATTGCATAGTGATATCATTTGGATCCTCTCCGAGAATGAAGGACAACAACCGCACCAAACTCTTAAGTTGTTTTCCAAGGTTGACATGTCATCCTGCCTAGAATGTACTTCTTACTCAGTTTTGCCTTTCACAATCTTTACTCGAGGTTTATCTGCTTTCAAGGCTAAGTTACGTGGCTACCTCCTCAGGGCTCCCTTTTTCAGTTTTCCCAGCAGAAAGACTTCTCTCCTTCCTCAGATATTCTCACCTGGATTTTGCATATCCAAACCCAAATCTATTATATATATATAAATACAATTCATGTTTTTCAGTGTTTGTTAAAAATACTCCCATCAAAACCATAAAAAGATACTGCCAATTTTATGAATTCTCTAATTTCCTTTCATTTTCCTTACCTTCAAACAACTACTTTAGCACTTTGATTTTGCCTTCGCCGTGGGGGCTGTGCATGTCATTTGTCAGCTCGTCTTTAGTAGAATCTAAACTCGCTTCCGGTAGGACTCTGTCATCTTTATCCTTGTATCCCTAGGACTTACAAAATAACTTGCATTAAGGTGCCTAATAAATGTTTGAATTGACTTGAATGGTATATGGTGACATTCATATTACCTGTGAGACATTTGCTTTAGGCAAGAGACAGATGCAAACTTTACCACAACACCCTTATTCTCAACTCTCTTCAAAGGAGTCTCCTTGTCTCCATATGGAATGACCTCAAATGAAAAGCTTAATAGTGGTCCTCTGAATATTCTATTTGTGTATTCTATTTGTGTGTGTGTGTGTGTGTGTGTAAACTTCTGGCTAGCTAGAAAAGTCAAAGCAAATGCAAAGTCATTTTGACACATCTAGCCCAATTTTTATCAACATTTTGGATGAGTGATTGTGTATTTGGATTTTGCTTATTCTAATCTGTTGCATTTTCCTCTTAATGCCATTAATGTTTTTTCAGCATTTGGAGTAAGAATGCCTATAAAAACTATAGAAAGATGACATGACATTTATGAGCTCTATAATTTCCTCTCATTTTTATGACCTTCAGTTCAGTTTACTGTCTGATGTGTTTGTGTGTGTGCATGTGTACAAATTGTTAGATGTTATACAAACTAAGCTTTTAAGAGTACATCTTTTCATTATACAATTTAGTGGGGGAAAGAAAAGATTTATGGTTTCCCTTGTCTGTAGTACAGTACTATTTCCTCTAAGTGTTCAAGGAGCATTTCCTCCCATTTGTGTGACCTCTGCCCCTTCCAATGCAATAAAAAAAAATCTTACCCGTATAATTCAAGGTAGGAAGTTACTTTTGTTTCTGTATTCACTCTTTGCCTATAGTAATACTTAATAAATGTTTATTGGAGGTTGAGGGTATGAGTGGTTTTAAGCAGAGTATGAATATTATTTCTGAAGGTAAGAACTGGTGCTGACTTCAGGATGAAGACCCGAGCATCTTTTGGCATCCTGAGTTATAATTCAAGCAACTGATTTGTCTGAAAGCCAATGTTTGTAGATAAAGAACATCAAAAAATTGAGTGATGTAAGTAGTCTAGAATTATGTCAGGGTCGAAGTCCATTGGGAATTAATTATCTCTTATGGCAGAGGCTCCCAAGATCCCTCTTTCTTCTTCCTCCTCATCCCATGGACTTTTGATTTTCTTTTTTTGGACATATATCATTATAATGAAAGCATTTAATGATTTGATTTCCAAATTTTCAGATTTTCCTATTCCAGATGGTAAAGGAAGCACCAGTCTTTGCCTTGCTATTGATTTTGTGAATATTGTTCTAGCTAACGAAATTAAAATTGCATCTATGATTAGCAAGATAGAATTGTAGAGCTTTAGAGCCTCCAGGTGGTACTTGGAGAACATACAACCTCTCTTCTTCATTTTACAGGCCAGGAAACTGAGGCATGAAGATGAAAATGACTGGTCCAAAGTTGAGTGACTAATTGGTGACAGAATTAGGAGTTGGTGTCAGTTCTCTTGATTCTTGAGTCGTTCATAGTATAATCAATCCACCAAACTAAACAGAGCTTCATCAGTCAAATTAAAAAAAAAAGACATTGTGAATACTTAGGCAGCTAGATACTCAGTAGATAGAGTACTGGAGTTGGAGTCAGAAATATCTGAATTCTAAACCTTCCTTAGACACTAGCTGTTTAACCCTGGACAGGTTACTCAGAAAGCTCTTTGGGGCACTGTTTTTTCATCTGTATAATGAGGGATTTGGACTTCAGGCCCTCTAAGACCCCTTCTGTCTCTAACTCCGTGATACTGTGATCCTGCACATTTGGTCCTTGTTAAAATGAGAGCCTTTTTTTCAGCAAATAGTTCTTCAGGATATGCCTGGTACTGTACTACAGAGACAAACAGAAAGACAACAATCTTTGCCATCAAGGAGTAGATGTTATATTAGGGGAAATAAATGCATACATTTAAGTAAATAGAAAGTATTATAAATTAGTAATCAATAAATATTTATTAAGCACCTACTATGTGGCAGACATTGTACTAAGTGCTGAGGATTACACAAAGAAGCAAAAAGACAGCCCCTGCTCTCAAGGAGCATATATAAGCTAGTTACAAAGCCTACCAGTTCTCAGTATCTCATAATTAAAATTTCAGATAGTCATAATTTTGAAATTGCTGATTACAGTCTAGTAAGATAGGCAGCTCTTATGAAATGGGGAAAGAGAATTATAAACTGGGAAAGGCTACCAGTATCTTTTAGCTCCAGTTTGTAGTGCAAATCCTGAGAACCGATAGTTTTCACAGCTGTGTGGTGTGAAGGGTTAATGAAAATGGATTTTATGTAAAGTTTTGAAGTTCCATTTAAGGTGTCAAAAGAAATTGGGGTTTTGGGGGGGTTTGCTTTTTTTTTTTTTTTTGGAGGGGAAGGCAGGGCAATGGGTGTTAAGTGACTTGCCCAAGCTCACAAGACTAGTAAGAGTTAAGTGTCTGAGACTGGATTTGAACTCAGGTCTTCCTGACTGCAGGACCTGAGCTCTATTCACTGCATCACCAAACCACCCCAAAAGAAATTTTATCTTATTAAAGAAAGAAATCTTGATATTGCTTTGAAAATGCTTGTTAGAGATGAAGAAAACTGCCCTTTCTTCACTCATTGTTCTTATTTTAACATGGTTTGCTTAACTAGCAAGACACAAAAATATTAAAATGGGTTGTTCTGAAAACCAAGGTATTGAATATTTCCTTCTAAACAGGCTCAGTACTGCACAGCTGTGTTTCTTTGGAGGGGCATTAGCATCCTTTAGATACTGTGAATGATTGAACTTATTACATGTCTTTTACAATACATTGTTTCTGAACGCAGGTTTTGTTCACTTTGAATAATTTGCATTTGGGATCCAGTGAGAATATTCATGTAAAGAGCGGGTTTTTGTTTTGCGGGATGAATGAGGAGGTTTTGAAGTATTTCTCAGTCTAGTCAGTGTCAAGTGCCATTTAAGTGACAAGGGACTTAATTAATATTCATTGATCTTTGGTAAATGTCCACTTACAATTAAAATTTTTGCGTTCCCCAATCAGTTTGCTCTCTGGTGTTGTGGAAAAATGTCGGGGGAAAGATACCTTTTCATAGACGGAAATTCTATGCATACATCACGTTTTTACTTTTTAAATTTTGAAGGCAGATTCTCATGTGCTCTGTTGTAATAAAGTCTGTTTTTGGCCCACTTTTCTTAACAGCATGGAAAAGTTTTCAAATGAATTAGTTGTAATGGGTTGATATATGGTCTATATAGATTAAGAGAAAGAAAATGTGTCAGAATCTTTGCTTTTACTATCTAATTTTGTTGGATATTAACATAGTTAAAGAGTACTTAATTGTGATGTGGTTATTACAGGATCTGACTTTGGAAGCCTAGATTCCAGTCCATCTGAAATGTATAGTAACACTCCTTACCTAGGCAGGCAGACCTTAGGTATTTGGGAGCTTGGCCGAGCTTCCTTCCAAGAAAGGGGAAGAAGGGAGGTGGTGTGGGAAGACTAGTTCTTGCCTGGGCTGTTGAGCTTGCCCTTTGAAGGGGATTTGCCAAAGCCATGGGGAGATTGGAGGAGGGGGGCATGAATGTGCTGGCCTGGGGCATGGGTCCCAATGTGCCATTGCTGTGGGTACCCAGTACAAGAATTAGGTTATGAATACCTCAAGTTGCTGACATCGTAACAAAAAGAGAGAGGTCTGGAACTTCTCTGTGGCAGAGGGGACAATGTTAGCAATGAGTACTTTTGTGACTGATCTCAGGATCTATCTTGCAGACCATTAGATTTGGGTCAACTTCCCACCATCTGGTTGGCTGATCATATACCCCATGAGGCTGCACCAAAGTCCATGCTTTGGGAGACTGGATTATTTAAGCATTTGAATGGAATTATCTCCAGAAATTGGGCACTGGCCCCCTTCAAGATCCATTCTTCTTTTAATCTTCTAGTACAGTTGTTTGCTAATGCTAGGGAAAATGGACCGTCTGCCTTCAGGGCTTTAAGAGTGGTCTTTTTAAAAGATAGCCAAATACTAAAGAATATCTTTAATTTTCTTCATGAATGAATGTTAATACCTGAGGAAAGTCTAGGGCAAAGCAATTGTGAACTCAATAGTCAACTGTAAATTGTGCAGAGAATTGGGAGATCACAGCTTTCGGTGACAGATGCTCTGTGTGGGGGGGATGTAGGGGTGTGTGTGTGTGTGTGTGTGTGTGTGTGTGTGTGTGTGTGTGTATGAACATGTTCCTAATAAAGAAAGAGAAATTGGGAATTTGGGGGCTTTTGAAAGCACAAGTTGACCTTTCATTGTAAAGTTCTCTTTAATGACTGTGCATATGAAGCAAATGAATGTTCTGGTTGTGTTTTGTAACAATACATTTACAACTTCCAGGACCTGAACTTTAGAAGTGTTGCTGTTGCAATAAAGGATATAAAATTAACAGATTTTTGTTTTTGTTTTCACTTTTACCTTGCCTACAACCTTGAACCTTGAACTTTAATACAATTTTTGCTTGTTTTTCTTTTCAAACCTTTCTAATGTAATAGCAAGAAAAGTGGAATGTGTGAGCATGACTGAAGAATATACTTTGGCACAGGGTGGGGAACCTGCACCTCAAGGCCACACATGACCCTCTAGTTCCTCAAATTTGGCCCTTCACAGAACAAATCCCAGTCTGGCTGAACTGAAATTTATGTGAGAGGTCACAGTGATGTGTAGGATGCTCTAGGCTTGGGGATGAAGCCCAGATGGCCCTGTAAAAAGCTGGATGCTCTAGGCTTCAAGTCAAGGTAGAATTTCTTAGATCAGTGGTTCTCAACCTGTGGGTTATTTTCAATTTGCAACAATGAAAATACATCCTGCATATCAGATATTTAAATTACAATTCATAACAGTAGCAAAATTACAGTTATAAAGTAGCAACGGAAAAAATTTTATGGTTGGGGGG
>CM053594.1:292755258-292773456 GCA_028646575.1 Pseudocheirus occidentalis | reverse complement strand
CTGATATTTGAGGACTACTATAATGTCTCACATAACTCTTCTTCAAGATGAATATCCTCCATTTTTTCCACCTTTCTTAATAAAATATATAGTTTTAAGTCCCATTAAGATCTGGTCACTCTTCTGTGGACATGCTCTAGCTTACCAATGTCCCTCTCAAAATCTAATGCTGAGAAACAGAACAAATATCATACTGAACATGTGACCAGATTAGGGTCTAGTGGGCCTGTCCTCCTGCCCCTTTATTCTGGGGACAATGTTTCTGGGCAGCCACATTATACTGTATACTCAAACTGAGAATGCATTCTTTTAAAAACCTGCCACGTCCTTTTTTTTTTTTTTTTTAACATGAATTGCCCTTTAAACCACATGATTATCTGGCTTGATTATTCGATTGTGGCTTTTTAAAACATCATAGAGAATTTTACATTTATTCCTACTGAGTTTAATCTTGTGATATTCAGTCCATTGTTCTGGTCTCTTAAGATAAGCTTGCTTTGAGATATCGTGGTCCCTCTCCTTCCCATCTTCATATTCTTCACAGGTTTGATTGTGTATGAAGTCAATGTCTTGATTCAGATCACAGATTAAAAATGCTGAGTATGAAAATATGGAGAACAAAGCTTTATAGTATACCACTAGAGACCTCCCCGAGTTACGTTAATCAACCATATTTCGATGGTCATTTTCTTAGTTCCAAATTAATGTGATTGTTCTGTTTTCCAACCCACAACTCTCCATCTTATCCACAAAGGTAGCAAGAGAATTGCTAAATTCTTTATTGAAATCCAAATACTCTGTGTTTATGGCACTCCCCTTGATCGAATTATCTAGTAATCTTTTAAAAATAAACTAAATCATGCTATTGTTTAAATTTTTAAAATGAGGTTAACGTGACATAATAACTTGTTCATGAGAAACCATCTTGGTTCTTAGGAATCCCACATTTTTTCCGCAGTGTTCATAGACAATCTACTTAATCATTGGCTCTAGAATATTGGCAGGACAGCAATGCACTGTTCTGTAACTTTTAAGAATCCACCTTCAAGGCATTGGTGTCATGCTTATCAAATGTGCAGATTACATGATGCTTAAAAGGATAAAAAATATCTTACTATGGTACAACCATAAGACCATCGATATAAAGGTGGAATGGAACTTAAATTAGGTCTAATTCTTTCATTTAACAGATAAGGAAAGCTAGAGAGACAGGTTAAATGATTTACCTAAGGTTGAACAGGCAGAAAACAGTAGAAATGGGATTCAGAGGTAGAGGTCTGCCTCCAAACTCAGGAAACCACAATACCTCAACATCAGACACCACTTTGAAGATTGGAACATTTGCTCCTCTCAAGCTTATACCACCTGTCACATTTTCTAGGACACTGAAAAGATAATCAACAGTAGTTTCGGCAGTTAAGCAATCCCCTCTGCAAACTCTTTTGGCATGACGAAATGTAAATTCTTCTGAGTGAGGAAACTTGCCCTACCTTAGATTGCTATGACTCTTGGAGGTATTTCCTCAGTTTTTTGTGTTCCAATTCAATAGCAATCTGGTTTAATTTGCTCTTTCCAGTTTTGAGATCATAGTGGTAAAGTGTGGTTGCACTTTCTCTATTTTGTCCAATAACATGACATCAGCCCCAGGCCATATGTCCATTCCTTACTCACTTCTCTCCTAGACAGTAGCTTGAAAAGTCTTCATTGTGGTCCTTAGAATTTTACCTCAAGCTTCAGTTCATTCTGGTCTTTATCCTCTCTGCCACTCCTCTTAACAAGTCTGTGGCACTCTTGTATTTTTCCTTGATAGCTTTTTATCTTTTACTTACTTTCATCTTTCCTGACTGTCTTTCCCCAAATATCAAGAGTTAAAAATAGACCCCAAGAGTCCTGGGAGAAAAAAAGTGGGAATTAATTTAGAAAAGAGTATTCTGGGGGAAAACAAAGGAGGGAAGTACTCTTGACTGAGGGTTTCAAGATTCATGGTTTCTTGTGTATCACACTAACTTCTCCAGGTCAGGCTATACATAAATTATGTATTTTCTATAAGTTCCCCTTTTCAATGATGAAAACAGACTTTTCAATTCTTATTGGTTGGCAGGAGTTCATAACCTTGGGTTTGTGGAACTTTATATAACTATATATACATATTTATATATACACACGTTTTGATGACTCTTTCAATATAATGTATTTCTCCCACAATCCTATGCATTTCCAAACATTCTGAGAAGAGTTTCACAGATTTCACCAGAATGCTTTCAAAAAGTAAACATTTTAACAAATCAAGTTAACAAACATTCATTAAACACTTACTTTATGTCAGGCATTGCTTTACTAGAAACTGGAAAACAAGCAGGACAGACTCTGGCCTCAATGAGCTTATATTCTAATGGGGGAAGACCACATTAAAGGAAATCGAAAGAAATCAAGAAAGCATAAGATGTGAAAAAGTATCCACTTGGGCACATTGTGGAGAAAATCCAAAGATTCAGAAGTACAGCCTAGAAAAGAGTGAAGCTAACGATGGCTTGAGTGTCTTCCTTAAAAGAAAAATCCTAAAAGAGAAATCTGGGAGTGAGGTGATTTTAAAAATAAAAGTCATAAACTCCTGGTCTATAGTTAATAGAATCTCTTTACCTAGTGTAAGTACTATACAATATTTCTGAGTGTCTCATTTTATAGGGATCACTGGAAGAAATCTCTGAATGAAATATTCATTGTTGTTATTCTGTTGTTTATGTTGTGTCCAACCCTTTGTGACCTCATTCAGGGTTTTCTTGGCAAAGATACTGAGGTAGTTTGCCATTTCCTTCTCCAGTGAATCCATTTTGTCAGGTGATCAGAGGTTAAGCGCTTTGCCCAGGGTCACATAGCTAGGAAGTATCTGGGGCTGGATTTGTACTGAGAAAGATGAGTCTGATTCCAGGCCCAGTGCTCTTATCTACTGAGCCACCTAGCTGTCCTTCACTTGTCTAGCGGGATAATATTTTCCATAATATGCTTATATATGCTCAGGAAGCCAGGAACCATTCAGCCGGATGATCTTGTTAGGTGTCTAAAGAACCTAGGGTGTCAAGGTGACATCCAGCTAAGGAAGCAAGCACTTTCTCCACATGGGCATACTTATCCTTAAGGATGGTGTAGTGTTCCCCAGAGGTAATGGGAGTGTTCCAATCTCCTTCCCCCTACATAGCTAATAGGGGAAATTCCATATACTTATGCTTGCCTCTGTCTGAGCTATCTCAGACTTGAATTTAAACAGCCTTATTGTGCATAATTATTTACTTGTGAAAAAACCCAACTTTTTAGACTGGATAAGTGAAAAACCAGGAGTAGACAAGATACAGCTCAAAACACACACACACACACACACACACACACACACACACACACACACTCCCTACCCAGAGACCTTATCAACGGTGGAAAGGGCAAGATAAGGGGAGATTTACATAGAATTAAGAGCCAGCTACTAAAAATAGATCTTCCAACTCACCTGAGGAGGCAAAGAATTGGGGATATCTAGAGGAGGGAGTCTAGGAGTAAACCCTGGGGAAAGGGGTGAAATGCTATCATGTGGTCTTATGGAAATAGTAGGGAACTGGACTCAGGATCTGGAACAAAGCCCTACCCCCAACAAATGCATCATAGTTGCCTGACTTTGGGCAGATATTAACTCTCTGATCTGTAAACTATGGGCGATAATACTTGCCTTGCTCTACCTGTCTCACAGGTTTCTCTTGGGGGAAATGCTATAGAAATATGAGTCAATACTATCTAAATACAAAGAGCAGAAGGTCTGATATTCTCCTTAAAGTCAGCATGCTGAACACTGTAGGCAATTACTACACAATGGTAGCATGAACCATACTCAAACTTACTGTCAGCCTCATTGATTAAGGCTGAAGAGGTATCTGATTTGTTATTTGTCCTCTCAAGTACAAAAAGTATTTATTAGGTGACTTGAATTTTTGTTCAGATTCTACCTCTAAAGATCTGTGTCAGTCTAAGGGCAAGATAATTAATCTTTTGAAAAGCACCTATTAAGTGCTTGCTGGGCAGTGGGCATTCAAATACAAAAGCAAAGGCAGTTCTTGCCTACAAGTAATTTACCTTCTAATGGACAGAGACCACACAAAGGAGAGTGGAAACCAAAAGTGCCCTTTTTTAAAAGGTGCAAAATATATAATATTTTTTCCCTTAAATTTAACAGCATTGTAAATAAAATATTTAATAAAATCAGTATTAAGGACACAATCCTGGGAACATGTACAGTGAAACCATTATGTGAACTTTGGTGATTGCTTCTGAGAGTTCATGATGATAAGGAAGGGAGGGATTGGGTCTAAACATATACTCTGTGACTACTTTCTGTCTACTTAATGAGTAGTGAAGAAAAGACTTTTGATTGACTGCTGAGCTGGAACTTAGTATATAAACAAAAACTGGTAGATCGGATCCCTATCAGATCCCCATCCCTGATGGCGATCTAGGGAAGGGTTACTGTAAGTCTTTAGGTAGGGAGAAAGGTAGCACCTGTACCCTATTTTGAATATGTGAACGTACTGTTGCTTCTCTCCTTGTTACATCTTGGCTTTCCTATTCTTAAGGGAAAGAGGATGGAAGGTAGAATGACCTTTTGGGCTTTGAAGGGTTAGAAGAACAGAGTACATTAGCAACTACAGTCTTGCCATTTTATCTTCAATATTTTTTATATCAAATCCTTTCTTTCCATTCACCTAGGTAATACTTAGATTCAGGCCCTCATCACCTTTTGCCTAGGTTATTATAATAGTCTTCTGATTGGTCTCTCTATCTCAAGTCTCTTTTTTCCTTCCAATCCATCCTAAACACTCTGGCCAAAAACATTTTCCATAAATAGATTTGACCATATGACTCCTCTACTCAACCAACTCCAGGATTTTCTGTTGCTTTTAGAATAAAATATAAACTCCTCTGCTTAGCTTTTAAAACCCTATACAACCTGGCCGAAATCTATCTTTCAACCAATCAACACATATTTACTAAGTACCTATTATATGTCAAGAACTGTGGTAGGCAGTGGAGCTAGAAGTTCAATGAATGAAAGAATCCATGTTCACAGTGAACTTGCTTTCTAATGGGGAGACAAGTATATATAAAAACACATACATAACATAAATATAAATTTAATATATGTGCATGTGTATATATAATATGTGCATATGTATGTATATATGTACACACATAATACATATGTATGTGTACATGTGTATATGTGTGCATATATAACATATGTATATATGTATATGTGTATATATACTATATATATGTGTGTGTGTGCGTATGTATATATGTAGTAGCTACATGGTACAGTGAATAGAATACCAAATACCAGTATTTTTGCCATAAAAATCCCAAATGAGGTTACTACTGAAAAATGTCTGAACAACAATAGATATGTATGTGTGTATGCACATATCTGTTTTTTCCGCTTATTGAGTCCATCACCTTTATGACAGGAGATAGGTAGTATACTTAGTCTTATAGTTGGTCATTGCATTGAGCATAGTTCTTACATCTTTCAAAATTGTTTTTCTTTATATTAGTTGTTATATAAATTATTCTCCTGGTTTTGATCATTTTTCGTTTCATAATTTCTTACAATGATATTCTATTTCATTCATGATACCATGATACTATTCTCCAAATCATTGTAACAACTTTAGTTTACAGTTCTTTGCTATAACAAAAAGAGGTGTACAACAGTAACAGCAACATTGTGTGATGATCAACTCTAAATGACTGTGCTCTTTCAGCAATACAATAATCTAAGACAATTCCAAGACAATTCATGATGGTAACTGCTATCCACATCTGGAGGAAGAATTGATGGAGTCTGAATGCAGATTGAAGCAAACTATTTTAACTTTTTTTCATGTTTTTCTTCTTTTTTGTTCTGTTTCTTCTTTCACAACATGACTAATATGGAAACATGTTTTACATGATCACACACACACACACACACACACATATATATAAAACCTATATCAAATTGCTTAGGGAGGGGAGAGTGGAGTAAGAGAAAAAAAATTGAAACTCAAAATCTTGTAAGAAGATTAATTGGAAAAAATAAAATAGTATTTTAAAATATTTTTGTATGTATGTGTCTTTTTTCTTTGATCTCTTTGGAGGATAGACCTAGTAGTAGTATTAATAGGTCAAAAGGCATTCATAATTTAGTGATCTGGGTCGGGGGCGGGGGTGTGTGTGTCTATAATTGTATATTGCTTTCTAGAAAGGATGAACCAATTTTTTTTTCCCACGAACAGTCCATTAACATGCCTATTTTCTTGAAATCCAAGAAGGATACTTTGGACTAGAAAATTATAGGTTTGTCAAGTGGGGCCATTGGGGAATAGACTGGTATTCTCCATTCAAGAAAAATGTTAGAACTGATTTGATCATGGCTCAGATTCCAGGAGTGGAGGAGCATAAGAAGGCAAGGGTAATGCAGTAAGATGACAAAACAGCCAGGTTGTGAGTAGTGGGTAAAGGGAAGCTTGAGCCTTCTCTGGTATCAGTTAACTTGTTTGTAAAAATAAGTGAATTGCATTGAATCATCTCTAAGGCCCTTTCTAGCTCTAACAACCTATGACAAATGTGGGGGGTATAGCTGAAGAACTTGAGTTTGTGACTCTTCTTGGGGACGTCAAAGACTTTTTTTTCTTTCTTTCAGATAGCATAATGTAATCTTGGATTCACTTTGGAAGAAGGAAGGGTATTTCTAAATCCGAAGCAAGAGTTGCCTTGGATGTCGGTTACTTGCTGGCTCTTTGATAGGACCAGAACTTTACCCACAGAAGTCAAACAAGAGGAAGAGCCAGGATGTTTTTTAAAAATACAAACTGGCACCAGGACAGAGAGTGCTTTTCCATCAGGTTTCTCACTGAGATTTCTAGCTTCATTTTTTGTATTAATGACCTATGGAATCCTCTTGGGACAGCATCATGTGAAGGATAATGGATCTCTGTGAGGAAGCAGGAGTGTCTTGCTTACTTGAAGGAGGTTAATGACCTCACACATCTCCAGAGCACAATTCTAGCACTTGAAAACAAGCATCCAAGCTTGCAGAGAGCCTTAAATCATTTTTCATGTGCAGAAGCTGAAGTATGCTTACAGCTTACTGAAAAAAGACAAAGAAAAACCCAGTCGAAAGAGAGGATAGCAGGCATCTAGATTCTCTGTGTTGGCTTAGACCAGAAGCTCTAGAAGTGTGATATCCAAGACCTTTTCAGGGTATCTCCAGGACAGAACTATTTTCATAATAATGCAGAGAAAGTATTTGCCTATTAAAACACACTATTTTCTAACTACATTTCTGTGTGAGGTTAGAATCTCTTCATCTTCTGCAACCAAAACAACCTATCACAATGGATTGAAAGCAGAAGCAGACATGAGAATCTGTCTGTCTTTATTAAGCCAGATTTTCAAAAAGATATATTAAAAAATATATAAAAGAATGCTACTCCACTATTTTTTTGAAAAATATATTTAAAATATTAAAAATAAAATATTCATTAAATATTATTTATTTAACATGTAATAGGTTGGTTATCTATTTTAGATGAATAGCTAATTACTTTTAAGCTGATCAGTTTTAACTTCTAATGTAGTAAATATTGATACATATTACCCCGTATAAACAAAAGTTATTTTAAGGTCTCATTTTTTATGAATGTAAAGGGATTCTGAGACCAAAAGTTTGAGAGCCACTAGTCTAGAAAACGAAATAATCCTATTCCATTTCTAGCATGAAAATCCCCAGGACTAATGCATAAGAACTTTATAAAAGGCTGTTTACTTTGAGTTCCAGCGAAAACAAGTTTCTCTTCCTCCTTCTTCCTTCTTCCTTCCCTTTCTCTGCTTCACCTGGCCTCAGATTTGGGATAGGGAAGCTTCAACTTTCCACCGTCAAATACTAGACTGGGGCAAAGCCCTGATTCCTCTTAAGGATTCCAGTGATTCACTCTGTAGTTGTCACCGTCCTCTCAGTATTCCACAGTTCTATTCTAATTGGTCTCTCACACAGTTTGATTCTTAGTATTAGGAGTTTTTGTGATAACAGAGCTCCCAATCAGAATCCTTCAAGGCTGGGCTCACAGGACAATCTTCTAGTTGTTTGTAGTAAAAATAAAACTAGGGGGAAAAGGGGAAGAGAGTAAGCATTTATTAACATCCACTATATGCCAGGCACAATGTTAAGCACTTTATGAATACTCGCTCATCTGACCCTCACAACAATGCTGGGAGGTAGGTGCTAGTATAATCATCATTTTACAGTTGAAGAAACTGAGGCAGACGGAGATCAAGTGACTTGCCCAGAGTCACACAGCAATTAGGTGTTTGAGGCTGGATTTGAACTCATCTTCCTAATTCCAGGCCTAGATCTTTACTCACTATTTACCTCACTGTAAACTGTTTTATTAATATCCTTTCTAATCCAAGTTTCTGTCCACAGTTAGCTCAAATTAGCTTCCTGTCCCACGTATTGGACAAATCACAACCTCTTCTCGGGAGGGAATGGGCAGCCCCTTAGGCTAAGATGACTTTTTTGTGACTCTAAGGTCCTTATCTAAGAAGGGAAAGCTCCCTTAAAGACAGGGCTTCCCCACCCCCACCCTCACCCCCAGGCTGTATTTTCCCCTTTAGGGAGAGGAGGAGCTTAATCCTATTAATCAACCCCTACCAGTCTCAAAATGAGTAGGAATTAATTAGATAATGATATATGAAAGGCTTTGATCTGGGTTTGTGAAAGGGAAGGAGAGAGGTTATTTACTAATAGACTGGATTCAACATGCTCCTTGTATAGTTTATCCCAAGAAATAAAAATTGAATATAAGGCAAGTGTTCCCACGCTAGACAATCAGGACTCCAGCACAGAAAGACAATAAAGCACACAGAAGGATAAACAAATGTTCACACCAAATCTTAGAACACTAACACTAGTAGATATCACCCTGAAGCTTGAAAAAGCATGTATAATGAATATTAAATGTATGAAACTCATCATTCCACCACATTGTACAGGTCAGAAGAGGGTTAAGAAAGTCTGAGACAGATGTGTAGAGGACAATTCCACAGAGACACTGTATTATTTACATCATCTAATTCAAATACTCCTAAAGACATTCAAACACTTTCATTGACAGGGGGGCTTCCTTCAAGATGGTGATCCCTTTACGCCTCAGCAGATGGTATTCATGAGATGCTATGGTCAAATAATACCATCACCTGGTGAGGAACCTTTCTGAACTTGGATTGTTTCTATTTCAGGTGACAACCAGCCTTTTACTGGGCTTGTGTACCCTTTGAGAACCCAAAGAAACCTCTGTGCCACAACTGGAAATTTTTTAAAGCACCTAGTTCGCTATCAGACCCTGGATAGGGATTCATAACCTGCTGAGGTTAAAGAAATGGGAAGCAATAATAGTTTCCCTTTGTGTCATTGTCAGAATATTGATCAGAGGTCTAAGCCAATATGGCACCCTTATCAATAAGCAAGTATTTAGTAAGTGTCAGGCACCAGAAATAGAAATGAAAATGGAAAATTGTTCCTCTCATCATGGAGCTTATATTCTAATAAGGGACATAACATTTCTACACATAGATACATTCTAGGTGCCTATGAAGTATACAAATGGAACTTTAGAGAAGACAGCAGGTGGGACCAAGAAAGGCCTCTTGCCGAAAGAAGATGGCTCTGAAGCAGAATCTTGAAGAAAGTCAGAGATTCAGAGTCTGAGGGATGAAAGAGAAATTCATTAGTACAAAGACACAGTCTTCATAAGTAAAGAAGAATGAGTTGGCCAATGTGGCTCCTGCACCATTCTTGTCCTTTAACATCAGTATTGTAAATGGGTCTGACCATTTTATTTTAACTTTGATTCAGATCAGAGAAGCTTTGATCACACATTTTCTTCGCATATTCTGACTTTATCCTTCAAAAATCAAGGTGATCTTAGTGATCCCACTCTTCTGGATATCAGTTTTGGAACCATGAATGAAAAGTGACAATACTGTTTGTACCCTTTGGCCATAACAATTCCATTCCTGGGCATATACTCCAAAGAAGTCAAACAAAGCTTCAGTATGTATCAAAATATTCATAGCAGTATTCTTTGTGGTAACAAATAACGGGGAACAAAGTGAGTGGCCATTAATTAGGTTAAAAGCTGAAAAAAAATGGTCTATGAATGTAATACAATAGTACTGTACCTTAGGAAATGAGAGGAGTAATGGAAAGAGAAGTGAGGAGAATCAAGAGTACCTGGGGTACAGTTGTATCTCTTGACACATACTGGCTGTGAGACTCTGGGTCAGTCACTTACCCTCTTGGTGCCAACACATCAATGAAGTCTGACAGTGTTTCACATTCAGTCACACATTTCCTAGGAATCTGAGAGTGGGAAAGAACTTCTGGGGGACATCTGTTTCAAACCAAACTTGATAGTTGGTAATCCAATTCCTGGTTTAAGACCTTTAATGAGGGGGATTCCATCACCCACATAAGACAATGGACTCTACTCTTCAATGGTGCTTAATGGTTAGGAAATTTCTTCCTAAAATGAAACCTAAATTAGACTCTTTGCAACCTTCACCCCCTGCCTCAGCTTCTCCCCTCTGGGGCCACAGTCTAATTAAAATGAAATCCCTTCAGGTACTTGAAGGAATGAATGGATGAAAATGAACATTATCAAGTGTTTCTCACATACAAAGTTGTGTATGAAAAACTGGGGATATAAATGGGAAGTCACTGCTTTCATGTTCCCTTTGAATTTCCTTTTTTTTCTAGGCTAAATTACCCAGTTCCTTCAACATATGCTGCTATGACATAGATTCAAGACCCTTCACCTTCCCCATTATTCCCTCCTGGACACTCTCCAGTTTAGCGACATCCTTCTCCTTGAACAATACTTGTGATGAGGTCTGAGAAGGGCAGCATTCAAAGGGCTATCACTTCCTTCATTCTGGAACTGAGGCTCCTCTTTCTAGCCAAGGATCGCATTAGTTCCTTAAGCAGAAGCATCACACTGCTGACTCATACCGCATTTGCAGTCCACTAAAACCTCTCCGTCTTTTCCAGACAGAGTGCTTCCTAACCATGCTTGTTCCATTCTGTTCTTAAGCTTGAGACGTCAGTCAACAACTTCTACAAAGGAGAGAGGAAGTCTTTTCTCATCTCTCCTGCAGGTCTGGGATTTGTCATTTTAATATTGTTGTTGTTGAATCACTTTCAGTTGAATCAGAGTGACCCATTTGCCATTTCCTTCTCCAGCTCATTTTCCAGGTGAGGAAACTGAGGCAAACAATAGATTTGAACTCAGGTAGATGAGTCTTCCTGACTCCAGACCTGGCACTTTATCAACTGGGCAACCTAGCTGCCCTTTGTCATTATAATAACAGATTGAATTTCAATTTTATTATTATAGTTCTTTCCACTTACATTGTTGTAATCACTGTGTATGTGGTTTTCACGCTTTTACTCATTCTCTTTTCTTACCACAGAGAGAAAACCACTTGGTTCTCTGATCTAGAACTTGGATATAGGATTTCCAACAATGGTTTTATAGTACTCCAAGAATGTCATATATGCCAGGGGACATACTATGTGATACTCCAAGCTTAATTCATCTTAGATATGTATGTACACACATATATGTGCCTTAAATATACTTACATATAAATACATATATACATGTATGTATATATGTATATAGTACTTTGGGGCCTGG
The DNA here is from genome assembly GCA_028646575.1 of Pseudocheirus occidentalis. Classification (NCBI taxonomy): domain Eukaryota; kingdom Metazoa; phylum Chordata; class Mammalia; order Diprotodontia; family Pseudocheiridae; genus Pseudocheirus; species Pseudocheirus occidentalis. The sequence goes on along the minus strand of CM053594.1, from coordinate 292,761,679 downwards.
AAATGTCTCAACATCCAACAAATAGAAGAAGGTGGCAAAACTGGGCAAAATTTTGGAATCATAGGTCTAGGCAGTGATGAAAGTGCTACCTTCCCTCTCCTTCACTATTATTCATGCCTGCAGTTAAAAAAAAAATCCTGCTAGAATCTTAGTTACATAATTGCTCTTTTTGCCTCAAATACGAATATAGTCCTTGATTTTCCTGTCTGTATTTAGAGAAATTCAGGGAATGAAATGCAGAATCTTCTGCTCCTGCAATTTGGTGGAACATTTTGGCCTCAGATATTAAATCACACCCTGACTAGCTCTCTGCAGCCTGAGTGACAGGAAGGGTAATGGCGGCTGTCCAACTATTTTGGACTAAAAAAGACACTGAGCTTTGAAATCTAAAATTTCTGTATGATAACAAAAGTGTTTTACTGTTTTAAAAGTACTTTTACCATCTATCATCATTTGCTCTTCTCTTCCCTATAACCCTGTAACATAGGCTATAACTACCTTCATTCTCATTTTTTTGCAAGCAGACTCTCAAAAACACCATGGTATTGCTAGTTAGCAAAGGGGACTACAGTTTTCAAATTCTAAATAAGAAGGAAAATGTTACCATTGCCCATCTCAAGGGAAATTGAAATGAATTGAGTTTATTTGATTTTGGAAGGAGGACTGATTTAAGCCAGCTTGAATGGAAAATGGCAATTATTGAGTATAGCCAGAGCTATTATCCCCCACTTTTATGCCTTTAACTTTCTTGATCCAAGCAAGTAAACTGTAGGATGTTTTGTAATATAGCTCATTAAAAATATTACTTTCACCATAATGACCTGCGCAGTTCCTCAGATAATCTTCTTGCTTATGGAGCTGCTCAAATGAAGGAAATCGAAGAATGTAGGCAAGCCAAGCATCTCCATGACAACACCTTTTATTAGGGGAGGAAAACGTTAGAAGTCATTTTCTATATAGAATATTCTGAAATTGATCATTATAGCTGGCGTTTATACAGAGCTTGCTATGTGCCAGACACTGGGCTAAACACTTTCCAATTATTATCTCATTTGCTTCTCACACCAACTCTGGGAGGTAGGATATTATTATTCCCATTTTCCAGATGAGGAAACTGAGGCAAACAGAGGTAAAGTGACTTGCCCAGGGTCACACAGCTAGTGTCTGAGGCTGGATTTCAATTTAGGTTTTCCTAATTCTAAACCTGATGCTCTATCCACTGCACCACCTAGCTGCCCTGTAGCATATGTACAATACTCTTTTTCTGTTCTGTTCTATTTCACATGTATATGGAAATGCCCATTTTATATAGTGCTTGCTAAATGCAATATAAAGATTCAAAAAAAAATTGGAAAAATAATTTAATGGTTGTGGTGTTATTTAGAATTATGTTTTAACTTTTGAATAATAGAGTTGAAAAGACCAAGGGAAGGTGAAATAACTAGCCAGCTATTCTCTATGCTACAGAATATGTTCCCTGCCTCCTCCTCCCCCAAGATTTTGACTTTTGTATTGTTATCTGCTCTTGCTTCTAAGACCAGTATGAATCCTTAAAAAAAATCTGCTAGACAAGGTCCCTTTTGGAGAACCACTCTCTTGTTTATGCCATTCCTTCTATATTTTCATTGCTTCCAGTCTTTTCCCCTTTGAAATGATTTTTCACATATTTACCATATTAACACACGAGTTTGATCATGATGCTCTTTTGCCCAGAACTATTCAGTGGTTCCTTACTATTACCTCTAGGTAAAATATAAATTCAGCCTGACATATCCCATAATCTGGCTTCCTTACCACTTTCCCAAACAGTTCTCTCCTCTCTGATTGGAAGGCTAAAGGGTAGATTATCTCTTCTTACCAATGTCTTCTTTTATAGAAAGCAGAAACTGGACTCAATTCACTCCACTTTGCATCATCTGCTTTGCCTGGTTTCAACTCCTTGAAGACACTTCCACACTGGGTACCCCCTGGAATCCCCCAGTGTACTTTACTACTTCCTTCTGTGTGTTGTCTCTTCCTTTAGACTGTAAAGTGCTTGAAGGCAGGAACTGTCCTTTTTATAAATTGTATCACTAGTGTTTGGCACCATGCCTGCCACATAGTAGCACTTAATATTTATTGGATTGGATTTAATATTATTTTCTTTTATATATTCAATGCTCCAGTCAAACTGGTCTAGTGACTAACTGTTCCCCACATTTGACGTTTCACATCTTTTCTTTGCCTGGATCTGGAATGCATTCCATCCTCACTTCCCTTCTTAGCATCTCTAGCTTCCTTCAAGGTTCAATGCCAGCAAAGGTCTTTCATGATGGTTTAGCGCTCACTCTCCTATAATTATTTTGCATTGTCTTCTCTGTGCACATACTGTATCTCCCTTAGGAGACTAAAAGTGACTGCAGAATGAGGACTTGTTTTTTGTTTTTGTACCTCAAATGCTTAGCCTGGTGCCTTGCATATTGGAGGCCTCTAATAAATATTTGTTAAATTGTAATTTTGTCAGAATTTCACTCCTGGGAATATCTCCTCCTTTTGGTCCAACTTTGTACCTTTCATGTCTCATTCAAATCTTTCCATCCAAATCTAGGTTGCATTACAGGCTCTACCTAGCTTTCTCTTTCTTATCTATCAAGAATTCAAAGATGGAATAGTCCCTCGCTCCCAAGATTCCCATAATTTCTATTTTGACAACCAATTCCTCTCCATTTATCAGAATTAGGTCCAAAATAGCAATCCATTGCTTCTTCTACCATTTGAAGAATGGAGTTATTAAGGAAATTTAAGAATTTATCAGCTGCTCTACTTTTAATAGAAAAAAAAGAACCTTTGAAAATACTACAGTGATTGAAGTCCCTCATCACCAATATATCATGCTACCGTGGTAGAATTTTGATTTGTTTTCTAGACTCATCATTTGTTTCCCACTTCTGGCTGGGTTGATGACAGAACACTCCCAAAGCAATAGCAGTTTTTTTTCTCCTTCCATTGATCCTTATCACCAAATTCAATCCACCATGCTCTCTTCACACAAGTTCTTAATGTATCATGTGCCTTCACCAGTACTTTTAGTTAAGTTATTCCTTCTGAGTAAGGTGAACCCCTTTATGAAGCACAAACCACATCCCACTAAGTCTCAAAATTATCTATGATACTGATTTCACCTCTTTGCATCAGATCAGGATTAGCTGGGACATAACCAGGTAATGGGACAGAAGTCATTCAAGATTTTAGATAGGTTTTTATTAAGCAACATTTATGACAAATCTTGGTGCTTCATTGGAGTCCATACTATGTCAAGAGGTCTAGAGGAAAGCCTCCTCACACATTAAAATAAACCCTGCAGAGGATTTCCAGGAGAAGATGAACAGGAGGGCAGAAGAAAAGAATATATAAATACGCTGCAGTAAGCATTGATAGAGGGAGTGATCATAAATACTAAATGTACTGAAAAGATCAAAGTAGTTAAGCAAAGTAGTTAAGTAGATCAAAGCAGTGAGGAGCAAAAGATTTGCTTGATCCTTAAACTAGACCCCCTCCGTAATTCTGTCATCAGATTTCTATCTGCTAGTTTACAAAGGAGGAGATAGTTGATGCAGTGGATAGAGCACCAGGTCTGGAGTTAGGAAAACTAATCTTCCTGAGTTCCAACTGGCCTCAGATACTTACTAGCTGTGTGACCCTGGGCATGTCACTTAACCCTGTTTGCCTCAGTTTCCTCATCTGTAAAATGATCTAGAGAAGGAAATGACAAATCATTCTAATATCTCTGCCAAGAAAATCCCCAAATGAGATCATAAAGAGTCAAACATGACTGAAACAACTGAAAAAACAAAAGTAGTAAGGAGAAATTAGGTCTAACTGTATAGATCACCAAAAGATCACTCACTTGTGATGAATCATTGCCCTGGGCTTATCTTTGCTTCATGGCATTAGCTGACACAATGAATGGAATACTGTCCTGAGCATCAGAAAGACCTAAGTTCAAATCCTTCCTGAGACACTTACTAGCTGAATGACCTTGGGAAAGTCACTTAACTTCACTCAACCTTAGTTTTCTCATTTGTAAAATGGGGATAATAATAGCACTGAACTCAATGGGTTGTTGTAAGAATCCAACAAGATAAAAGCTCTTTGCAAATTTTAAATTGCAACACAAATGTGACCTATTATCTTAAAAAGAATTTTTTTTTTTGTGGGGAGGGCAGGGCAATTCAGGTTAAGTGACTTCCCTAAGGTCATATAGCTAGTAAATGTTAAGTGTCTGATTCCAGATTTGAACTCATGTCCTCCTGACTCCAGGGTCGGTGCTCTGTTCACTGCATTACCTAGCGGCCCCCAGCATTATCATGATTATATCTAATTGACGTAAAAGTTCCTAGTTTTGCAGAAGAGGAAATTGAAATTCAGAGAGCCGAGGCAACTTGCCGATCCAGGACTAACTATCAAGTCTTGTGATTCCTAAGTCAGAAGTACAGTAGTATTAGGTAGGGAATCAAGATAGGGAGGGAGCTGGAAAAGCGACAGTGATTCCCAAGATGTTGCCAGTAATGGTTCATGGTGCTGCATAAAAGGTAGGACCAACATGTGCTTGAGAAAATACATTGAATCATAAGATCTGTAACAGAAAGGAAACCTAGAGATCATCTGCTCTAACGTTCCCAGTATTTAGAGATGTAGAAATTAAGGCCCAGGGAGACCAAGTTACTTCCCTAAGATGCTTATATGCAATAACAATAATCATTCTACTAGAAGTAACAGTAATAACAACTGAATCTTGTACCTGTAACCTGTGGTTCAAAGCCTATTTGCATAAGATTCTCCTCTTTGGTGGAGATTAATTACTCAATGCTTAATTACTTAATTATTTACACTTGTGTGAGGTGCATAGTTGGTTAGAACTTGACAGAAGAGAGGTTCTGGTTTTCTGGCTTTCAGCTTTAAAATAAGATGTGATAAGGAAAATATTAACATAAATGATTATATCAATAACAAACGCAATAAAAATCATATGATTATATCAGTAGACACAAAAAAAGCTTTTGACAAAACACAAAATTTATTCCTCTTAAAAACACTTGAAAGCACAGGTATGAATTAATTTTTCCTTAAAATCACAAGAAGCATCTAACTAAAATCATCAGCAAGTATGAACTGTAACAGGGATAAGCTAGAAGCCTTCCTGGTAAGATCAGGAATGAAACAAAGATGCCAATTATCACCCATGTTATTCAGCACTATCCTAGAAATGTTAGCAATAGCAATAAGAGAAAAAGAAATTGAAAGAATCAGGATAGGAAATAAATATCTCTTTTTGCAGATGATGTGATGGTATACTTGAAAAATCCTAGAGATTTGACTGAAATTTGAGTTGAAACAATAATTTTAGGAAAGGAGCAGGATATAAAGTAAACCCATATAAATCATTAGTGTTTTTATATATCACTAACAAAGTCTTACATATATGTAGAGTAACAGATATTTAATTTAAAATAATCATAGACAATATAAAATACCTGGGTGTGCATACCTGCTAAGAAAAGCCTGGGAACCAAATGAATATCATTATAAAACACTTTTTATGCAAGTAAAGTCAGATTTAAATATTTGAAGGTATATTAATTATTCACGGGTGGGTTGAGCCAATATAACAAAAGTGAAAATTCTATCTAAGCTAATCTACCTATTCAGTTCCATCCCAATTAAACTAACCAAAAATTATTTAATTGTGCAAGAATAAATAATAACAAAATTCATTTGGAAAAACAAAAGGTCAAGGATATCAAAGGAATTAATGAAAAAAAATAAAGGAAGGGGGTTTAATAGGAACCAATCTTTTTTTTTCTTGTAAATGTGCTCTTTGTTTAGTTTTGAGTTACAAATTTTCTCCCCTTCTTTCCCCTACCCCCAAGCCCAAAACAGTGATCCCATTGTAAAGCCTCTCCCACAATCTGTACCCCCTTATGTCCTCCTCCAACACCCCTCCAACTTTCTAGTAAGGCAGGGAGGGTCTCCCTAGCCCCGTCCCTGTATGTCTTATTTCCCAGTTGCATTTGAATGTATAGCTTTAAATTCTAGATTCTTGCAATTCCTCCCTTGTCACCCACTCCCACTGGAAGGAGCAGCAATTCAATACAGGTTGTACATGTGTAATTATGCAGGACATCTCCATGGTGGGCATATTGTGAGAGGCTGATTGTATGTCCCTCCTTCCTATCCTGCACCCTCCCTCCTTGTTTTGTTCTCTACCCTGTCCCTGTCCCTTTACTGAGGTGTGTGCTTCACGCAACCCTCCCCCCCACCCCGCCCTTCCCTCCATCACCTGCCCTCTCATCCCCATCCTCCCTACTCTCCTGTGTGGCAAGATACTCAGTTTCGAGTTTATGTCATTCCTTCCCTAAGCCAAATTTAATGAGAGTAAATG
>CM053594.1:292735754-292754758 GCA_028646575.1 Pseudocheirus occidentalis | reverse complement strand
TATTTTTATCCTTCATTCCAAACTCTCTCTCTCCATCCACTCCTCCCCCACAAATTAAAAAGCTAAGACACATGATATGCATTATACATATGAGGTGTTTTAATATTAACCATGATGAGAAAAAAAAGGAAGAAAAAAAATTTTTTAATGCTTCAATTTCTACTCAGAGTCTATTAGTTCTCTCTGGATATGGATAGCACCTTTCATCATGAGTCCCCAAAGTAGCATTTTTAATGTACAGGTATGATCCTATAATCTCATGCTCAAAAAACGTTCAGTGGCTTCCCAATGACTCAAAGATTGAAGACAAAGCTTCTTGATTGGCATTCAAGGTCCTCCCCTTCACAAACTAGAAGTTCCAGCTAATCTCATCTTGTCCTCCTCCACCTCAGGTGCTTCTGTGAAATCCTTTCCTTCTTTTAAGGGTCAGTTCAGGGGCTGCCCCCATCATGAAGTCCTTCCTGCTTCCCTTTGCTAGAAGTGATTCCACAAATCTTTTAATCCATCTCTTTTGACTTTCTTCTATGCACTTATCACATTCTAACTTGTATTAATCTGTCCACATGTTTTATCCTTGTACTAGACTGTATACTTCTAAAGGGAAAAGACTGTCAATTTTCATATTTGTATCTCCAGAATCTAGCATAATGCTCTGAGTCCAAACAGTCATTTGAGAAATGTTCATTAGTCTGGGAAGATATTTACATTTCCTAAATTTTAAAAATATCATTTTGTTGGTGATTTTGTACTTTAAAATCAATTTTATAATCACATATTCTTCAGAAAGTTATAGGTCAAACTTGAAGTTATAGGTCAAACTTGATTATTCATAAACATTTCTCAATTTCATTGGCTTGCTGAATCACAATTTCCTTTGAAGACTTCAAAAGGCGGCTGTTTTGCAGTTATTTCCTCAAATAACAGGAAAAAGAATGACTAAATACATTTACAACTATCATGGCAATGTAATTCAGTCATTTAAATGAGATTATTTTCTCATCACAGTGTCTCCATGACTCTATGAATGAATAAATTTAAAAAAAAAACAAACCTGCAGGACCCAGAAGTTGGAGAACCTCAGTATGTTCCATGGCCTGAAGCAACTCACTCAGTTCTGTGACTGTGCAGCCTTTTTCACCCAGAAGCTTCAGCAAACATCGGCTAGGGCTTCCTTCTGGTTCCAATACTTTAAGAGAACATTGCTCTAAGTCCAAACGACTGAAAATAAGAAGATTTTTAGGAGCTTACTTCACATGTCAATTTCTAGACTTTCATACTTTGTCAAGGGAACAAGAAGTGAAAATATAAATTCAATCTGTCATTGGGTAATCTGATCATCTGGTATTTACTGACCAAGATATCTCACAGGCCTTTTTGTCACTTCGTAACACTGGCAGGAAGGCACTAGCTCCACTCTCATCACCATCTGCAAAACTGGTACCTACACTGTGCTACATCTTCACATAACCCCTAAGGGTAGAGGCTGCCACCACCATTGAAGTGAGAAGCAGCACTACTTTGTCTGCTGCCAACATTGCCACCTACGTCCTAATCTAGTCCCAAGTCTCACAAGGTCTGTGGTGGTGAAGGAAAGATGAGAGAAAAGGCTATTCCTGCCATGCTTCTTGGGACTAACTATTGAATGTCTAGGAGTCATTACTCTCTCACCTCCTGCTCTTCTAATCCCTATGTCTCAGCTAGTCTGCTAAGGAAGGCATTCCTTTTACCTATGACCTCTCCCCCAATTCTCATCTCTATCCTGGTCAGCCCTTTCCCTTTCTAGCTCCTCACATTCTCTGCCAGGCAGAACTCCCATCCTGCTGTTTACAAACATCCTCCTAATTCTGTATCTCATTCTCTCACATCATTTGTATCTTAGTACTCAAAGAAACCCGGGCTCTTCCAAAAATAACTCATAGTTTTCTTCCCATCAATCTAATGACTTCATTTCCATCTCCTTTGCTTGGAATACAGTTCATCTCCTAACTCTTAAGTGTGAATGTTCCCCAAGACCATACGGAATTCTCATTTCTATATTTTCTCACTGGTGATTTCATCTGCTCACATGAGTTCTCAAATCTATACAGGTGTGCTCCTCCTTTTCCTTTCTGTCTCTCCAGTTCTGCATCTCCAAATCCCTGCTGAACATCTATCTCCATCTCAATATGCTATTGCTACTTCAAATTTGACATGTCAATAACTGAAGTCCTTATCTTTACCTTTTTTTTGCCCCCCCCCAAACAACAACAAAAAAAACATAACTCACCTTCCTCTACTCCTAAACTTCTCTATTTCTGTTAAGGGAAACCAGAGATTCCTACTTGCCCTGGTCTATAACCTCAAAATTCTATTCTCTCTCTTCCTCCCCAAAATCAGTTTTCAGGTCTTACTGATTCTGCCTCCGTAACATCTCTTAATCATTCCCTTTTCCTCTCATTATTCTAAATGGCACTCATTATTTCAGTGTAGGACTTTAGCAGAAAGTTAATATACTAAGTTCCAAAAATACTTGTTTCTTCTATGTCCTTGTCAAACATATCTTTTTTTCTTCTTTGCCATGAATTGAGTCCTAAAGCAAATACAAAAATTTCTAAATAACCTGCCAGCTGTTTTTAGCTCTCTCATGTGACTGTATAATACCTTTATGCTTAATATCTTTATAGAAAACTCCACTTTCCATAAGACTCTGTCTTGGCCCTGGACAATTCCCATGCCAAGCATACACTATAAATATTATGACTCCCATTTCACACTCGAGGAAACAAAGGTTCAGGAAGCTTAGGTGACTATTCCACGGACACCCAAATATTATGTGTAAAAAATAGGAATCAAAACCAAGCCTTTCTAATGGGAAAAGATGGTCAATTTTCATGTTAGTAAGCCCAGAACCTAACATAATGCTCTGAGCCCAAGCAGTCATCTGAAAAATGTTCATTAATTTGGGAAGTTATTTATATTGACCTAAGTTTGTATCCCGAAACCAAGCTGTATCCCCGACTACATCAGCAAGGCAAACATTCTATTTGCTCCCTGATCCATTAAGTATCCCCCTCTCTATGGGGGCTGTTACACCAAACATTCTAGTCCTTTCTTGAGACTCCCAAACCACATCCTTTTCCTCATCCTTTCAGTTAAGGATCTCACTTCGTATTTCACTGACCATTTCCTGAAAAGGCTGCCTTCTCCCCTCCACCTTATCTCATTCAGATAGTATACTGTCATTAGTCATCTTCCCCCATTAGCTCCTTTGTCCTGATGAAGAGATGGCACTTCTGCCCACTAAGGCCAACCTTTCTACAAGTGCCCTGGATGCCATTCCTTCAAAAAGTCTCCAGTATCTATGCCCAAAAAGCTATAAAACTGCAAACCCTTTGATCCAGCAATAGCACTTCTAGGTCTGTATCTCACAGAGATCATAAAAATGGGAAAAGGACCCACATGTACAAAAATATTTATAGTAGCTCTTTTTGCAGCGGCCAAGAACTGGAAATTGAGGGGATGCCCATCAACTGGGGAACGGCTGAACAAGTTGTGGTATATGAAAGAAATGGAATACCATTGTGTTTGAAGAAAGCAGGTAGACTCCAGAAAAACAAAGAAAGACTTAAATGAACTGATGCTGACTGAAATGAGCAGAACCTGGAGAACATTATACACAGTAAGAGCAACACTGTGCAATGACTAACTTTAATAGACTTAGCTCTTCTCAGCAATGCAAGGATCTCCAAAAGAATCATAATGGAAAATGCTATCCACATCCAGAAAAGAAACTATGGAGTCTGAATGCAGATCCAAGAATACTATTTGCTCTCTTTTTCTTTTTTGTTTCTTCTTCTCATGGTTTCTCTCATTGGTTCTAATTCTTCTTTACAACATGACTAATGTGAAAATTTAATGGGAACGTGTTTGTAGAGCCTATATCAGACTGCATACCATCTTGGGCAGGGGGAAAGGGAAAGAGAGGGAGAAAATTTAGAACTCAAAATCTTATGGAAGTAAATGATGAAAACTAAAAATAAATAAAATTTTCAAAAAAGAAAATAAGCTTACAATTTAATAAAATTACCCAGTTATAGTACAAAAAAATAAATAAAACAAAATGTAAGCTTCAAAACAAACATAAATTCTCCAGTAAACTGCCCCTGTCCTCCTCTCTTAGCTTAAATCTCACCCTGTCTACCGGCTCTTTTCCTTATGCTTCCAAATATGCCCATGTCTTCCTCATCCTTAAAAAACTCACTTGATCTTACCATTCCTACCAGCTATCCTCCTCTCTCTGTCCTCTTCTTTCTGGTTAAACTCTATGTTCAGTGCCTTCACTTCCTTTCTTCTCATCTCCCTTCTAAACATTCTTCAATGTGTCTTCTGATCTGTTACAGTCAAAACTGCCCTAGTTACCAAAGCTATCTTAATCGCCAAGTCCAATATTCTTTTCTCAGTCTTCATTCTTCTTAGCCCTTCTGCAGCATCTGATATTTGACTGCCTTCTCCTGGAGACCCTTTCTTCCCTGTATTTTAGTGACACTTCTCTTTCTTGGTTCTCTTATTTGATCTACCATGTCTTGGTCTCCTTTGCTATTTCTTCATCCATAACTTGCCCATTAACCCTAGATGTCTCCCAAGGCTCTGTCCTAGGTCTGCTTCTCTTTCTGCAGGATATTCTCTGACTTGGTGATTTCATCAGCTCCCATGGGTTAACTTATCATCTAAAGGTAGATGATTTCCACATCTATAATATCCACTCCTATTCTACCTCCAATTCATCATGAGTGGGACCAGTGAAAATATTCTCATAAAGTAAAGGAGACAGTCACCAAACTTGAGCTAGGCTTTAGTCTTGATAGGCCCAAATTTTATTTTTCTTTGTGTCTGCCAGGTGCCTGTCTTTGGTAAACAAAAGCAACAAGTAATAAATCGCCTATTTTTTGCAACAAATAATATGTCTGCCAAGTGTTTCTGTAAATTGTCTGCTTTTTGGTAAACAAGAAAAAAATGTAATCTGTGATAAGCTTACTTCTGATAAAATAATTTTGTATTGGGTAAAAGGATTGCAAGGACACACCTTCCCACCAATGGGAATGAAGGTCCTGTTACTGGGGAGATTTGGGGTTTTTTGGGTGGTCCTAGAATTGTTTGTGCAAGAGTATAAAATTGCTTGTTTGATTTTGTACTTTGCCTCCCTGCACTGGTGTATGTTCTGGGTAGGTGATGCCCAACTCTCACGAGACTTGTATAGGAATAAATAGCTTCTGTTTCTACCTGGTGAAACCTCTGTTTTATTTGGGTAAAGGTCTTTGGGATCTTCTCACACAATCATGTCCAAAAAGGAATTCATTATCTTTCCCCCAAACCAAACTTCTTTCCAGTTTTCCTATTACTGTCAAGGGTATTAGCATCTTCTCCAACATCCAGGCCAGAAATCTCAACCTCATCCTCACTCCCTCACCTAACATAACCAACTTGCTGCCAACATCTCTCCACTCACACAGCCATAATCCCAATTCATACCCTCTTCACCTCTCCCTTGAATTGCTTTAATAGCCTAACTGGTTTTCTTGACTCCAATCTCTCGTCACTCCAGTCAATCTTCCACTCAGCCACCAAGCTGATTTTTCTAAAGTGTAGGTCTGACCACACTGAATCCCCACTCAATGAGCTCCAGGGACTTCCTATTACCTTCAGGATCAAACATAAACTCTTCTGTTTCACATTTAAAGCTCTTCAAATTCTGTCTCCTTCCTAATTTTTTATACTTTACTCTTTTCTGATTTCTTATACTTTACTTTGTCCCTCATAACATATATTCTAGCTGTACTGACCTTCCTGCTGTTTCTCACAGAAAGTACTCCCATCTCCCAACTCTGTGCCTTTTCAATGATGGTCTCAGGCCTCCAGTGCTCTCCTTCAGTCTCTCCCCTCCTGGCTTCCACTGATTCAATTAAAATCCTACCTTCTGAAGGGTGCTTTTCCCAGTTCTCCCCTCCTCCACACACTGCTAGGACCTGTATATATTTTATAAGTACAATTTTATGCACGCTTTTTCCTCCACTGAGGACAGGAACCATCATATTGCCTTTCTTTAAATCCCCAGTGTTGAACATAGGTCCTGGCACATAGTAACTTCTTAATAAATGCTTGTTGATTGATTACTTTTGTCTTCCTATACTTGACCTGGGTTTCTTTAAGACTTAGCTCAAATTCCACCTTTTGCAGAAGATTTTTCCTGGTTCCCCCAGCTGCTAGTGCTTTCCCTTCTCAGATTACTTTCCACCTATGCTACAGAAAGTGTCCCAAAAATCTTAGTGCAGTTTAAAGCTTTAATTGCTTAAGCTTTAACATTTTAAATTTTTATTTAAATGTAAATTATTTAAATTGAAATAATAAATTAAAAATCCTAAATTTTTTTTAGAAAATGCTCTTATCACATATGTATTGAAGTACTTATATGTTATTTCCCTCAACACAAGGTGAGCTCCATGTGGGAAGTGCCTTTTATTGCTTATCTTCATATCCACATCACCTAGCACAGTTGGTTAATAAATGCTTGTCAACTGACACCCCAGAGTCTGCATAGGAACCTTCTCACTCAAGCAATAACTGCCTGACTCCAGATTTTGCAGAAAAGGCATTGGTGGGCCTAGACGGCCTCTGAGGTTCCTCACAAATCTGAAATTTTGTGACTCTTATGCTGATGCTCAACATAACATTTGAGGGAAAGATGTAATCAAAAAGCATTTAAGTTCCTTTTCTAATCTTCAGGTGCTATTAAAAACAAAGGAGATAAATAATACATGGAACCTGCATTCCAGGATATTATAATCTAGTTGTGCAGACAATACCATAGTATATAGGGGGGAATGAAGTAACCAGCGCAACAGTATACAATTAAGTGTTACAGCAATTCAGGGAGAAAGATTAAGTGGATACTGCAGTGCTAAGGAAGGGGAGGAGCTCTAATTTCAGAATCAGAAGACTCAGGTTTAAATTCTAGCTGGGTCGCTGATACCTCTTTGACCTTGGGCTTGAACTTGACCTCTCTGGGCTACAGTTTCCTTCTATAAAGTGAGAGGGTTGGACTTAATGGCCTCTGAGGTGTCTTCCAGTACTAATCTATCATCTTATGATCTATAAAACAATGAGGATGGATCACATAGCTTCAAAGGACTCTTCTAGGGCTAATTCTATGACCCGATGATCTTAAGGCTTCATGGAAATTTGAGCCTTGAACTAGATTTTTGAGAGAGACAGGTGATAGATAGGCAGATGGGACAAAGGATGATGGGTATCAAAGACACCTATCTCTCCAAGGTCAGTAATTTACCCAATATGCCATGCCTCTCACACTACATAATATTCCCCTCAAAAACATGGTACTCATAAATGCTTCATCTGCAATTAAAGACCCTGGGGTTGAAATCAGGCTCTTGAAACCTGCATAACCATGGCAAGTTACTTAACCTTCCTGGGTCTCAGTTTCCTCATTTGTAACATGGGGGACTAGACCAGATGATGTCTGAGTCTCTTTCAGCTCTATATATGTGATTCTGTGTGAATGAACTCCTCTACTTTTTTTTTATTCCATTCCTTCTATGTGAAATACCTCCCTCCCTATAACTGTCAAAATCCTAGCCATCCTTCAAATCACAACTTAAGTCTTCTAAGAATATTTTACTGATCGCATCTCCTCTGAACTACCACATGCCTGTTTGTACAACCCTAGGTGCCTGTCACATACTGTTTTATTACAATATGGTACAATGGAAAGTGCACTGTAGGTTTTCAGAAGAAATCATAGCTATCAACAGACAAGCAAAAATGCTCTAAATCACTAATGATTACAGAAATTAAAAGAACTGTGAGGTTCCACATCGCTCCCATCAGATTGGCTAAGATAATGGAGAAAAAAAGTGACAGATGCCAGAGGGGATGTGGGAAAGTAGGTACGCTAATGTACTGCTGGTGAAGCTGTGAACTGATCTGAACTATTGGAGAAAACAAGTTGGCCCTATGCCCAAAGGACTACAAAACTGCGCATAACCTTTGGCCCCAAAATGCTGCTATTAGGTCTCTATGCCAAGAGATCAAAGAAAAAGGGACAAGATCCATACGTAGAAAAATATTCACAGCTCTTTTCCTGGTGCCAAAAAACAGAAATGGGGGAAGCCTACCAGCTGGAAAATGACTTAACAGTTATGACATATGCTTTTAATGGAATACTATAATGCTGTAAGAAATGGTCTCAGAATGCCCTAAGTAATGGTGAAGAGTACAGTTTTAGAAAAACCTGGGAAGACTTATATGGACTGATATAAAGTGAAATCAACAGAACTAGGAGAACACTATACACAGTATTGGCAATACTTAATGATAATCAACCATGAAAGACTTAGTTATTCTGATCAATACAATGATCAAGGATAGTTCCAAAGGGCTCATGATGAAAAATGTTATCCACCTACAGATGGAGATCTGAAGGACTCTCAGTACAGATTGAAGCACACTTTTCTTCTTTTTCCTGCTTCTTTTTTTCCTCACAACATGGCTAATGTGGAAATGTTTCACAGAACTTCATATGTATAATGAGTATCATATTTCTTGCCTTCTTAATGGGTGGGAAAGGGGCTGGAAGGAGGATACAATTTTGAACTGAAAATAAGAATTAAAAAGGAAAAAAGAAAATTGAAAAAAAAAAGTGCAGAGAACTTAAGAGTCAAGAGGCCCTGGGTTTGAATCCTATTTATTAATATTTATTATCCCTGACCTCAGGCAAATCATTTTATCTCTCTGAGACTCATCCATGAGACATAAACTTTCAACTCTAGGTCTATGACCTTGTATTTTGTTACTTTTGTGCCATTTCATCCACCAGACTGCAAACTTCTTGAAATTAATATATGTGTCTCCTTTACCTCTCTACCCTCAAATGCTTATCAGAGGGCCTTGCACATAAAAGAAGCTTTAAAAATAGTCACTGAATCTGTTTTCCTCTATATATCCTGTCTGGCCATAGTTGTTTCACATGGTCTCTCCAATCGTACTGAGCTCCTTGAGAGCAGGGACTTGGTTTGTAGGGACTTTGTAATCTCAGGTTTAACAGAGCCTTTGGAACATAAGAGGAGGCAAAACAAATACTTACTGATTGACCAAATTAATTATACCAGTCCAGTCCTTATCATGTTACTCTCTCCACAAACACTGTTTCCTTCTATTCATTCTTCTGATCCGATCACCTTTTACCCTTTTTGACTCGTTCCTCCTTTCTTTCTATTCAAATCATGTTTTTCTCGATGTCTTTTAACCTCACATGAATCCAACATTTCTGGCTCTTTAACTTTCACCCCCTACAATATTCCTCTTTCTCTGGTCTCCAGACTCCAAGCATTTTCTCTGGCTGTCCCTCCCTTTTCTGCCCCGACTACTGACCTGCTTTGGCTTCCTTTAAGTCCCAGCTAAAATCCCACCTTCTACAGGAAGCCTTCTTCAACTGCTATTTCCTACTTACCCCGCACATAGCTTGGGGCGTGTGTGGGTGTTTGCGGGTGGTCTCTCCCATTAGACTGTAAGCTCCAGGAGGGCAGGTACTGCCTTTTGCCTCTTTTTATATCCCCAGCAACAGGCACAGTGCTCAGCACGTAGAAGAGGCTTAATCAATCAATGTTTACTAAATCAAACTGGTCCCACTTTACTCTACTCTTTGGCGTCGGCGGGTTGGAGGGTTCTCAACACACTCAAAGCTCCCTAACCTTCCCGTTTCTGCCTTCCCACCACTCTTCCTCCCCAACATTTTCCCATCCAAGCCTCGGCCTCCAGCTGTCGTTCTCTCTCCCTAGTCCTCCACCTGCACTTCGCTCCCCCTAGGTGAGGTCCTCCGGCCCCGCCCCCTGCCTCTCAGACCCCTCTGCAGCCCCTCATCCATCCCGGCCCCGCCCCCGGACACCTGAGCCTGTAGCGCCCGCGGCTCCCCGCGAGCTCCGCCAGCTTCTTCCAGCCCCTGCCCTCGGCGGCTCGGTCCAGGGCGTCGCTGAGGCCCCGCAGCGCGGGCTCCCGCAGCCGGTTAATGTTGACGGCACCTGGGGAAGGGGTCGCGGTGGCGGCGGGCGCCGGGGAGGGCGCCGGTGGCGAGGGCTGCAGCGTGTGTCCCCACAGCGACATGTCCCCCACTCCGGCGTCCTGTCCCGTCACGCCGCACCCCCTACGCCCCGGAGCCACCTTCCGCTCCTCGTCCTCTGCTCACTTCTCTTTCCCAGGACGGGGCGGGGAGCGGGGGCGGAAGGACACGTCAGAGGGCGTATCACCACACACGCGGAGGAAGCTGCTTCTCTCCCGGGAGAGACAGGTTCTCCCCGCTCCCCACCCCCTCCCCGGCCCGGGCCAGCTGGCGAGGCTCACGCAGGGGGAGCCCATCGCGCACAACGGCGTGCATGCGTGGGTCTCGCTCCTCTCCCGGTGGGCGGTTGGCGAGGAAAGTCCCCCGCCGTTGTCCCCGCCCCTTGTGCCAGTCCCACGCGACCCGCGGCGGGCTCTTCAAAACCAAACCAAAAAAATAAAATAAAATAAAACCCTACAAAAATTGGAGGCTGAGGCTGGGTGGGGCGCGGGGCTGCCGAGGGCAGGAGGAGGGGAACCCCAGCTGACGGCGGAGCGAAGGGCGGGGGCAGGAGGGATGGCAGCAGCCGCCCCCGCCCGGGATCGACCTGCTGGGCTTCGGAGGAGGGGGCGTGTAAGAGCCGGCATACGTGGTTACTTGGCACTAGAGGACAGAACTCGCAAAATGGGCAGATAATGCCCCACTCTATGGAAAACTTTAATAACCTTTCCCAGAAGCTGAATGGGCCACCTCCGTGGGAACTTCCTTTCTAATCAGTGGAGGTTTTCAAGCTGAAGTCCGACGACCCCTCCTGGGACACGTCGTAGGGGGCTTTGTGCCTCAGGTTGGGGTTGGGGGGCTGAAGTAGAAGAGGCTTATCTATTCTGATTGACTCCATGAACTTGTCCATGGGGTTTTCTTGGCAAAGACAGTGGAGTGGTTTGTGCCCCTATTTTCACAGATGAACTGTGTCAAAGGACTTGCCCAAGGTCACACAGCTAGTAAACGTGTGTCTGGATTTAACTCCCATCTTCTGACTGCTGGTGCAGGTGCTCTTTGCACCAAACCAGCTAGCTGCTCCAGTGAGGAGGTACAACAAAATAATAAAGTCAAAGTAGCACGCAGACAAGCGATTCTTTTAGCAGAGCATGCGGTTGCGGGCCTTTCAGGGTTCTCTGCAGCCAAGAACCCAGAACTTTGGTTTTTACCCAGGTATACAGTTTGGAGGGAATGAAAGACAGGATGAAAGGGTTGAGATATCTGGTTTTTTATTGAAGGAGACCTGGAGACGAGGGGAGGATGAGGGTCTTAAGGGGATTGGAGGACAACAGGACACGCTGAGGTGAAGGAAAAAGGTAGTTTTGTGACATTCTTTAAAGTCGAATGGGGGGGGGGTGAAATCTTGTGGCTTCTCCAAACTCAAATGATTTTGAGACTTAGCAAAATGATGGATAAAAGCAAAATGGAGTCATTGATGCTATTTCAATGCTATTTACAGACGTCCCTTCCAAATCTGATGTTCTTTGATTCTATATAGATGGTGTGTCATGAAGGATAGAGAGTCGCACAATCCAGGCTCCAGTCCTGCCTTTGACACATCCTGGCGGTGTAGTCCCTAAGCAAACAATTTAATCTTTCATTTCTCTTGGAAACTCTCTAAAGATGAAGTTGCAGAGAAGATGCCCACCCATTGGTAGAGGGAATTCTCTAACCCTGTGTAGCAGGGATATTTAACCTGGGGTCTGTGAACTTATACAATTTTTTTTATAACTATACTTCAATGTCATTTAATATAACCATATTTCAATATCATTTCCTCAGCAATCCTTTGTATTTTCTGCATTTTAAAACAGAGGAGTCCAATGGTTTTACTAGTCTCCCAAAGAAGTCTAGGACACAAAGGTTAAGAACCTCTTATGTATAGTGACAAGTAAATTATAAGTACTCAAGTCAATCTCAGATTTCAGTTTGGCACAATTCTACATGTCTGGCTTTCCAACTCTGATCTTTTCCACTCCCAGATAGGTTATCTGTCTTAACATTAGTTGGAGCATATATCAGGTTGGGCTTATAAGGCAATGAGCATGGCATGAAGTGCTAAATCAGTGGTATAGGCAGTAAGTGGTAAGGGAATTAAAGGAGATTATCATGGCTAGACAAGTCACAAAAGTCATCACAAAAAATTAAGCCATGAGTTTATCTGAAGGATAAATATAATGTGGAGGAATGGAGAGAAGGTGGAACAACAACGCTCCTCTACACTAAGTAAGCATTTAATACATGTTTGTTGACTGACTGACTACAGGGGCTTGAGGAAAGGTTTGGAGTTGATGTCAAACATGACATATATTCCATTACAACTTAAGTCTGTTTAGCAAATAAGTAATGTTGGTAATATTGGTGGAGGAAGGAATTCTTGGGAAAGAGTGCTGGCTCTGGAGTCTGAAGATCCAGATTCAATCCAGCCTCTCTTACTACCTATTTGATGCAGGGCAAGGCATTTAACTTTCCTGATACTGAGTTTGCTCATCTGTAAAATAAAGGGATTGGACTTGATGGCCTATGAGGTCACTTCCATCTCTCTGATTTTATCTTTTCAGGCAGCTGAAAGTACAGTTGGTAAAGTAGTAAACCTGGAGTCTAGAAGACCAGGAGTTTAAATCCAACCTCAGATACTTACTAGCTATATGACCTTGGGCAAGTCACTTTACCTCTGCCTGCCTCCGTTTTTTGCATAAAGTAGGGATAATACTCAACCTCCAACATTATTGTGAGAGTAAAATGAAACAATATTTGAAAAACGCTTTGCAAACTTCAAAATGATAGCTATTGTAAGTTGTTTTTAAGGACATTAACACATTGTATACTACTTGTTATGTATTGATTGCTAGTGTTCTGTTACTTAAAGTTGCTGTCTACTATGAAATATTTTATAAGCAGTTAATCAGAGTTAGTATGATGCATAGTACTTAAAAATAGCAAAACTGGATTTATTTTAAAATATTCTATAATTTGGGCTTGAAAAGCCCAAAATATTGCCTTCCCCATCAGTTTAATTAATGAGATTTTAATGTGTATGGCAGCAGAGTACAACAAAACAGTTCACTGAGATGCAGGAAGAAAATATTGGAATTTCTATTTTAAATTAAAAACAAGTACATTAAACTTTGCTAATATTTCATATATGAATTGACATAGCTACCCGTATTCACTTTGTAGTTAGATGAGGAAACTGAGGCCTAGAGAAATTGACTGTATTTCAAACACAGTGAATTCAGCAGTAATGAAAAGAGCCTTGTATTTAGAGTAAAAAGACATGGGTTAGAAATCTAGATCTGTTAGTTACTACCTGTGTGACCTTTGATCACTGAACCTATTTTCACATCTGTAAAATGGGGCTAATAACGAATGCACTACCTATTTCATAAAGTTATTGCCAGGTCTCAGTGAAATCACAAAGCCTCATATAAATGTAAATCTCTTGTTATCTATTTAGTGATGTGGTATACCGACAAAGTACAAGCTCTGGCTGGTTCTATCATGCTGGGAAGGGTTCAAGTACAAGTTCTACATGTCTGTTGTCCAAGAACTGACCTAGCTAGGTAAGTGTGAAAAGGCTCAACACCAAATTGGCCATAGTATGAAGAATGGGGGGGGGGGGGTTACAATAACTTTTCCTGACCATCTCTAAAGCCACAGAGGGGTTGTGAATCCAATTAAGAAACCGAGGACTGTTGAAATAGTCAATTCAAGTCATCATGCCTTTATTATGTACCTTCCAAGTGAAAGGCACTGTGTTAAGCACTGGGAGTACAAAGACACAAACAAGAAATTCTTTGACCTCAACAGGGTCAAATGACAAATTCATCTAGGAAATAAGGGAATAAGATAAGTTTTGGTAGAGTGCCAGAGATTGAGATGATACAATCAATAAATATTTATTGTTGATGATGATAGAAATAAGTTTCGTTGCTTCAAACCTAGAATATTAATACCCTCCTTCCTCTCTCTTCCCTGAAGCTATACCTTCTCCAGTTTCTCATACAATTTTCCTTGGTGTTTCTGTCACATTTTACCTTGTATCATGTGTGTGCATGACATTTTCCCTACCATTAAGTTAAAAGCACTAAGTTATATACATATATATAAAACTAAATAAGCATTAAATTAGGTTTAGAGATTGAGTCTTTCTGAAGGCTTAGCCATCTTTCTCCTATGGACTTCAACAAAGTAGGCATTTAGTTATTGTTTGAGGAATTAAATTGATCACTGTGACTATCTGCTCAAGAACTGGAGAGTAGCCAGTGTGCTACATTTGGAGAACTAGGACTCTAGAAGGGCTGTGTGGAATAGTGGGAAGATCATTGGCCTGGGAATTAAGGGTCTGGGATTTATGTCTCACTTCTGCTACCAACTGGGTCTATGAAATGGGCTAGTAGCAGTACAATCAGGTTTGATTTACTTTGATAGAAATCACATAGCTTTTCCCCAGTTGGTTATGTTCCCAGTGATCCCAGCCTTGTCAGTCAGTTTGTCAGTAAATATTTATTAAATACCTACTATGTTCCAGTAACTGTGCTTAAGACCTGGTGATATAAAGAAAGCAAACAGCTCCAGCTCACAAAGGAGCTCACAATCTAATGGGATAATATTCAAACAACTATGTATATAGACAAGATAAACTGGAAATAATCAACAGAGGGAATGGCAGTAGAATCAAGAGGGACTAGTAAAGTTTTCCTGTAGAATGCAGAATTTTAGCTGGGATTTTGCGATTCAAAGGAAGTTAGGAAAGTCAGGAGGTAGAGGTGAGGAGGGAAAATATTCTATGCAGTGGTTTCAGTCAGTGACAATGCCCAAAGTCAAGAGATGGAATTTCTTGTTCAAGGAACAAGGAAACCATTGTCACTGGATCAAACAGTATGTGATGGAGGAGGGGGTGCAGGAAGTAGGAGGTGGGCAAAGTGTAAGAGGACTGGAAATGTAGGAAGAGACTAGGGCAAAAGAAATTTGAATGCCAAAAAAAATTTTATATTTGATCCTGGAGTTGATAGGGAACCACTGTAGTTTATTGAAAGGGGTGTTGCATAGTAAGACCTATGTTTTAATAAATTCACTTTGACAGCTGAGTGGAGGATGGAGAGACTTGCAGCGGGCAGAGACTATTGCAGTAGGCTATTGCAGTAAACTAGGAATGAAGTGATTAGGGTCTGTACCAAGCTATCTATAGCCAAATGAAAAGTGCTCCAAAGCACTAATGATTAAAAAAAGTCAATTAAAACAATTTGAGGTTTCGTCTCATGTCCATAGATTGGCAAACGACAAAAAAAGGAAAATGACAAGGGCAGGAGGGCCTGTGGGAAAACATTAAAGCTCTGTTGGTGGAGTTGTGAATTAATCCAGCCATTCTGGAAAGCAGTTTGGAACTGTGTCCCAAAAGTTATTAAACTGTGTATACCCTTTGACCCAGTGATACTAGTACTTGAATCTATATTTAGAAAATCAGGAAACTGTGCTGACTGGGTCCACTACAAGTTTATGTTACATAATCTCAACTGATCCTTACTGAGGCAATCCTTTTACACCTCCCTAAATGACTCACTATCCCACTCATCACAAAGACTTTTCCAAATCTTTTCATCTCTTCTCAGACTTATCACAGCTTCCCTTCCACCCACCCACCCCCATTCTCAGCTGAGACTGTATTTCCTCATATTTCACTGAAAAAAAAAATAGTTCCCTTTTCTCCTCTGTTCTTCATCTCATCATTCAGATGAAGTGGCCTGTTCTTTATCGGAGCAAACTTCTACAGGTACAAATAATTCCATTCTACCCCATCTCAGATTGTTCCCTTTATCTTGCATACTCACTCACTAATCTTAAATCACTCCTACCAGCTGCTTCTCTGCTGCCTACAATGAGGCCCATGTCTCCCCATCCTCAAAAAACCTTCATTTAATCCATAACTCCCCCCTCCGACTATCACCTTATAGCTTTCCTTCCTTTTGCAGCTAATTTCTTGAAAAGTAATAAGTGGAAAAAAGTAAGTGCCTTCACTTCCTTTCCTCTCACTCTGTTCTTCCTCTTTGCATTCTGGCTTATGACTTCACCATCCAACTGAAATTGTTATTTCTATTGACTCCTAATTGACAAATTAATGACTTTTCCTTAGTCCTCATTCTTTTTGATCTCTGAAGCCTTTGACACTGTCAGTCATCCTTCTCTTGATATTTCCTTTTCTCTGGGTTTTCATTACACTGCTCTCTCCTGGTTTTCATCCCACTTGTCTTAACACTTCTTTGTCTCCTTTGCTAGAGCTTTATCCATGTCACTCCCAATAGCTATGAATGTTCCTAAGGTGTGTCTTGGGCCCTCTTTTTTTCTCCCTTTATGTTATTTCATTTGGTGATCCCATCAAGCTCTCCTATTGTCAATTATCATCTCTATGCAGAAGACTCATATATGCTAGTCTAGCCCTAACCTCTTGATTTCTAGTCTTATACCTCCAACTGCCTTTTAGACATCTTGAATTGAATGTTCTGTAGATATCTTAAATTCAACATGTCTGAAACTGAAGTCATTATTTCCCCCCCAAAAAAATCCCTTATTAACTTCTTATTCTCCTCTTATTGACTTCCCTATTTCTATGAAAGGCACGAGAGTTTCCCAGGTTTGCAACTTTGGGGGTCATTCCCAACTCTTTACTCTCATTCCCGTATCTAATCTTTTGCCATCTAATCTGTCATTTCTACGTTTATAACATTTTTTATAAATCCCTCCCCTCTCTAACACTGCAACCATCCTGGTGCAGGCCCTCATCACACACTTGTACCATTAAAACAGCTTGCTTGTGGGTCTCACTGTCTTAAAATCTTTCCCCACTCTCATCTTCCATTCATCAAATTGAACTTCCTAAAGTGCAGATCTGATCATATTCCGCCTCCTCCCCTACCACCAATTAAAAAAACTCCAGTGGCTCCCTCTTACTTATAGTCTCAAATATAAAATCTTCTCTTTGACTTTTAAAGCCCTTCATAACCCGGTTGCTTCCTACCTTTCCAGTTTCCTTATATCACTACATTGAGTCATTCTGACTCATTGAAACTGGCCCTGCACAGAAGGTTTCATCTCCCAATTCTGAGTATTTTCACTAATTGTCCCCACTTTCTATTCTCGTTTCTACCTCCTAACTTCCCTGGCCTCCTTGAAGTCTCAGCTAGCTACCACCTTCTGCAAGAAGCATTTCTTAGTCCTCCTTAATCTTTTGTGCCTTCCCTCTGAGACTTCCTCCAGTTTATTCCGCCTACATCTTGTTTTTACATAGTTGTTTGCATTCTGTTTCCTCTGTTAGATTGTGAACTCCTTGAGAGCAGAGCCTGTTGCTTACTTTTCTTCCCCTGTTCTTAGAACAGTGCCTGGAATGTAGTAAGCATTTAACTAAATGCTAGTTGACTAACTATACCCCAAAGAGAAAAAGCACTTACATGCACAAAAATATTTATAGTAACTCCAGCGTGGCAACTAACTGAAAATTGAGGTAGTATTTGTCATATGGGGAATGGCTGAACAAGTTATAGGATATGAATGTGATAGAGTACTGTAAGAAACAATGAAGGGTATGGTTTTAGAGAAATCTGGGAAAACTTAAATGAACTGATACAGAATGAAGTGAGTAGAATCAGGAGAACAAATTATATAATAACAACAGTATTGTAAAAAAAAGCAACAACTTTGAAATACTTAGAAACTCTGACTACTATTCCAGAGGAGTTGTTATGAAACATATTATTCACCTCCTTACAGAAAGGTGATAGACTTAGAGCGTGGATTAAGATACATTTTTTGGATGTAGCCAATTCAGGAATTTGTTTTGTTTGAATATATAGATTTGTTATAAAAACTTTGTTTTTCTTTTTTCCATTGAGGGTGATGGTGGTGGCAAGAAGATGGGGAGAGAAAGAGGATTTTGGTTTTTGAAGAATAAAATTTAATTAAAAAAACAAAACAAGATAACTGGAAATGGGAATCTCCCAAGAATTCTCAGCAAAGAACAACGTAAAGAATCTGTTTAGTCTCTATAATCTCTCTTTCATCTTTGGGCACACCTCTGCATCACTGTCATCTAGTGTAGAATCATAACATGGTGCTTGGTGTTTCCATTTAAAGCTTTTAGTCTCACCCTCTTGTATTTCCTTTCTTTGTGGTTACCCTCATAGGAGGGGATTTCCTGAGATGCATGCTACACAGTTTATTGTATCCCCAAATATGCTGCATTGTTTTAGGTGAGATGGTGAATTACACACCCTGGTAAGATAATACATGCCTTCTGGAGAGTTTAAAGTGATGAGATCAGGAGACTGGGTCATACCTTGCTCCATACCTTTACTTGACCTATAATAATTTTCTCCCTTATTTCCACCTGTCACAATTCTATTCCACCTGCAAAGCCCAACTAAAATGCCATGGTCTCTCATTTTTTTTTAATTTTAATTTATTTTCTTGGTTACATCATTCATTTCCACAAGGTTTTGAGTTACAAATTTTCTCCCCTTTTCGCCCCTACCCCCCAGCCCAGAACATTGATCCCACTGTAAGGCCCTTCCCACAATCTGTTCCCTTTCATGTCCTCCTCCAACGCCCCTCTAGCTTTCTAGCAGGATAGGGAAGGGCTCCCTGCCCCCGTCCCTGTATGTATTATTTCCCAGTTGTATTTGATTGTATAGCTTTAAATACTAGATTCTTGCAATTCCTCCCTTGTCACCCACTCCCACTGGGAGGAGCAGCAATTCAATACAGGCTGTACATGTGTAATTACACAGGACATCTCCATGGTGGGCAAATTGTGAGAGGCTAATTGTATGTCCTTCCTTCCTATCCTGCACCCCCCCTTGTTTTGTTCTCTACCCTGTCCCTGTCT
>CM053594.1:292724098-292735254 GCA_028646575.1 Pseudocheirus occidentalis | reverse complement strand
AAAAAAAACCCACAATCCCTGTCCTCAAGGAGCTTACATTCTAATGAAATAAGATAGAAATAAAGCATTTTAAAAGCAGTGTTGCAAGAATAAAGTAGACACATGGAATCATGGTAGAGAAAGAAGTCAGGAATAGTGCTGAGAAGGCACAAACATGACTGGTTTGGCTTCCTGTTTAAAATGTAGGTTCTAAGAGGAGCTCTTCAATAAGAAGGGGCCACAAAGTGGAAGGACCTTCCACCTAGTCACAGTGGAGAAAGAAGTCCAGAGAATCAGAAACAGAATTTGAGGAGGAATAGAGTGAATATGGTTGGCCCGGGCTCTTCCTTAAAAAAGAGCTTCTGGGAAGAACTGATCAATCAAGGTGAGCAGCTTCAGGAGTGGAAGAATCTTCTGGTGCAGTAGTTCTCAACCTTCCTAATGCCGTGACCCTTTAATCCAGCTCCTCATGTTATGGTGACTGCCCCCCCCCCCCAAACCATAAAATTATTTTTGTTGCTACTTCATAACTGTAATTTTGCTACTGTTACAAATTGATCTGATATGCAGGATGTATTCTCATTGTTACAAATTGAACATAACCCACAGGTTGAGAACCGCTGTGTGAGAAGAGCATTGGGATATTGTAGAGAAATAAGGATAGTGAGTTAAGAATCTTGTCTGGACACATTTGTCATTGGTCAAAGATTCCTTGTTAAGAATACCAACAACTAGGGGCAGCTAGGTGGCGCAGTGAATAGAGCACCAGCTCTGGAGTCAGGAGGACCTGAGTTCAAATTCGGCCTCAGACACTTAACACAAAAAAACTAGCTGTGTGACCTTGGGCAAGTCACTTAACCCCAACTGCCCTCCAAAAAGCAAAAAAAAAAAAAAAAAAAAAAAGAACACCAACAACTGAATTAATGTTTGCAGATGACTTAAGGATTTTTCAATTCTTAGCATTTGCTATAATTAAGAATATTCTTAATTATATAATGGAGAAAAATGAGAAATTTCATGAATAAGATGTGATTTACACTCCAATTTACCTGTATTAAGGAAAAATCTTACTATAGAGAAGAACAATCTAATGCATGCACAATGTAAATGTGGATATTTGTGAATGCTAGCACAATATGGGACAGAGACGGGACCAACAGGAAACTAAACAATAGGGAGAAATGAGTTGGTGCTTTGCATTATCTGAGGAAGAGCAGAAGTGGGAGACAATTATGTTTAAAAACAAAATCCCCCCCCCA
Organism: Pseudocheirus occidentalis; assembly: GCA_028646575.1. Lineage (NCBI taxonomy): Eukaryota > Metazoa > Chordata > Mammalia > Diprotodontia > Pseudocheiridae > Pseudocheirus > Pseudocheirus occidentalis. The sequence continues at coordinate 292,734,016 of CM053594.1, read as the reverse complement.
GCCTCCTCCCCAAAAAACCACCAAACATTGAGAGTTGAGAAAATTAAAGCCTGAAATGATTGAGTAAGTTGAGACAGGAGCTAGACCAGAATTAGGGAAGGGAAGGTGTCCAGGAAGGAAAGTAATAAATAGATATTTAAAGGGGGTGATATGGGAAAGGGAAACCAGCTGGGGGTATTATGAAACTGCCTTGAGAATAGTTTTAATCTAATCCACTAGTTATACCTGTAGAACTGACCAGGAAGAGCCTTATTTCCCCCCTCCGCCAAGAATTGGAAAATTAAAGAGAATTAGCTTTAGCTGGCCTAGAAGAAGTAGGGTAAAACCAAGAAAACATACAATTTGGGTCACCAACTGGTGTAAAGGAACTGGTCTGTATAACTACAATATACAACTATAATTTCTTCATATAAATATAGTTCATACTCCAAAATTCCTTATGTGATGGTAAAATTATTTCTTAAACTCTAAATTTCTGGCTGAATACAATGCCTCAGATCATCCATTATGAAGTATGTGTGGGTATATGTGTGTGTATGATGTGGGAAGAGTGAGTGTATATATGTGTGTATTTAAAATGCTTATACAACAGAGATATAGTGCCAAGACCTCAGAGCTATAGCTGTCCCTTAATCATTTGGGCAGTGACAGAAGTACTGAACTCTAGTAAAAATAGGGAACCTTCACTTAGGTGACTGCTGGCTTTCATCACATGGTATTTGTACTTAAATTTTTAATTTAAAAATTCAGGAGTGGAGGAATCTTCTAGTGCAGTGGTTCTCAACATTCCTAATATCAAGACCCTTTAATACAGTTCCTCATGTTGTGGTGACCCCCCCAACCATAAAATTATTCTTGTTGCTACTTCATAACTGTAATTTTGCTACTGTTATGAATTTATGTGATATGGAAATTTTAAAAATTGAAAGAACAAATGGGGAGTGTTTACAGAAAATAAGACTCATTGTCGTACAAATGCCAATGTGATAAACCATTGACTGACCCTCCATCCATTCTATGATACACAAAACATGTAAAATTCAAATACACTTGTGAAATTCAAATCTAATTTCACACACTTAAAAAAGCCATTAGCTACTGACTTAGATGAAGACAGGACAATTCACTTAAAACAAATAGATTATTAAACTTTATAAGAGAAGTAGAACAGGATGCTAATTAATGAACTCGCTAGTTGCTATTTTCTTGCTGTTGACATGAGTTTGGTTAAGCTACTATGTAAAGCCAATATTGTCATAGCCTCTGGACTGATCTTCAGTCTTTCCTCTTTCCATTCCAACCTTCATAAACTTGTCAAAATCATGTTCCCAATGCAAAGGCCTAGTCCTGCCCCTCCCTCAAAAAACTCTGGTTAAAAACCTTCAGTGGTTCACTATTATCTAAATGATGAAATATGCACTGATTTTCAATTCAACTATAAATCAGGCACCTTTTATCAAATATTGAGGATACAAAAAGAGAGACAAAACAGTCTCTTTCCCTGAGGAATCTGCATTTCACTGGTGGGAAGGAGTAGCAATGGCATAGAATAGGGATGGTGGCATCATCAGAGGTTTGAAGGACAAGTTTGGTTTAGAGGGAAAGACGAGTTTTATTTCAAACTTGTCAAGTTTGGTATTATTAGGGACATTTAGGTAGATATGCCCAAAAGATAGAGATGTAGCACTGGTGTTCAGGAGAAAGAGAGGGTAGTGTCTACAAGATGTGGGGTGGGGTTCTTAGAAAAGGGACTCTAGCTCTTTAATTACACAGACTGTGTTCAGTCTCAATGTCTACCTAAAGTCAAGAGATTTTTTTACCCACCCCCACTCCCATCCCCACTGTCTTTCTCATTATCCACCAAGGAACCCTGGGCAAGATTGAAGTCAAACTTAGATATGACTCATACATTTGAGGTTCTAGCCAAACACGGCCACCAGCTGTTGACTCATCTTAACTTTCAATCTCTTATCTGTCAGCATTAGACCAACTCATCCCCTTATGCTTGGAATACATATATTCTCATCTCTACCTATTAAAATTCTTATCTTCCTCCAAGGCCCAGGTCAGGGAATGCTTGAATAAAGTCATCCTTTGCCTTCTAAGCTGAAAATGTTCTCTTCCTCCCCAAGGTTTCATATTTACTATTAGCAGTTTCACCCGGGTCGGTCCTGCTTATTAATTTTTTTATCCTTTACCACGTTTATCAGTGAGTAGTTCACAGGGGCCCTGGGGCCTCTTCTCTTCTCCCTCTACATGACATTACTTGGTGATCTCACTCAACTCCCATGGATTTAATTTTCGTCTCTATGCTGATGATACTTGGATCTTCTCTTGGCCTCCAGCCTCACATCACCAAATGCTTACTGGACATCTCAAACTGTCTGTCTCCTATTCGTCTTAAACTCAGCATGTCCAAAGCTGAACTCATTATCTTTTCCCTCAAACCTGCCTTATTCCCAAACTTCTCTATTACCTCATGAGGACACTGTCATCTTCTCAGTCACCCAAGTAGGCAACCCAGGCATCCTCCTTGACTTTCACTTTATCTCACCTTGCATATCCAATCTGTCACCAAGGTCTGTCAGTTTTACCATTGTAACATCTCTCATATGCTCCTGTCTCTTCTGACACTGTTATTATGCTAATGTAAGCCCTCATCCCCTGACACTTGGAAGTCTTTTCCTACTCCCTACTCCCTATCCTCCATTCAGCTGGCAAGATCTTTCTAGAGGGTAGAGCTAACCAAGTCACCCTCTCCCAATCAATAAACTACACTGGTTCTCCATTACCCACAAGAAAAAATATAGAATCCTTGTTTTGATATTCAAAACCCTTCATAATCTCCCATTGCCTTCCCAGTGTTCTTACACTTTAGTCCCCTACCCCCACATACACTAGGATCCAATGGCACTGGATTCCTTGTTGTTCCTTAAATGAAGCACTCCATCCTTTGATTCTGGGACTTCAACTAGCTGTCTTCCATGCCTGGAATGGTCTCTCTTCTCATTGCCACCACTTGCTTCCTTCAAGAGCCGGCTAAAATCTTAGCTCCTACTAGAAGTTTCTCCTGGTCCCCTTTAATACTGGTGCCTTCCCACCTGTATGTACAAAAATATTTATAGCAGCTTTTTTTGTGGTGGCAAAAATTGGAAAACAAGAGGATGCCCATCAATTGGGGAATGGCTGAACAAGTTGTGGTATATGAATGTAATGGAATACTACTGTGCTATAAGAAATGAGGAGCAGATGGACTTCAAATAACCTGGAGAGGTTTATACAAACTGATGCTGAGTGAGAAGAGCAGAACCAGGAGAAATTTGTACGCAATCACAAACACAACGTATGTGTGACGACTAACTTCAATAAATTGGGCTCCTCTCAGCAATGTAAGGTTATAAGACAACTCCAAAAGACTCATGATTCAAAGAGATATCCATATCCAGAGAAAGAGATGAGGAGTCTGAATGCACATTGAAACAAACTACTTGCTCTGTTTTTTTTTCTTGTTTTGTTTTGTTTCCTCTTTCCCACTGATCATTCCATCAGTTACAATCCTTCTTCACAACCTGACTAATGATTAATGAGAAGATATCTGTAGATCCTGTGTCTGAGTGCATGCTGCCATGATGGGGGAGGTGAGGAAGGGGGAGAAAATCTGAAACTCAAGGGACTATGGAACTGAATGTTGTAAAAATAAAAGTAAATAAACCAATTTAATTTTTAAAAATACGAGTGCCTTCCTCTGTTGATTAGCTCCAATTTATCCTGTATAGAGTTTGTTCATACACTGTTTCCATGCTGCCTCCCCCATCAGACTGTGAGCTCATTGAGGACAGGGACTTTTACTTTTTTGTATCCCTAATGCTTAGCACAGTGCCTAGTACATAGTAGGCATTTATTCAGTTACTTGATTTAGTATGTGTCATATTCCCCACTATTAGTTTATTCATTTCGTGATGGAAGCAGCTAAGTCATTTTTCGTATTTATGTTTACAGGGCCTAGCATGTTGAACTGAACATAGTGGACACAATCCATGTTTGAACTGAATTTAATAGAAAGACATGAAAGAGAACTGAATAATATTACTATTCAATTTGAGATATTTTGACACATTTGTTATAACTGAGAGAATTTCTCTTGAACATAGATGAAATTTGTCAGAACACTGTGTTCTTTATGCTAAAATTGATCATACTGCACTCTAATATGTAGCAATGAACTGGGAGATTTTTGACTGAGAAAAAATATTTATCCTCTCTATGTTTTAGTGTGCCTATTTGTAAGACAGGGAAAAAAATTATGGAATCATAGCACTGTAAGGAGTTTTGAGAAGCCTTATGTAACCCCCTATCTTGATATAGGACCCCCCAGGATAACATCTAAGGAAGATTTATTCATTCATTTGAATAATTTGTGAGACACCAAGTACAGTATGTCCAAAGTGTCAAACTTGGTGGTGGAGAATAAGTAAATGTAATTAAAACATGAATCCTGATCTCTCAAAGCTCACAGTTTTGCAGGGAGCAATGGTGCATATCTGAATATGCAATATATAAGAAAACTTAATAGGAAAACAGAGAAGTATGAAGTGTTATGTGAAGTCAGAAGAAGAAAAGATAATTTCTGACTGAGGGTACTGGCAAATACTTCATAGAATAAGTGGTATTTAAATTAGGCCTTGAAGGATGAGCAGGCTTTCCAAAGGCAGAGATTGGGGAGGGGAAGAGGAGGAGAAGATATTTCAGGCATAGAACAGCTTAGGCATAAGGAAGATTAATCTGGCAGCGTTGCAAAGAATAGATTGAAGGCAGAAGATACTGGAGGCAGGGAGACCAGTAATAAGCTGTTGCAATAGTCTAGGCAGATGGTAATTAGGGTCTGGTGCTGGGAAAGGAGGAACAGCTGTGCACCTGACTCTAGGGTATGGAGGCAAGGGGGAAAGGAAGTCTGGGGCACCTCATTATTTGCCAAGACTGTTTAAAGATGTCAGGACATCTTCATGGATACTGCTGGTCATTGTGGAGTTTGGAAGATGGCCTGAGTATAGTGAGGAAAGAAGCATGCCAGGAGAGCTAGCATTGTGCTAGGAGACTTTGGTGTGATAAAGTAGGCTGGAGAAAGGTTAGACTGAGGGAGTTTTGAAAAAGTGAGTAGAAGAGATGAGGTGTAGATGGTGGAGAGAAAATCAGTGAGTCAAAAGATGGAGTCCTGCCTCTCACTGAGTTTTCATCCAAGGGGAGGCTGAGGGAAGAAGGAGGGTTCTTAGGGATGCTTTTATATATGTGTGGAGAGAGAGAGAGGAGAGGGAGAGAGAAAAAGAGAGAGAGAGAGAGAGGTAGGAGAGAGAAAGAGAGGGAGAGAGGTGTGTGTTGATACATATTTGTGCATACATTCTGTATGTATTTGTATATGTGTGCATATGTACATGCACATGTGTTATGTGTATATACAAAGACATATATGTATGTGTGTATATAGCGTATGTGTGTGTATACACACCAGCAGCAATAGGGTGCTCAGGGCTACATACACACACATATATAATGCTATATATACACACATTATATCTATCTATATATGTGTGTGTATACATATATGTATTATTTATCTATCTATCTATCTGTGTCTGTCTGTCTGTGTATCTATCCATCTATCTATCCACCCAATATGTGGATAGGACAAGAGCAGTGGTGAGAGGCTAATAATCAGATTTGATCTTAAACCAGGGGTGGGGAATCTGTGGCCTCTAGGTCATCTGTGGTCCTCTAGGACCTCAAGTGTGACCAATAGTCAAAGGGCCACATGTGGCCTCAAAGCTGCAGATTCCCCACCCCTCTCTTGAACTATATATCTAAATGAAATGATGATGTTTGGGGAAGATGATCCCTTCTACAGACTCCTAAAAAGTAGTTGTTGTGCTCCTGAATTGTAGATATCTCACATATGTCTGTAGTAATTAGTTACCGTCTGATCTAAGAGAGAGGCCAGTATTTTCTCCTGACACTGGCAATCAGTAATAGAAATGTGTTAGGAAGTTTTTGAGATGGAATAGTGTAGAATAGCAAGCTCGCTGTGGGCAAGATAATGGGGAATGTTGTTGTATTTGTGATATGGGAAAACCAAAAACCCGCAGCAGGGAATGGGGACAGGCTGTCATCTGGAGTCCACGTGGTAGAGGTAGGAATCCTAGTGTAAACACTATAGAACCAGGCTATGTTACCATTTTGGAGCCTGGGAAATGGCTGGCTATTGGAGATGTTTGAAATCTGAAAAGGAAATGGTAGCACAAAGTTCAAATCTGTCACTTGCTAGCTGTGTAACCTTGGGCAACTCATAACTTCTGTTTGCCTTGATTTACTCAACTGTAAAATGGGGATAATAATAGCATCTACCTCCCAGGGGCATAAAATGAGGTAATTTGTAAAGCATTTAGAATAGTGCTGGAATATATTAGGGACTATATAAGTGTTAGAGTAGTAGTAGTAGGAGTAGTAGGAGTAGTAGGAGTAGTAGTAGTAGTAGTAATAGTAGTAGTGGTAATAGTAGTAGTAGTAGTAATAGCGGTAGTAGTAGTAGTAGTAGTAATAGTAGCAGTAGTAGTAGTAGTAATAGTAGCAGTAGTAGTAGTAGTAATAGTAGTAGTAGCAGTAGTAGTAGTAGCAGTAATAGTAGTAGCAGTAGCAGCAGCAGCAGTAGAAAGAAGAAGAAGGAGAAGGAGAAGAAGAAGAAGAAGAAGAAGAAGAAGAAGAAATAACCAGAAAGGATCAGACCAAAGTCTCCAACCCCCAGAACTAGATTTTGGGGGTTAATAAGACCCATGTTTGTGATGTTGAGGACCAAGGAATTTCACCTATTGTAACAATTAGCTCGTGCACTAACTTAGGGGAAGATTTGGGAAATGCCACTTCAGAGGGACATGTCTGATTGTCAATGATAGTTTTATGACAGTAACACTATTTTTTTGTGGCAGGTCAAAATGAAAAACTAGAAGACAGTTCAGCAAACTTTCTCCAGTTCATTCTGAAGGAAATGATGGGTATAGGACAGAGCTTATCAGAGTTAGGTAGCACTAGAGTCAGAGACTGTGGGTTCAAATCCCACATCTGACACTTTACCATTAGACTTAGACAGGAACCAGATGAACTATTGCTTTTCCCTCCCAATGCCTCCAGAACCATAGGAGCCTCAGTCCAAGGAAGGAATTTCAGGGGTGGGAAAATAATCAGATAAACAATCTTCTTCCCTGAGGAGGATGTGGTTGTTGGAGAGGCATTATGTGTGAAAGTGGGAAAGATCCCAAATAGAGTTTAAGAGACAGAGGGCAGAGAAAACCATTGGGCTGCTCCTCTATAATACTTAGCTTTCTGCGACAAGAGCCCCAGGGAGAGAGAACCACAGCATGGGCAGGAGATAGAGCAAGTACTGCCCCCCTCTCCCAGAACTGTGGAGACCAATGAGGCAGAATTGCCCCCTCCCTCTCCTGGAGCAAAGTGGGAAAAGATGGGCTTCAGAGAGGTGAGGACGCCAGAGGGGGAAGATGCTGAGGAAATGAGGAGCAGCTGGACACTTGTGGCTGGAGGTGCAACTTTCTAAGTGGGTGAGGAAGTAGCTTTAGGCTTGCATATGTTTTTGGAGGCTGAAAAACCTGGGAGTCACCTGGGAGGGAGCTGAACTGAGCTGGGACTGGGCTGAGAGAATGGAGTGGGTTTGAGAGGGCATTTGGTTTGATAGAGTTTGTAAGAGTGTGAGCAAAGGGAAGTTTGAACCTGGAGGCTTGGAAAGAGTTAGTAGAGAAATCAGAGGAAAGCAGAGAAGGGAAAATGCCCTGGAAGCCTGGATTTCTTTCCATCTCTTCCCTAGCCTCTGCTGCTTACTCCTCTTGCTTCCCCTGTTTAAATACACAGGCTGGAGTGTGGGGGCAGAATCAGCATGGCTCTTTCTGGAACAAACAATCACACTTTTTCTCCTCCTGCCTCAGTTGGCTTTCCCCCATGCATAATATAAAGTTTATTCCAAATCCAAATAGACTTTTCTTCTCGTTGGATCATTACAATTTGGAGTTATCAAGTGATATTAGATTTCCTTAGATTGTAAGCTTCTTGAGGACTGTGTTTTGCCCCTTTCTGTATACCCAGCACCTAGCACAGTCCCTGGCACATAGCAGGCACTTCATAAATGTTGATTGATTAATTGATCAAGTGTTGTTACTATAATTTCCTGATACATCCTGTCTTCTGAGCCATACCTTGTAACAAAAGCAAACATTAACAAGTATCTCTTGAGGCCATATGATATACCTCACAATTCATGATGCCATGGCACTTCTCAAGAATGGATGGATTGACCAACTGAAGTCAGATCAGAGTAGTGTAGCTGTTGAAAATGAAATGACTGAGGAAACAAAGGTTTGATCTTCTGAGTATATTGATTTATCAAGCTATTCGAGCTAATTGCCTGATAAATTGGGACCAGTCCCCTTCCTCAGCTTAGGGCTAGACCCTGAAGACAAAAGTACATACTTTTATGTGTTAAAAGCAATCAAATAATTAATTAATCAATTAATTAAAAGGAAACAGTGCAACATTAAGTAATCTGGTTTCTAATTGGAGGAAAAAATTAGGGACTTTCCAAGTTGGGAGAGAATGAACAGGTACAATTTCCCAAATTAAAAAAAAAGAGGTGTCCCATTCCTCCCCAAGTGTTTGTAAACAATCAAAGGATCCTGGAAACAATAACTCATTGATCAGTATGGAGCCAGTTGTCAGTTCAGAAATTTGAGTGGCTTGAGATGCACAATTGTGAGAAAATTCCTTGTATCAGTCTTTGGATCTGACCAGGTTTCTTTCTGGTCAGCATAACCTAGGTCCTTAGGTAGGAGTCTCTATAAACAGCAGGTAGATGTAGTCCAGCTTCCCAGTCATGCAGGGCAAGAGTCAAACAATGGAATAAGTTTGCTCTCAATTCCCACAACTGAATTAAGTTTTCTCACAAGACAGAGATTGGGTTAGGCTCATAATTGAATAGAGAGGCAACTGAACTAACTCCAGAAATGAGTCATAAGATGGAGTCAATGTGGTTCTCTCAATTCCCACTACCCCTTGCTGCTCCAATCCCCTTAATTCCCCCAGTATGGCGACCATAGAAAAGCTGTGGGGTCCTGGAAAATAGGCCACCTCTAAAGTAAATGTTTCCTGAATTGCATTAAGCTGTTGAAGCTATGATTAGAACTGCAAAAGAGAAATGCCCCCGTGTTTATCAGAGAAGTTAGTTTTCTGCCTCATTACTGATGTGGTTTTCTCATTTAAAGTCATAAGAACATCCGTCTAATTTGGAGATGAGGAGAATTTAGAATTTCGACCTAGTTGAAAACCTTCGTTTTGCAGATGAGGACACAGACTCAGAGCGGTTAAACAATTTGTTCAAAGTCTCATAATTAGTGAGTAGGAAAGTCAGGATTTAATCCTAAATCTTAGGATCTGAGTTCTAAATCTGGAAAGAACCTGAGGCCATTCAGCCCAGCCTCTTATTTTGTACATGAGGAAACAGGCAGAGAGAAGGTAAGAGCACACAGCTGGTGGCAGGGCTAGACTCAAACCCGGGTCCTCTGTCTCCAGGTTTGATATTTTTGCCATAATCTCCTGTATCTCCCTCTGACTCTCAATGTGACACGCTTTCCACTCAATTCCTCTGCAAGTGGGCATGCATTGTCCCTTCTATGCTGGAGTAAAGAAGCTAAAAGTTCTAAAATGTTTATTGCAGCTCTTTTCTGGTGGCAAAGACTTGGAAATTGTGGGAATGCCCATCAACTGGAGAATGTCTGAACAAGTTGTGGTACATGATTGTGATGGAATACTACTGTGCTATAAGAAATGATGAGTTTGGTGATCTTAGAAAAATATGGATAGACTTGCAAA
>CM053594.1:292701391-292714780 GCA_028646575.1 Pseudocheirus occidentalis | reverse complement strand
CGCTGGCCTAGAGGAAGAAACTCCTTATACCCATTCAGGACAGTACCTTTTCTGCAACTTAGTTTTAGGTGGCACAATTGGAGAGAGTGCAGGGCCTGGAGTCAGGAAGACTCACCCATCTTCCTGAGTTCAAATCCAGCCTCAGACATTTACTAGTTATGTGACCCTGGGCCTTAACCCTATTTGCCTCAGTTTCTCATTTGTAAAAAATGAACTGAGGAAGGAAATGGCAAACCACTCTAGTATCTCTGCCAAGAAAATCCCAATTTGGGTTACAAAGAGTCAGATATGACTGAACAATATCATCATCATCATCATCATTATTATTCTTACTGTACACATGGAGAAACTGAGACATAAAGGGACCCACTGACCCATGTCAGATCTTCAGACATATTGAATGAAATAGAAAGATGTTGAATGCTTTCTCACAGGCAGATTCCAGACTCTAGACAAGTTAGGAGATAGTCCTTAGGAGTTACCGTAACCAAAACACATCCATCATTGGGTAGCCAACATTTTGTCAATGGAGTCACCTCTAAATTGAAGCAGGGTTGGTCATGGGATCACAGATCCAGTGCTGAAAGGGGTTAGAGGTCTTGTAGATGAGAGCCTGAGACCCAAAGAGGGCCTCACTTACCAAAGACCACACAGCTAGTAAATAAATTAGGTGACATTCAGAACTCAGGTATTCCCAAGTCCTAAGTCCAGTATCCTACTCACCAGGCTCCGCTGCATCAGGGGCCCCTTGCCAGGCCTCACCTGGATACAGTGCTAACTTATTAGGATCTTCTACAACTTGCATTCCATAATCATCACCTTTTATAATAATATCTAACATAATAATAGGACTCCATGGCTTGCAAAACACTTTACCAGAATTCCTCATCTAATTTTCACAACCACCCAGTGAAGTGCTATAGAAGAAGAGAATGAGGCTGAGAGATGAAGTGACTTGCCCAGGGTCACACCACTATTAAGTATATGGGGGAAGATTTGCATTTAGGTCAAGTTTAGTGTTCTATTTATTATGCTACCTCATACCTCTTTAGAGACCTGAGTTGCCCCCATTCCTTGAAAAAGCATTAGTGTAGGACCACCAACAATCTTTGGATGAAAAAATGATTAAGGATGGGTCTACCCTTTTCAAAGGTCCTGTTTCATTTTGCAGATTGGTTCTCCGTTCCCTGAGAACTGCTTGAATGCCCAGAACATTTCAGGAAATTGAATCCAGATGCTTTCAAAAGTAGACAAAGCAAGCCCCTGCATGGAAAAGTGTCAACATTCTTTAAGGCATTGAAGATGAGTGGAAAACTGATATGAATAAGGTCTGTTGGCTCTTCATCCCAAGATGCCTGTAAATGATAGCTCACTGTGATTTTGTGTCTAGTTATAAAAATAAGGCTAGAGAGGTTACAGTGTAAATGATTAATTCTAAATAGAAGGCAAGGAAAATTATTGTAGAAAATTTTCTTTAAGTAAACTTGATAGAGAATGTGTAAATACAGATTTAGAAGACAGATTAAGCTAGGGAGTAATTATTTGCTTTGAAAAGAGATTTGCCACAGGTTTCTTTTTAAACTGTCAGCACCCCTAAGTGAACTTAAAATAGGATATAATCTTACAAAAAATTTGATTCACACATAGCATTTTAGGAACACATCCAATGCAACAAGCAAGGTATTTCTGTACTGTAATGTTCTCATCAGCAAAGAAATGTCTTTGTGTTGAAGTGTGCTTTTCAAATATCGTAGGGGCGGATCTCATTTAAAGCTAATCTTACAAATGGGCAAATGTTTTTTTCTTTTCTGGTTTTGAGAACTGGGGGAGGGAAAGGAAAGAGAAAAATCTACAGATCATAGGCTAATGACTTTCATTTAGACTAACTTATTTCTTTATACCAATCAGTAGATTATAAACTCCTTGAGGGTAGAAACTGTTTCCTCATTTTTTTGTCTTTGTATTCTCACTGTCTTTCATAATGAGTCAGTGAGTAATGGATAATCATTAATTATTTTAACTAATCCTTATTAGAAGTATTGTCAGTGAACATCTAGGGAACTACAAAGAACAGGATGACTTCAATAAGGACACATCAAGCCAGACTAATTTCATTTCCTTTCTTGACAATTTCCTAGATCAGATAGCTCAGAAAAATGTTGTGTTTAGTATGGATAGAGTTTAAATTTTAGCAAAGCATTGACAAAGATTCTAGTGCAATTCATATCCAAGATGAGAGAACACAGGGTAGACAATAGAGTAGTGTTAGTTGGATTTGGATAGGTTGAATGGCCAGGTACAAACAGATATGAAACAATTTGTTGGTTCTCAACTTTGAGGATGTTGTTAGTGGAATCGCATAGAGATCTGTGTTTAGCCCTGTGTTCTTTAACATTTTTTTTTACAGTGGCTCAGATAATGGCATAGATGACATGCTTATCAAATATGCAGATGGCACAAAGCTAGAGACCCTGAATGACAAGATACAAAAAGAAGTCCTAATTTGTGAACAGTGAATGAAAGTATTTGTGAATGCCCAAATCACTCAGGAGTCAACAAACAATTCAATCAATTTCAACTAGTACTGCTGGCTTTGAAGTCAAAGAACTTAATTCAAATTCTGACTCTGACACTTCTAACAATGTGACCTTGAGCAAGTCACTTAACGCTTTAGTCTTAGTTTCTTCATCAAGAAAATGAAGCTGTTAGGTTAGATGACTTCTAAAGAAAGTATCTTCTTGCTCTAAATTTACAATCATCTATTTCTACTACATATAAGACATTGTTTGGGGTTGAGAATAAAAAGAGAAAAATGAGAAACAATCTATGTTCTCCAGGAGCTCACAGTCTAATGCATTGTGAATGGAAAATAAATATAAAATAATATATCCTGATGTATTTTATATGTATATATATATGTACGTGCATATCTATTATGTAAATTATATATATACATTTATTTTTTTTATTTTTTGCTTTTTGGAGGGAGGAAGGCAGGGCAATTGGGGTTAAGTGACTTGTCCAAGGTCACATGGCTAGTTCTGTGTTAAGTGTCTGAGGCCAAATTTGAACTCAGGCACTCCTGAAGCCAGGGCTGGTGGTCTATTCACTGTACCACCTAGCCACCCCTGTATACATATATTTTAAATGATGTATTCTATAGAGAAATCAGTAAGGAAAAATTTAAAGGAAAATTTTTTTCCAAAGAAGTCCTTCATAAGAACAAGATGGGAAAGATACATCTAAACAGTAGTTTGTCTAAAAAAAAAAATTCAAGACTTTTAATTGGTTACACTGATATTTCTGAAGAGTGTGATATGGCAGCCAAAATATCTTTTGCAAAATCTTAGCTACCTTGAGGAAGGCTTGGTGTTCTGAACAAGGAAGGAGATATTTTCACTAGAATATCGTATTCAGTTCTGAGAAACACATTTTAGAAATGACATTGATAATAAGCTAGAGAAAATTCAGAGGAAGGTGGCCAGGATGGCAAAGGGCTTTGATATCATGCTACATACAGATTACTTGAAGTAACTGGGAATGGTTTGTTTGGAAAAGAGAAGATGTGGGTGGGTGGGGACAATAGGAGGATACTGTAAGGTAGCTGTCTTCAAGTAGTTTAAAGGTTGTCACCTAGAACAGAAATTAGCTTTATTCTGCTTGGGCCCAGAGTACAGAAGTTGGAGCAGTTGCTGGAAGTTGCAGAGGCAGAAATTTAGACTCAAATGGAAAATTTCCTCATAACTGGAGCTATCCAAGAGCTGAATGGGCTACTTGATGGTAATGGACTCACGACACTAGAAATGGGCAGAAAAATGCTAAATGACCACTCAGGTAGATTGAAAAGGGCTCTCTTCTATTGATACAAGTTGGACTAGATAACCTCTGAGGCCCCATCCTATTCAGATGCTATACACAGACATCAAAAGAGAGAGTATGGTTTACACACATTTATATTCACCAATCCACTATGTCCAACTAGTTCTGTGATTCTGAGCGTGTCTATTCTCCCTGCTATGCAAACGTGCATTATTCTTTTCATTTCTCATTCTTTGATGTGTTTATAATAATTGTAAAAATACACTTGGATACAAAATTTACTCTGATTCCAATCAAATCAATGAGAAAAAATAAATAAATAAATGAATGAATAAATAAATAAATAAATGAGTGAGTGAATGAATGAATAAATAAATAATGAAATTTTAAAATAAATAAATAAAAAGGTGCCATTTTATGCAAGACAGTGAGAATACAAAGACTTTTACCCTCAAGGAGTTTATAATCTACTGGTTGGTATTAAAAAATAAGTAAACAGATAAAATGGGCAGCTAGGTGGTACAGTGGATAGAGCACTGAGTGTGAAGTCGGGCAGACCTGAGGTGAAATCCAGCCTCAGATGCTTATTAGCTATGTGACCGTGGGCAAGTCCCTTAACCCTGTTTACCTCAGTTTCCTCATCTGTAAAATGAGCTGGAGAAGGAAATGGAAAACCACTCCAGTATCTTTGCCAAGAGAACCCCAAATGGAGTCACAAAGAGTCAGACATGACAGAAACAACTAAACATAACAGGTGAATAAATATACAGTTGAGGAGGGAGAGGTCAATAACAACTAGGGAGATGGGAAAGACACCCTAGAAGTGCTTCTTAGGTCCACTTTTTCCTTCCCTGTGGAATGAGAGGCCTCTCCTGTGCCAAAGACACCCTGCTGCATCCTGAAGACTCTAGGTCTTGCCTCTCTCCCTGCAGTTATACTCTGCTATATGACATATTTTCTCCATTTACAGTGTGAGCTTCTTGAGACCAGACATAGTCTTTTTTTTCTAACTGTATCCCTAGTGACACATTGACACATTGTAAGCCTTCAAGTACTTTTTACATTGATTCATTCAAGCGAATTAGGATTCTGAGATGCAAAGGTATGGAGGGATTGTGTGTCCAGAGTGCACAGCTTGTACAAAGGATTAGTGCCAAGAGATTGAATGTTGAGGTTAGAAAATAGTGAATAATGAAGGGGAGTGTTGTGTAAGAAACCTGGAAAGACATCTTGGAATCAGATTGTGAAGAGCTTTAAATGCTAAACTGTCAAAGAACATCTGGTACATCCAGTAATTTTTCAAATAGGATATGATTTTCAAATAGATTTCCTAATCTATAAAATAGAGGAGTTGATCTAGGTTCTATCTTTCAAGCTTTTCTTTTGGAGGGCACCTTTCAGCTCTAACATAATACACTGTATTTACAAAACAAATAAATTAGATTAAGGGAGAATGGAAAAGGAAAGGGCACCCACCGGTTATCTGGATGATCATTTCCTAGGCAAGCTTAACTGATATAAATCAACTGCCACAACAGGTAACCAAAAGAACCTAGAAACCAGCTTGTCCAGCAGACACTGCTTGACTTCAGCACCAAGCTGAGAGATGCAGAATTTAAGGGTAACATTGATTTAGAATACGTGCTTGTTTGAGAAATCAGACAAAGGAGAATAGTGGAAGAATATGAGCAGCATTGCCTCAAAGCAACAAGGAGAAGCAGAGGGAAAACAAACAAAACAGAAAATTTGGTGAGAGAACCTAACTAAGGCACATAATACCAAGGGTATTTAAGAATAAAACTGGAAGGGGGACACCAAGAGATTAAACTGGAAAAATATAGTTAGGGGTGGCTAGGTGGTGCAGTGAATAGAGCACCAGCCCTGGTGTCAGGAGGACCTGAATTCAAATCCAACCTCAGACACTTGACACACTTACTAGCCATGTGACTCTGGGCAAGTCACTTAACCCCAATTGCCCTCCTATAGTACAAAAAAAAAAGAAAAATACAGGCAAGTGGATAACTTCAAGCCTCAGTTTCCTCATCTGTAAAATGGACTTGATAATGTCTGTAATGTTGTTTGGTTTATTCAGTTGTGTATCCAACTTTTCATGATCCCATTTGGGGTTTTCTGGGCAAAGACACTGGGGTGGTTTGTCATGTCCTTCTCTGACTCCTTTCACAGATGGGGAAACTGAGGCAAACAGGGTTAAGCGATTTGTCCAGGGCCACACAGCTGGTTAATATCTGACACCATATTTGAACTCAGCTTTTCCTCACTTCAGGTCTGGTACTATATCCATTGGGCCACCTAGCTGCTCCAATATATAAAATGCTTATAAAGTTTTTAGGAGGTGTCTCGTGCAAATGAGACATGTATGGAAAATATTACAAACTTTAAATGTGCTATATGATAGGCAGCTATTATTTGTGGGAGTAGAAAGTGATCTTCCCTGAGTTCCACAAAGGTATCTGGATAGTGTTATGCCAGGCAATCAATGCAGCAAACTAGGAAGGAAGAGGTACTGGTTATGCGTAGGCAGAGCGTATGGTCCTAGATTACTGATTATATATGAATTGAGTCTATGACCACGAGGACAGGATAGACTCTTGAGGTTCTTGCTTTCTTTGGACCATAATCAAGTTCATAAAATTTTCAGAAATTCTCAAATAACTGTAGAATGCTTGGTTCGGAGACTGGGAAAAGTGAGGAAGTCTTATAAGGAAAAGAGGGAAAGAAAATAATGATAGTTGGAGGGGGGCTGATGGAAAAAAAGGCTTATAAGTCACTGTTTGTGGAGCTGTGAATTAGTCTAGCCATTTGAGAAAGCAACTGGGAATTAAGAAGAAAAAGTCACCAAACTGTGCAGACCCTTTGACCTGGTGAATGCAGTTACTGGCTTCTACTCTAAAGATGTCAAAGAAAGATGAAAATGACCGATGTGTAAAAGAATATTTATAGAAACTTTTCACAATGGTAAAGAACTGGAAATTAAAGGGGATATCCATAAATTAGGAAATGGCTGGGCAAATTATGGTGTAACCATGTAATGTAATATTCTTGTGCTGTAAGAAATGGTTAAGGGAATGGTTTCAGTCAAAACCAAAAGACTTGAATGAATTGATGAAGAGTGAAGAAGTGAGCAGATCCAGGAGAACAAATTAGACAATAGCAATCATTTTATTAAAAAAAATAAAAGCTTGGAAAGACGTGAGAATTTTTATCAACCTAATTACTAAAAACAAGTCCAAAAGGCTAGTAATAAAAAAAATGCTGCCTACATCCTGACAAAGAAGTGATGAACTCAAAGGTATAAATGAGACATACATTTTCATCCATGACCAATATGAAGACTTGTTTTGCTTGACTTTGCATATCTGATACAAGGCTTTTCTTTTTTTTTTTCGACTTTGGGTGGGAGTGGGAAAAAGGAAGGAGAGTTATGTGTTTACCAATATGAAGAAAAATAAGAAAAGTGCATCTTCGAAGCATTTTTTTTCTCAAAATGTATAGAAGATAACAGAATGGAAGTCAGTAGGAAACACAAACAGGATAGCTTTGGAAATAACATTTTGAACTTAGAAGTTTTAAGAGAAACACAATAATTTCTCATAATGCAGATGTGCAAACTTACATAGCTTAATTTTTATCTTTTGCTTTTTCTGTGAAAATATTCATCTTATTTGTGGTTGGTTAAGTTATGAATTTAAAAGAAGAAAAAAGACAGGTGGCTAGGTGGTGCAGTGAATAAAGCACCAGCCCTAGAGTCAAGAGGACCTGAGTTCAAATAGGGCCTTAGACACTTAACACTTACTAGCTATGCGACCTTGGACAAGTCACTTAACCCAATTGCCCT
This sequence comes from Pseudocheirus occidentalis, assembly GCA_028646575.1. Classification (NCBI taxonomy): domain Eukaryota; kingdom Metazoa; phylum Chordata; class Mammalia; order Diprotodontia; family Pseudocheiridae; genus Pseudocheirus; species Pseudocheirus occidentalis. The sequence continues at coordinate 292,707,105 of CM053594.1, read as the reverse complement.
GCCCTCCCCACTCCAAAAAAAAAAAGAAGAAAGAAACAGAAGAATAGAAACGGTGGTTAAGTAAAAGAGGGGGGCCAGATACAGTACTTTCAAGGTGTATTAGGTCCCAGACCTTAAATTGACTGGAGAATTCTTTATAAGTTTGTAAACTTGCGTAACTTGTGTAAACTTCAGTGTCTGAAGAATAAATAAGCATTCCATGACAAATTTTGATTAGGACCTAGAAAGACTTACCATGTTTTTGCAGAGTTCTTTGTCACTACCAGAACTGGCTAAGCTTAACTGCAGGGATGGGGCTTGGTTGGGCTCCCAAAGAAACTGCTCCACATTGTTCTAGATGGACTGTGAGCTGACCCAATGGGCAGCTGCCCTGATGAGTGGAGAGGACAGCAAACGTCATATAGGCATGATCCATGGGGAATCTCCTGAGGGCAAAAGTTCATAAATAATTTGTATTGGATCAAGACCCTGGCAGGTCCTTGATTGGTCTAATGAGAGTGTGGGTAAATTCAGGTATTCCTTATGCCCAGGACCACTAAATGCCCTAAGCCAGGGGTAGGGGAACCTGCCATGAGTTTTCTGCCTTTCTGAACCTGCATTGCCTGTCAAACTTAAGTTCTACCTACTTTGCCTCAGTTTCCTCATATGTAAAATAAACTGGAGAAGGAAATGGCAAACCACTCCAGTATCTTTGTCAAGAAAACCCCTAATGGGGTCATGAAGAGTTGGATATGACTGAAGGGACTCAACAACAACAACAACCACAAATTATAATTGTGTATTTGGTCTAGCACATTTCCCTCCTGGATCACCTTCCCTATCAGGCAATGTCCAAATAAACACCTTCCAAAACACTTAAAATGGGATTTGAATTACAAAAGTACAATTTGCACACTGCTTTTCATGTACTTATCTATTATATAAAGTGATAAATACCTTGTGACATATTGGTCCTAGGGCACCCGAAACATTGTGAACTTCTTGTCACAACCACTTAAGAAATCTGGGTTATTTCCTCCATGGGTGGTAAGTGAACATCCCTCATTTAATCCACTTTTTGTACCTTTCTTCTTTTGTGGGTAAAATAACGTGACACCCTAAAGGAACAAGCTCAGTTCTATAGCCCTAACGAGGGTGAGGCAATAGGCTTTTGTCCAGGGTGCCAGTGTGTGAGAGACTTACACAGTTGGTGGGGGAAGCCACCCTTCTTCCTAATATCCCTGTACTTCGTGGTCCTCTGCTACCTTGTGCCATGCAGCTGTTCCCTTGCCAAGTTTGATGCTCCCCTGGTTCTCTCTCCCCCATTTCATTGGGCGAATAAGCATTTATTTAGCTTCTCCTCTGTACAGGTAATTGTGCTAAGTGCTTTACAAATATCTCATCTGATCCTTGCAACAATTCTGCAAAATAGGTTCCATTTTTACCCCCCTTTTACAGTTGAGGAAAACTAAGGCAGAGTTTAAGTGACTTTGTCCAGGGTCACACAACTAGCGAATACCTGAAGCTAAATTTGAACTTGGGTTCCTGACTCCAGGCCCAGCAGTCTTATCTACTCTGTCACCTACCTGCCATTGAAATGGTTTGCCTCCTTCTAATGTAAGGGTTAGATTTTCTCCTCTATTTCTCCCCATATCAACTGTAAAAAAAAAAAAAAAGTATTGCTGGTTATGGCTCTAATTAGTCATTCCCCTGGAGTACAAAAACTATTATGGTATGAGTCACAGGGTAAAAATTTAGTTTTATATATGCATTTTTATATATGCATTTATATACATATAAATATGTATGTTCCTGGGTATGTGTTGGGCAATTGGGTTTTGTCTATACCTGTGATTTCACTAGTTGCCCCATGAGGAAATCCCTACCAAGAAGGAAACTGGCACATGCTTTTCAGCATATAGTTCTATAAAATTGCCTAGAAAATTAAGATGTCTAAGTGATTAGCGCAAGGTCTCATAGGAAGTATATGTCAAAGGCAGGAGTGGAAGCTAGATCTCCCTAACGCTGAGGCCAGTTCCCTATCTACTACAACATCCTGTCTGTCACAAACTCTATAAAATGTGATAGTTATGATGTGAATGTTATAATATTGAAATACTCAATCATTAAGCTTTCAATAAGGACTAGGCACTAGCTAAGTAAAGGAGATAGAAAAAAAAAGGTTGTAACAGTTACTGCTCTTAAGGAGAGCATAAGCTAATCGAGGCAACAAGATGTTCATACATAGGTATTCTTGAATATACAATGAACCATATATACAATACAAGAATATACAAGAACCCTACGGTGGTCATCTTAGAAGGGATGATGCTAACAGCTGGAGGTTCAGGAAAAGACCCTTGCAGAAAAGTGGGGTTTGAGCTGAATCTTGAAGAAAACAAATGGTTCTTTTAAAAACTTGTATTTGTTTTTAATTAACAAGCATTTTCCCCCTTTCATTCTCTCTCCTTCTCTTTCCAGTCCAGGACAAAACAGCAGCAGCAAAAACAACAACAAAAAACCTTTTGTAATAATAAATATATATTAGTTAAGTAAAATAAATTTCCATGCTGGCTATGGACAGAAGTATGTATCTCATTCTGTGCACTGAGTTCATTACCTCTCTGTCAGGAAGGTGGGGGAGTGGGTAACATGCTTCATAGTCAGTCTTCCGCAATAAGGCTTGTTCATTGTATTGATTAGAGTTCTTTCCGAGTTGTTCATTTTACAGCACTGTTGCTGTTCTAGCTCCACTCACTTCACTAGGCATCAGTTATACAAGTTCTACCAAGTCTAGAACCACCTCTTTCATCATTTTCTTACATCACAATAATTCTCCATTACAGTAATATGCCATAATTTGTAGACATTCTCCAACTGATGAACATCCTCATAGTTTCCTGTTCTTTGCCACTACTAAAAGAGCTGCTATAAATAATTTTGTGCTTAAGGATCATTTCCCCTTTCTTTGACCTCTATAGGCTAAAGGTATAATAATAGTATCATGAGGTCAAAGGGGATACATCCATTTAGTAACTTTTAGGACATAATTCCAAATTGCTGGATCAATTCACAACTCGCAACAATACACTGGTAAGCTTATTTTCCCTCAGCCTCTTCAATATTTGTCCCTTTCCTTTCCTGTCATCCAGCAGCTCTTTTTAAATTGTGACAGAATGTTATTGTGATTGTATATAGAACTGAAATACTTGTTAGCAAGATAAAAAGAATGACCATCTCTGAGACAAAATGAAGGAGCAGGTCATAGGAATTGAGAAGACTGAGGAATTGGGAAGTTATAATATTTAAAGCAACAGCAATATATGTGTAGAAATCCCCATGTATGAGGGTAGAAGTAGGAATGGAGAGAGCAGCTGTGATCCCTTACTGGGAAGGAAGAGAGAGTGTCTTGGGAACTGGTATGTAATAGCCAACAGAATCTGGATTGATTAAATTGGGGTGCCTCAGTCTTTTTTTTTTTTTTTTTTTTTTTTGCTTTTTGGAAGGGGAAGGGCAGAGCAATTGGGATTAAGTGACTTGCCCAAGGTCACATGGATAGTACGTGTTGGGTGTCTGAGTTCAGATTTGAACTCGGGTCCTCCTGATTCCAGAGCTGGTGCTCAATTCACTGCGCCACCTAGCCACCCCAAGGGGCTTCTCAGTCTTGACACAGTTAAATGGAATAGTGAATAGAGTGCTCCAACAGTGGATGGAGTCAGGAAGACCTGAGTTCAAATTCTGCCTCTGACATTATGTGACTCTGGACATACCACTTAACCTCTCTCAGCCTTGACTTCCTCATCTGTATAATGAGGATAATAATAATAATAATAACTATCTGATAGGGTTGTTGTGAGTGCCAGTAAGATAATATATAGAGTACTTTGAAAACCTTAAAGCACTATATGTTAACTTCTATTATTATTAATATTAATTAATTTGAAGCAGATGGACATATGAATTGGAGACTTGGAATTTGGGGAGACGGCTTGTTTCTTTAGTCTAGGTCATAGGATTGTTCAGTCTACCTTTGCCAGGCTCCCAAGTCTGCCGGGAACCTTTTGTTCTCAGATTGAAGCTATTATTTCTGTAAAATCTGACCCATGAGTTGATTGCTTATATCAGATCCTGGCTGATTATCAGAAGTTGGTCTGTCGATTTCCCTTTAAAGATCAAAGACGACATTGCTTCTAGAACCCTCAAAATGAGCCTGTCCTCCCCCACCCCTATATTTTGCAGCTTCAGCAGTTTCAGGTGCCCCTAACCAGAGCACACCCTGACCTCATTCTTCTCTATGCCTCACCAGACCTTGATTGATAACTTTGGAATTTTCTCCTTGGATCTGCCCTTGTCCTCATCAGCTTCTGTCGTGTGACTGACCCACCTCCTAAAAATGGCTAGACTTTGGACTCTGGGTTTGCTCCAGCTCCCTGTTGCCATTTAGTTACCAGTTCCTCCAGTCCTGGATACCAGCTACACCCTTTCCTCAAGGTTAAAAGAATTCACCTTAAGAGGGTGCAGCCAACAACTTTTCTTTTTAGAGAATCCTGATTGGTGGGTGAGTGAAGAGTTACCTAATAGACCATATCTGTTTGACTCCAAATCATACTTCATATCCCAACCAGCCATCAGCCTTGAAACCAGGGCTCCCACCTACTGTGGAGTGGACATTTTGCTAAGTACTTTTGCCATTGTACCTCCCCCTCTTTCCTTCCTTTTGCTTTTGGAACAGTAATCAAATCAATGCTGCCATTCCTATTGGAAAGGCATAGCTCTACTAATACTCTGCATGACTCCCAGAACCAAAACTCCCTTCCCTGTCCCTAACTAATCCCTATGAGTCACTTACTCCTATTTGAATGCAAGCTCCTTGAGGATCATTATTGCACTTTTGTACTTGTATCCTTACTACCCAGAACAGTGCCTGACACATAATGTATATTTACTAAGTGTTCATTCATTCATTCAATTTTTTCTTATCAGTTATTTGGATGAAGGTATAAACATTCGTGTTTATCACAACTGAAAATAACATAAATCTGGGAAGGGTAATATGTTGGGTGATAGAATTGAAATCCCTCAAATAGCAACAGGTAAAAAATACCCTCTGGATTTAGAACTGGATGGAATCTTTGGGGTGATTTAATGCACTCCCTTTATGATATGGAAAAGGAAACTAATGCCCCCAGATATAAAATTCTTTACCCAAGGTCACAGCTAATAAGTAGCAGAAGTGAGGTTTGATCTAAGGTCCTTTGATTTTGAATCCAGTGCTCTTTGCCCAATGTCATCACCTCAACAAGGGAAATTTAATATAAGACCTAGTTGATATCTCCTATGCAAATGTCAAAATCATACAAAATTCCTTGAAAGATGTAACAACAGAGAAAACTGCATTCTGTGGCCCTCAGATTATTAATATGTATATAGTGGCATAACACAAGGAGGTATACACTTGCTGAAACTGCTGACTACTGTTATGCATGGTGTCTACTGAAGAATCCTAATGAAAGCAAGACATTGAATGAGGCCCTCCAGAAAATCTTCCCTGTGGATGACCTCAGGCTGATTCCCTCAAGGCCATCAAGAGCCAAAAAAGCCTTTTAAAAAGTTAGGGGGGGGGGGCGGAGCCAAGATGGCGGCGTAGAAGCAGCAAAGCACCACAGCTCCCACACAAACACACTAAAAAACTCAGAAAATGGGACGCTAAACAGATTTTCAAGCTCCAAAACTCT
>CM053594.1:292659597-292684372 GCA_028646575.1 Pseudocheirus occidentalis | reverse complement strand
ACTTTACTTTCAATGACTCTCATTGAATTTGGCTTAGGGAAGAAATGGCATAAACTCTAAACTGGGCATCATGACACACAGGAGAGTAGGGGGCATGGGGATGAGAGGGGGGATGATGGAGGGGAGGGCAGGGTCTGGGGGAGGGATGCTGGAAGTACATACTTCAGTAAAGGGACAGGGACAGGGTAGAGAACAGAACAAGGTGGGGGAAGTATAGGAAGGAGAGACAGATGATCACTGTCACAATATGTCCACTATGAAGATGTCTTGTATAATCACACATTCACAGGCGATATTGAATTGATTGTCCTCCCAGGGGGGTGGAGGACAAGGGAGGAATCGAAAAAATCTAGAATTTAAAGTTCTGCAATACCTGCAACTAGGAATTAAGATATACAGGGGTTGGGATAGGGAGACCCTCCCTGCCCTACCAGAAAGTAAGAGAGCAGAGCAGGGGAGGGGGCTTTACAGTAGGATTGCTGTTTTAGGGATGGGGCAGGGGCAAGACCAGGAGAAAATTTGTGATTCAAAAATGTCATGAAAATTAATGATGTAAACAAGAAAACAAATAAAAAATATATTTAAAAAGGAAAAAAATTTTAAAAAGAAACATTATACAAAATGAATGCAAAATTATTTCTACATTAACCGTTTAATATTCATTTAAAAATTTTTTGAGTCCCAAATTCTCTCTTTCTCCTCAGACCCCCCTCCCTCCCTCATTGAGAATAGAAGCAATATGATATCAATTATACATATGATGACTCCAATAGTCTTTAGCTTACACAAACATGCCTCTGATTAAAATCACATATAAATCTGAAGCAATACTAACTGCCTAGTAACATGGGTGGAGGTGTTTGGGGTAAGCAGCTCATAACACAGTTGTAATTCTGACCCCCCTTCCCATTTGACATCCTTGGCTACAGTTATGGTTTTATGTTTGGCTATTTCTTTTAAAGGTTGTGTGGCTGAGATGTGTTTCCATGTAGCATACTTCTCAGGAAAAATCAAAGTCCAGTCCTGCATTGTGTAGGCTAATGGAGAAAGTTCTAAGCTCAGATACTTACAGATGCATCATGCAAATACAAACACAGTCAAGTACATGGTACCCAACACCTGGGTACCATGCAATCCAAGCAATTGAGTTGAGCAATGCAAGCAATAAATCCTCATGGAAAATCAACTCCAGAATTTGAAACTTTTAAAGGAGAAAATTTTATAAGATTAACTCTTATGCATAAAGAATAATAGAAGAATCACTCTGGGCTTACTCCTTAGCACTGCAACTTTCTCACCATCTTCCAAGTCTTAAAAGACCCAATTTTTAAAGAAACCTTTTTTTTGGCAGATCCATCATGAGGTATATAAATTTGGTTGATGATTAATTTATAAGCACTGGGAACTGATCTTTTCACTTGGTGGATCTTTTTCAGGGCAGCAATGGAACAGGACAGAATTAGTCAGGAGAGGCTACGTCCAGATTTTAAGACAAATGGGAGGGGATAGTATTTGCTGAAAGACCAATGGTTAAGTCCAGGAAAGTCAGTGAAGACAAAAAAGAAACAGGAAATGACCATGGGTCTATGTAAGACCTAAACTCTGTTTTCCCATCCACCCTGCAAGAGGTGATAGATGTTGATTCTGTCCAGCTACTCAAAAGAAAGGGAAAGTGACTGGAAAATATGGGCAAGTCAGCTTTAAAGTTCAGGTATACCTTTGAAGTTCAGGAGAGGGATTAGTCTTAATTTCTACTTTGAACTCCAGAGGTAAGTCTCCAAAAGCCTTCTGACCATCTTTACCTGAGTGTCCTACCTACCAGTCCTTCAAATTCATCTTCCCAAAAGAACTCAAAAGATCCTAAATACGGATTTGGAAGCAACCTCAGAGGCAATCTTGTCTAACCCCACCCCCCAGACCCCCATTTTATAGTTCAGAAAACCAAAACCCATGGAAGTTAAATGATTTGCCCTATATTATACAGATAGTGAACAGCAGAGCCCAGGGCTTCTGACAGTAGAACCAGTCCTTTGCACTGCCCCACTGCCTCTAGTCCTTTAATAAATGCACTACTTCAGATTGGATTATGATAAAGGACTCCTTATTATAGAAAGCTTAGTCATATTTCATTTTCCTGAATCTTAACTCTTGGCTAGTACTCTCTAGTGTTTCCTTATATTACCCAAGTCCTATTTGCTGTCTATCTCATAATGGCTTCAAAATACCCCTCATCATTGCGGTATTTTGTGCTAGGTCTATTTCTTAGATTTATTTCTGTTCTCAGTGGAAATAGCTTCATAATACAAAGCGTCAGAGCAATATCGTTTTGTGGCAAGATCAACACTCTAAGAATTTGGAGTCTTGAGGTCTTGTCTTGATTATGTCACCATCTCTGTGACTTTGGACAAGCCCCTCAATTTTTATGGGACTCAGTTTCCTCATCTGTAAAAGAAGGGAGTTGCATAGATGAGTGATAGCCCTGGTATTCTATAACACAATATACCATTGTCACCCAAGAGCTCTGAGCTCTTTGTAGGAAAGATACCAATCCAAAAAGCAAGTAATAATAGAATAGTTTATATGAGACAGGAAGAGCTGTTGAATGAGAAAGTGTAAACTTTTTCTGTTTCCACTAAGGAGAGAACAAGTGGAACCTATCTTGAGTTACAGTAAATGGAATTTAGATGAGATTTTATAAAGGTTTTCGAGACACTGCAGCATATTTGTTCCCGAGGACATTTTGAAGCCTCTTTCTCTGGATGCTGTAAAAAAGAGGGGGTGGGCTCGTTCTTTTTAGGGTAGACTTAGAAAAGCAGCCTTTTGCTTTATGTAGGATTTCCTCCCTATATCTCCAGTCACCCATGGATGACTCCCTTCTAGTCCCCTTTGAAGATATCCAGCCTCTTTTAGAAAATCATTCCTGATGTGTCCCTCCTTCTTGCCTTCTGAACCTTTTACCAGTCAATCCATAGGAATAATTGAACCAATTCCTGGGGAATTTATTCTTTGTGACTATGTGATCACTTAAAAAAAATACCTTTATTGCCATTTTAAAAAATTATTGATACAATGGAAAGAGTGCTTGATTGTGAGTCAGAAGATGAGGCTTCACATTTTGGCACCACCATTTATTAACTATGTGAGACATCAGTTTCCTCATCTGTAAAAAGAGGCAAACAGATCTATTTGCTATACTCTGCACATAGCATTTCCTTTCTTTTTGTCTTTGCTAAGATTATCTCCCATGCCTGGAAAGTTGTCTCTCTATCTCTGGCCTCTTGGAATTCCTACCTTCAGGTAAGACTCAGTTCAAGTACAACCTCTTAAGAATTAAGCAATTATTATTAAATATGTATATATAATTTCATAATACGTAATTATGTATAACATAGCATAATATATAACCAGATAGCATATTAATATATAACTAGATGGCATATAACATATATAATACATAATTGTATATGTCCTGTGTTTATAATATACAATTATAGCATATGATTATAACATACAATTATATATTATATGACACACATGTGACATAATTATATATTATATAACCTACATATAATATAATTATACATAATTATATTTGCTTAATAATTGCTCAAGTTCAGCCTTTCATAATTTCCCTTGTTCATAAGCCCCTCAATTTACTTTGGATTGACTTTGTATATCTCTTATATTTACTTATTTGTATGCATGTTGTTTCTTTCCAGTAGAATGTAAGATTTTTAAAAGCAGGGCCATATATAAGTATGCATATGCATATATATTATTATACATATATACATATACATTTGGTTTTGGTTTTGTGGGCACTTAATAAATCTTTTCAAAATAGCCTGTTGAATTGAATGAGGGGGTTAAATCAGACCTCTGAGGTCCGCTCTAGTTCTGTATCTATGGCTCTATAACAGTCTTACAATCCTATTAGATTATAAGGGACTTGAGGATCAGGGCTTCTTCAGTCTTGTTTCTTTAGTGTCTTTCATATAGTGGCTTGTAACTAGTAGGCACTATATTACTGTAGGTTGCATTGGTTGGTCAAATCTCTTATTTTTAAATGGTTTAGCAAAGTAGATCATCAAAAGGTATTAGAAAAGATGAGATGGTGAGTAGTCTACCTGGAAAATATGCTCTGGACAGAGCATAGAATCAGATAAGAAATACTAGATACGGAGTTTGGATTGTGGAGGACCTTGAAAACCAAATTGTAAGTTCTGCACTTTGGTACAAGAGGTAATGGGTAGCCACTGATGGTGTTTGAGCAGTTGAATCAGAATTGTGCACATATGAAAGAGTGGAGTATAAACTGAAAGGTAAAAAGACTAATTAGGAGGCCGTTGCAATAGTTGAAGAAATAGAATTTGGATTGGAAGAAGAAGGAGATGAATATGAGAGATGTTGTGGAGGTAGAGCTGACAGAATTTGGCAACTGATTGCGGAAATTAAGGGGAAAGAAGCAGCCAAAGATCATATGCATGTCTTTTTATTCAGTCAGTCGAGAAACATTTAGTAAGTTCCTACTCTGTATTAGGCACTGTGCTGAGTGCTGGGGAAACAAGAAGAAGGAAAAGATATTCCCTTCTCTCAAAGTGATCATAATCTAAGGGAAAAGGGTAAAAGAAGAGTTGGTCATGTGTCATAACTAGTAAACCATTTGCCGTATTGATATTCTTGTGATATCAAGAGGACATCCAAATTGTTTAAACATACTGAGTGATTCTCCTCCTATGGTATATTTATGGGTAGATATAGATAACAGGCATGTAGAATTAATAAACAGACTGCTTGTGATCTACATGTTGGAAGGAATATCCACATTGATGAGATCATGGATCTCTTGGAACATTGGAGTCTAAATATGCTTAATAGGTAACACTGACAAAAATAGGAAATTTAGTAAAAAAAAAAAGTAGATTTCAGGAGAAAGAGGATGAGTTTAGGTGATGAGTGTAAGGCACTGCTCAGACTTTCAGGAGGACATGTTTGGCAATTTGGAAAATATAGTTCTAGAGTTTTAGACAGAGGTCGGGCTAGAAATACAGATCTGAATAGCAAAGATAGTTCAAATTATGGAAGCAGAGGAGATCACCAAGAGAGAAGTTACATGGAGGGGAAAAAAAAAGGTGAAGGAAAGACCTTAGACTAATGATTATATTAGGCATTGAAAGGAGGAGGAGTCAGCAAAGGGGACAGAGTAAGAAAAATCAAAGAATGAGGGGGAGAAGTAGGAAAGTGCAGTGTCTCAGAAACCAAGAGAGAAGAGGCTATTCAGAAGGATAGGGGTAGACCTCTGAAAGTTGGAAAAGGATGAGATAAGGCAACCAGATTTGCTGATTTCATGATCATGACCTCAAAGAAAGATGTTTTAGTAGAGTAGTGAGGACAAAGGGGACGGTTGAGTTTAAAGAGTGAAGGAGAGGTGAGGAAGTAAAGGCAGGACATCTTTACTACTATATCAAGAGATACGATGGGAAACAAAAATAGCAGCCTGAAATAACTAGTAGTTCGACAGGGTTGTAGGGTTGAGGGAATTGATTTAATATGAGGTGTCAATAAAAGATGGTTCTCTTCAAAAACAAAGGGTGAACAACAGCCAATAGATGAAGCCAGTGAAGGGTGAGAAACTAAAGTTGAGGGAAAAACAAGTTTTAGGGTAGAAAGGGAGCGTGGGCATAAATACAAAGATTAGCCAAAATACTAATTCATAGAAGAGGATAGGATGGATGAAAACAGAAAATTTAAGACTGTAAGGAGTTGAGGAAGCTTGTGTTTGGCCTGAATATATGCAAAAAAGCATGAAATCAGGCCATCAGCTGTGAATGTGGGGGAAGAGAAGAGTTTGGGGACTCATTAGAGAGAGGGTTTGGAATAGACATTGTGGGGAATTTGGAGGGATTCGACATGTGGTGAATAAAAGGATGCTGAAGCAGCACTGAGTTTATAACTCATAAATTTATTATGTTTGGAGTCTGCTGGTTTCATTATTTTCTCCAACAGCACTCAGCAGGCCTGCTGGAGGGGTGGTGGTGGAAAAAGTGGATGTCAGATCCATAATGGGTTATCTCAGGAAACTCAGATGTCCTCAGGACATCCCTAACCTTTGAGGCTGAGGTCAATTACAGTAGCCAGTGGTTCTAAATGGTGCCACACATAGGCTGGGCTGGGTGATGCCTGCGGCTGATCCTTGGGTTGGATATTTTGTTTTAAAAAGTCCCTGCAGAATTTGTCCATAGGATCAAAGATTCAGAGCAGAAAGAACTTTAGACCCATTGAGAACAACCCCCCTCATTTTAGAGATGAGAAGTTAAATGACTTACTCAGTGTCTCACAACTAGTAAGCATCTGAGACAGGATTCAATTGAACCTGAGTCTTCCTGACTCCATGTCCAAAGTGACTAACCACAATTTCCTCACTGTCTCAGCTTTCCCATAATTGGTCTAATAGATGTATGAACTCATGACCCTCAATTTAAAGACCAATGCTCTATCCCCTGAATTATGAAGGCAAATACAGAACTATTGTTATTGGTTACCAGGAAGCAGTGAGAAGGAGTGTTGTGTGAGTTGCCCATCTGGCAGGGAGCCCATAGTATTTGCAGTGGTTGGTTTCAGAGGGAATTCTATGCTCATTCTACTGTATCTGGCCATGCCCTTCTCAATTTGTACTGCTGCTACACACTCTGGAGTCCACCTTTTGGTTGAGGCATTGAGGCATGGTCAAGAAACAATTTTTTTTTTTGAAGAGGGAAGGCAAAGCAGTTGGGGTTAAGTGATTTGCCCAAGATCACACAGCTAGTGGCTGAGGCCAAATTTGAACTCAGATCCTCCTGACTTCAGGGCCAGTGTTCTATTCACTGTGCCACCTAGCTGTTCTGGCAAGAAACAATTTGAAAACAAACTAGAAAGTCTCTCAGGAAGGGCTGAGTTGTGTGGTATTCACTGTAAAAGTGATAGGAGTTCAGAGAAAGAAGGGTGCCAGTGAGGATTGGACTGGTCATAGGGTTTATGGAAGAAGAGCATGTTAAGAACCTTAAAAGATGGAGAAAACTCAGATGGGCAGAGAGGTTTTGAATAGAAGGCAAAATGAGAAGAAAGCTAACACACGTTTAAGATGCAGCTTTTCCCTAGCCAATACCTATACATACCCATAGGCTTTTGTTCTGACCAACCACCATCCTCAGCAGTGTTCAGAAGCCCAGAAAAAGTGAAAAGGAAGCTTTAGCTGTATGTGACAGGCATTTCTGAAACAGGACTGACTAGGCTATTGTCAAAATTTACTATTTGCAGCTGACACTCAGATTTCTACAGATATTCTCGTACCTTAGTCTGATGCGAGAGGAGGAGGTAGCTTTCATAACCAGTCTGGCAGCCTGGGTTCTAATCCTGTTTCCGTCACTAACTTGCTACATGAGTTTAGATGAGTTGTTTATCACCCTAAGCTTTCTTTTTGTCATCTGTAAAATGAGAGACTCCCTGATCTTTCTTAGAACTTTTTAAATGCTGAGAGGCTGCCGTGGGGGTCCATATTTTAAACCCTCCTCTGTTTCCAGATCACTTTTTGCTTTATGGGTAAGAGACAGACTTGGGACAAAGGCGCATAAGTTTTCTTCAGGGAGCCCAAGTCCATTGGCAATAATGGAAAACAAGGGAGACATTTTGGAAATGAAGGAAGTGGAAAAGAGGAAGAACGACAGCTGATTTGCCTGAGACTGTTGAGATGGTACAGTCATGGACAGGTCTGACTCCGACCAGTTCCCTGTCAGTTTAAACTTGATATTTCAATGAACAGAGATACTGGTAGGTGATCCAACAGTTAACAAAAGGAGCTTTACTTACAGAACAGTACAGAAAAGATATTTAAAAATACAAATTTGAAGAGCCAATAAGGCCAGAAACCGGCTGCAGACTCCAGGTTGAGCCTCAGGCCTCCGAGTCAATAAAATCTTGGGGATAATCTCCTTGCTCTTTTGGGTAAGACAGGAGCCTAATGCATATTAGGAGGCTGTGCAGGGAAACACTGGGAAGAAGCTATCGGGAGACAGTTTCCCCCCCCCCCCCCACCCCTGCTATTCAGCAACAAATTAAACTCAGCAAATGCCTATTACTATGTTCTGGGTCCTGTGCTAGCTACTGGGAATAGTATGATCAAAACAACCATTTTTGACCTCAAGTACTTTATATTCTTCTCACAGTGGGAATGCCTCTATAATAATACAGGGTATCTCAAAAGTTTTAGTTCAGTTTTAAGTTTAATAGCTTGAAGTTTTAATAATTTAATAGCATTTTTAAAAAGCTGCACTAAGACTTTTGGGACACCCTGTAGCTAACGTTAGTCTATTACTTTAAGGTTTATACAACATTCAGTAGCAAGTCAAGTAAAATATAGGGTAATAGGGTAGGGCATTAAGGGGGCAAGGGAAAGAGCACATGAAGTACCTGAGGAATCACTAATAATTGGAAAGTGTTAATAACTGGGGGTCTGGGAAGGCTTCCTGGAAGAGGTGGCACCCTGGCTGAGCCTCAGATAAGGATAAGAATTCCCAAAGGTGAGGATGCATAAAGGAACATGAATTCCAGGCACAGGGACTGAGAAGTGGGAGATGGTATGTTGGGTTTGGGGAATAGTTAGCGCTCCATTTTAGCTGAAACAGAGAAAATACAAAAGTAGATATAACCAATAATGACAATACGGGCAGTTCTGCTGTAACTGGGCACATGCTTTCCTAAAAATCAGGGAGGCGTGCCAGATCACATAATAAAAACCACAGGACTTATGGGAAAACCGGTGTTAGTTCCAGAGGAAGTCACTGCAACCAGGACAGCTTCCCATCAGGGTCTGAACAGCAGGCAACACCAGCTACAGCTGCCGGGTGACCGGCATGTACAGAATCACTCTAAGACTGAAAGGGGAGACCTAGGGCAGGATCTTTTCCATGAGATGCTTTGGCTTCTGCCAGGCTTTTCCCAGGATAGGTGGCTCAGAAATGAAGGTGTTCAAAAAGGTCGGGTCAATTTTATGCTTTTTTCTGGGGTGGGAGGAGCACTGGGGAATCTCCCTCTCTCTCCTCCTGCCTCTCAGGCCCCCATCTCTTGCTTCCCCCAGTGGTGTACCCCTCCCCCCAATTCTCAATAGTAACCCAGGATTACTTACCTCCAACCTCTCTGTAGAGATCACCCACCTGATACATTCTGGTTATCCTGGTGTCGTTTTCCTCAGAAATAAAGTCAGCATTAAGCCAGAGCAAAATTTGAGTTATGCTCAAACTGCTTCCTAATATATCAATCAAGTTGGAATGACTTCTCATTTTCAGTGCAAGCACTGTAGCAGAACTGTCCGTACTTCAATGTCTCAAGGATTTATAATTTCATCGGTATGGCTGTTCCCTTCTGTTTGCCAGCGATTACAACCTTTCTATAAATTAGGAAATGGGCTTTGAGACTTTTTAGGCAGAAAAAAATCATCATCCTGCTGCCAAACAGAGGATGAAATTCTTCAAACTAACCAGGCTCGCCTTCAGACAACAGATAGACATGCATCCATCACCAGATCCAACAACAATAATTCATGTTGATACTTTCTTAATAGCAACACTGGAAAGCGGGAAGAAATATTATTATCCTTATTTTATTGATGAAGACCTGGAAGGAACTCGAGCTAGAAGACCCAAATTCAAAACCAGATTCTGCTCTTTTCTACATATATGGCTTTGGGAAAGTCATTTAACTACACTGTGTCTCAATTTTTTTATGTGCAAAACAATAGGTTTGGCCATGTCCTACATTTTTTAAAGGGATTTAAGTTTTGGAGGCAGAATATAGGGGTTTCAATCCCAAAGTATGCCATTTATTGCCTGTATGACCTTGGTAAAAATAATTTAAGAAAGGTATTGTGAAAGACTGGATAGAGTGCCGAATTTAGCATATGGAAGACCTGAGTTCAAATGTCACCTTAGATGTTTACTGGCTATGTGATTCCAGGAAAGTTTCAACAAACTCTCTTGGTCTTAGCTTCTCATCCATAAAATGGGTGAGAATTGGGGCGTCTGGGTGGCACAGTGAATAGACCACCAGCCGTGGAGTCGGGAGGACTTGAGTTCAAATCCAGCCTCAGACACTTAACTGTGTGACTTTGGGCAAGTCACTTTGACCCCAGTTGCCCTGCCCTCTCCTCTCCATAAAAAGGAAAATAAATGAATTTTTTTTTTAATGACAGGTACGGAGCAGGGAGGAGTTGGTCTGAATGTGTTCTAAAGTGTCTTCCAGCTCTGAATGCAATATTTTATGATACTATGACCTATCTGTGCATCAATTTCTTCATCTATAAAATGAAGAGATGGAACGGGTGGCTCAAAACTCCAAGTATGGGAAGCAGAACAATTGGGAAATGTTTAATGAAATAACTACAAACATCAGAAAACACAGATAATTTAATTTGTGGTTTTCTAAGACAATATGCCGCCTGCAGGGATCGATCCTTGGCTGTTTGAGGTTGATGACTTCCCTGGTATAAAAAACTGCTAAGGTTCTTTTTTGCCACAAATCTGTGATCCTAAAATCCTTTGATTAGATTATCTCTAATCCCTTCTAGTCACTTCTAGCTCAGAATCCTATTATTCCATGAAACTGGGGTCAGAGAATGATTTACCTATGATCAAACAACTAGAAAACTGGAGCTGGGGTTTGAGCCTTCATCTTCTACTCTAAGTATAGCACGCTTCACTGTACCCCCATATCCTCCCCTCTGCCTCTCCTCCTCTCCCCTTTTCCTCCTCCTTCTCTCTCTCCCTGTTCCTCTCCTCTCTTTCTCCAGAACTTGATTGCACTTCGGTGGGTATTGTTTAGGGTCCTGTCTTCTCAACTAGCTTTTAAGCCCTCTTAAAAATATTTTATTGATGCTGGGCTTTTTTTGTTTTTACATCACTGTCCCTTCTCAACACATCCCTTCTTTTCTCCCTCCTTTCCCAGTAGAACCTTCTCTTATAACACATAGGTATAAACAAGCAAAACAAACACACTAGTCGTGGTAGCAAGGTAGATAACGGACTTAGAATCAGTAAGACCCAAGTTCAGCTCTGGCCTTAGACACTAATCATGTGACCTTGGGTAAGTCATTTAACTTCTGTCTGCCTAAGATCCCTCATTGTAAAAATGGCTGCTTCCCAGGGTTTTAGTAAAGATAAAAGTAGATATTTGTATGGCACTTCACAAACTTAAAATAATTCTTTTTAATTACTATTACTACCACTACTGCTACTGATCAGGTACAGGCTCTAGGAAACCTTTTGAACTCTGAATCTTCCCACTTGATGAGGCATTTGCAGAGGCCATAAGCTTTTCACTGGGGCTCTGCCCAGACCTCTGTTACTAGCCTGCCCCTCCATTGTCCATCTACTTGCCACCCTTGAGCCTATCAAAATAGCAATCCACCATTGTCTGTTGGCTCCAGGTAGCCTCCAACAACTTTCCACCCTTAATCACTCACTGACCTCATTGACTCCTCCTGAAGACCCTCCCCAAACTCCTACTGCAGACCACCTCTAGATTCCTCCCACAACCTTCCTGTATAGAAGATCCCTTCTTGCCCCCATGTGGGTGAGAAAGCCATAGAATGACCTAGCACAGACTTACTTTGTGACAGACTTATTCTGTCCTGCTTTCCCAATGCAAACATCACAGATACCTAGGCTCCTTAAGAGTCTACCCCATATGGTGAACTTTTAATGAATTTTTAATAAAAAAGAAGACTTAGTCAAATTCATTTGGTAGGACCCAGCATGTTGGTATTTTGGGGTCTCCAGAGCAACCCTAACCCTTACCCACATCACCACTCCTCCTCCTCCTCCTTGTCCTTGTCCTCCTCCTCTTCCTCCTCCTCTTACTGCATATGCCTCATTTTATACCTATGGTCCACCACCTCCCTGCTGAGAGTTAGAAAGTATGCTTTCTTAAGTGTCCTCTGAAGGCATAGTTGGTCCCTGAATTGATCGCAGCTCTTAACTCTGTCAGTGATGTTTTCTTTTTTTATAGCTAGGTTGAAAGAAATGTGAGTTTGAATACAGTGAAACTGATTTAGTGTGATTATAACATGATACCAGATCACATTTAATGGTAGCCAAGATTATCTGATGTGATTCATGGAGCTAGTTGAGGCTTTTAATGTGGCACTACAACACTAGTCCCCACTCATCTGTTGTGTTATGTTGATATGACATGCTGCTATATACCAGCAGTAGTGCTAATTATTATTTTTTAAAAGCCTTTAACAAAATAGTCAGAAGGAAGACTATTTCAGATAGGAACTCTGTAAGTACAAAGAATTAAGGTTTTTTTTTTCTTATTACCTTAGAGCAAAAATTTGATGTAATTGAACTGTCCAGTTGTGGCCATAGTAACTCTAAAAACAGAACAAAATGGAATGCCTGACTATGGTACAGAATATGATAAAATATGCAGGTGAAATGAAAGAAAAAAGGAAAGATTGCATCAGTTTTTTGTGGTCTGCAAGCAACATCAAGCAATAGAAGGGTTGTCATTGATAGAAATGGAATCTGTTAGTTGGTATGGTTTGATGCTTGCAATTAACAACACACTCCTTCCTCTTAGAAGAGCAGCCCTTTGGATAGAAACTGTTTATCTAGGACAGTAACAGAAAATGGAAATGAAGTGGGCAGTGAAGAACTTTTGTTGAAAGTGTTGGTTAGTTCAGTCAGTCCCTTTAAAACTCAATTGCATAATTGCATAAAATTACCGGAGAGGTAGCCAGTGTGGATAAGCATACAGTAACTAAATGTCTCAATAGTTTGAAGAAAATAATTGAATAAGGTAGATTCACTGATGAACACATTTTTAATAAGGTGAAACTCATGTTGGAAAAAAGCGTGCCCTCCACAACTTTTATTTCTAAGAGAAATTTATTTTTAAGTGGATTTAAAGTGTCTAAGGACCACCTAACACTTTTATTTGGGGATAATGCAGAAGGGAATTTTAAATTGAAACCAGTGCTTCCTTATTGGTCTCAAAATCCTTGTGCTTGCTCTGAAAAGCTATAATCATCTATCGACTTTCAGTTCTTTGGTGGCTAAATGAAAAGGCGTAAGTGACTTAAGCTGTTTTTGAACACTAGTTTTCATTTTAGCTCAGCTGTTTGAAAAATATTACAAGGCTAATAATATTGAATTTAAGGCATTCCTCATTTTAGATCGTGCCCAGGTCATCCAGCTACATTTGGTTCATTGTGTGAGGAAATGAGCATGCAAATTATTGAGACAGACAGAAAGACATCTGCACCCAATGGTATTCATATATAAATGGGTTCAGCCTACACTGCTGAAACATTTAAAATGACAATAAGGACATTTTCATCAGGTCATTGGGGTAGGCTTATTTTTAGATACAAAATTCAATAATTTAACAGTTTTACATTTTAAAAATTTTGCTTTCTATAACTACTCTTCCTTTGTAACAAACTAATAAGAAGTATATTGTTCTTATCCTTCACTATCATATTAATAAACACATAAAAAACTTTTAAAAAATTTTATTGCATATTTCCATCAAGAAGGAACCAAGTACCATTTTTAATATGATAACTTTAAATAGTGCAAATTAGAATAATGTGACAAGGGGCAGCTAGATGGTACAGTGAATAGAGCACTGGCTCTGGAGTCAGGAGGACCTGAGTTCAAATTTGACCTTAAACACTTAACACTTGACAGCTGTGTGACCTTGGGCAAGTCACTTAATCCCAATTGCTCTGCCTTCCCCCCTCCAAAAAAAAAAAGAATAATGTAACAACTTAATGAGATTCATTTTTCCATTAATCAGGAACTAAGTGTATGATTTTGGTCATCACGTAACTGTTCTCCTGGTTCTACTTATGTTACTTTGAATCAGTTTATACAAGTTTTTCCAAGTTTCTCTGAATTCTTTATTTTTATCATTTCTTAACAGCACAATAATATTCCAATACAGTCATCTGCTACAATTTGTCCTTTCACTTCCTGATTGATAGTCACCCACATTCCTTCTAGTTCTTTGCTACTACAAAAAAATCCTGTCATAAATATTTCTTTTACTTCTTTTGGGCTATATGCCTAATAAGTCATACCAAAAACCCCATCACAAGTCAACACTTTAATCTCTTTGATGTCTGTTTTCTAGCCCGGCACAATTGCTTACCTGTGGACTGTGAGTTCCTCATAGCACTGCAGTGTTTTCTGTTTTGTGAAGGAGTATGTTAAAAACACCTGGCTGAGCATTAATTTTGACTCACTTTCCAAATCACCACCAAACTTTGGGTGTCTCATATTACTATCCTTCCTGACATCATACTTTGCCCTGATTTATGTATTCTCCCAATTGCCTCCCAAGATTGTTACATTGCTTTGTCCTACAGTCCTGCTATTCTTACATCACTATCTCTCCATCTGGTCACAAGCCACACCCTTGCTCTGACCTCTTGGCTCCACAAGTATGTCCGATGACTGCTCCTATGGAGTCTTTGCTGCTTCCTGAAGGTCCTGTTGGCATCTGTCTTGCTGGCATCATCCCACCTTGTTTTATGTTCTATGACCCATCATCTTGGTGTGATCAAGCTAAAGGGTTAAGAGCATAGGGAAGTTTTGCAAAGGTAAGAATTTATTATGAGTAAGAGGACACATTGGTTTTGGTTGATGTTTAGTTTTGCTGGGTTTTTTTTTAGTTTTTTTTAAAGTTTTGTTATATTTTTATTATTTGTTATAATTTTGTTATGTTTAATAACACATAATATTATAATTTTATAATTTATTATAATGGTTGACTCTTGGGCGAAGAGATATAGTGGGAAATGCTAATAATGTAAAAACAGAAGATATCAATTAAAAAAAATAGGAGGGGCAGGATGATAGAGTAGAGAGAGAGAGAGCAGACCCAGAGTCAGAGAGACCTGGGTTCAAACCCTATCTCTGAAACATACTGGGATCTCAGGCAACTCTCTAAACTATAGGTTATAGAGAAGTTAACATTGTGCATGGAGACTACAAGTTACTCATTGGTAGCCAATGATACCAATAAAATTACCATGGGTATCACACACACATACATGCAAATTACACACACATGTGTGTATAGATAGATACATTTGTGTGTATGTGTGTGTAACACTGGACATGGAGTCAGAAAAATCTGAGTTCAAATTCAACCTCAGATACTTACTAGTTGTATGTTCTTGGGTAAGTCAATTAACCTCTGTTTGTCTTAATATACTGGAGAAGGCAATGACAGACCACTCCAGTATATTTGCCAAGAAAACTCCGTGGACAGTATTGGCATGCTATGGTCCACAGGGTCTTGAAAAGTTGGACACACCTGAACAACAATATATAAATGCATACACACAGAACTATGCACATGTGTGTATACTGACTGTGCCCACATAACATAGATAGATAGATAATTAGATAGGTAGATAGATAGATAGATAGATAGATAGATGAATAGATAGATGGAGAGAGAGATGGATAGATAGAAGGATGGATGATAGAGAGAGAGATAAAGAGATAGATAGATGGTTAAATGGATGGATGGATGGATAGATGATAGATAGATAGATAGATAGATAGATAGATAGATAGATAGATAGATAGATCGATAGAACCCATATCTATCTATCTTTGTCATGTGAGTATAGTTCATCACATTGGGAAGGAGAAAAGTCCCTTTACTCTTTCCTATCAGCTTTTTCCTCCCCTAGTTGAGGCTTCTGTGATAGATTGCACCCATATGACATGAGTCTACTATTTTTCTAATTGGTCCATAACACATGGCCTTTTACTATCCTCCATCTGTCCAGGATTTAATTGTCTGACTTTATTTGCTGTAGAATGTAAATAAACCAGGAGTTTTGAGCCAATTTTCAAATTCAAGCACAATTTGAAATGAGATATTAATTCCATTCATGTGCATGAGTGTGTGTGTGTGTGTGTGTGTGTGTGTGTGTGCCTGTGTGATGTATTAAAGAGGGATCTTGGAGCAGCAACACTGTTCCAATTGATCCCTGGTGTAAAAGCTGAAAAAGACTGTTGGTTACTATAGCAGTATGTCAAGTCTGGCCTTGGTTATCTCAGAGCCTCTCCTCACACAATATTTCCATTAGCCTTCCATGGTAACTATGTGCCTGCAACTAAGTAGAGAAAATGCCCCCACAATGCACAAGGGTAACATCGACTCGTCTGAGTTAAATGAAGCTCAGGCATTCTGTAGAAAAAATCTGATTCTAAGCACTCAGGTTTCTGTATTCATCAGAACCAATTCACATCATACTTAATGAAATCTTGAATCTTACACAATCACAGAACAGATGGGTTGCAGCCATGATTCTGTACAAATGTAAATCATTTTAAAAATGAAATGGGCTTGAGAAAGACACACCAGGTGCAAATTTCCCATGATGGTTGGGTTGGGGGTTGGTTGGGAGTGGATAAGTCAACTCAGGGAACTCTCATTATTTGCTCAGCTGGTTGCACATGCCAGTGTTTTGAGAAAATCTATCCCACAGTCTCAAGAACAAGCAGGAGTGGTAAAATGCACTGCATGGTCTCCTCTTTCTTTCTTAGCCTCTGTTCAGCAGCCACCAGCAGGGGGGAAACCTCAATATTTTTTGGACAAGGTCCAGAAAGGCTCAAATTCCAAATGCTTTTTTAATAGTGTGTAAAATTTCATCTACTCACATATGTTCAAATACCCGTGTCACACTTGGTCTGGGACTGGAGGGACTCAAGGAAAAATATTAACTGAAAATGACTTTGGCATTCAAGACTTTGTCCCAACACACACACACACACACACACACACACACACACACACACACACACAGCCTTAGACCCTGAGCTTGGTTTTTCTATAATAATTATAGAGTACTCTGCAAAATCATCAAGGTAAGCATGCATACAGCTTTGCTGTGTCAGTCTGCTTTTTTTACAGCCCTGAAAAAGGGAAAAGGCTGTAGGAGCTGCTAGTTCTCTAGTGTAAAATGAAGGGCATAGGATGTGGGCTGCACAGAGAACAAAGAGAATCCAATGGGCAAGGAATCCAGAGACGGTGTCACACATCCAAAAGAAGCCAATTGGGGGCCTGGTGTGCAGGCCAGCCCCTTGTCTGCATGTATCCAGTGCTCCAGAAAGCAGCATTCTCAGTGGGATCACTTTGACTCATATGAAGAATGTGCACCGTGCTCCTCAGTGCTTTTTTCCTGTGGTTTTTTACGTCAGTGGTCCACAAACAGAATGAAAAGGAAGAATGGATGGCGATCTCTCACTTGCTTCCCAAGTACTCATCATTGAAGATTTAAAAGGGTTGTAGATGAAAACCAGTTTGATGAATAGTGATAGCCCCCAGTCCTCCAGGAGGTAAGGAGTGGTTGTTATTATCCCATTGTACAGATGAAGCAGAAGAAGGAAAAAGACCTGCACATTCAAAGCCTCTCTTTGTGAAGCACGTGTTTAGGGAAATGCTACTTCTGGGTTCTGGAAATGACGTGCTGTGATAAAGTACAGGGCTTTTGTTGTATCTCAAAGGGAATCAGAATAAGATTAAATCCTTATGAAAATATTCAATCCTTCTGCCTCCCACTTACATTAAAAGGATTACTGGCAGCTCTGGATAGAGGGAGAGACTTTTGTGAAGGAGAAAGATATTTCCAGTGCTGCTGATTCTAACACACTGAAGATGAGAGGAAGACAGGCCACTAGATTTATCCAAAGTTGAAAGGAAGAAAGGATTCCATTTAGGTGAACTTTGCAGAAAATTGAATGTAAGCTCTTTGAGGGCAGAAGCTCTTTTCCATTTTGGTCTTTGTGTCTGCAGTATCTGACACAGTGTCTTGCACATAGGAGGCCTAAAGCAAATGCTTTTTTAAATTAAATTAAAATTGTTATTATTTTTTCTAACTCAGTAAAACAATTTTTTGGTAATTTAATTGGTATTTCATTGAATATTTTAATTTAGTTTAGATGAAATTGTAATTTTTATTATATTGGCCCTGTCTACCCATGAACAATGAATATTTCTCCAATTATTTAAATTTTATTTTATTTGTATAAAAAAAGATATATGTTCTAAAATATTTAAAGCAGCTCTCTTTGGACTGGCAAAGAACTGGAAATTGTGGGGATTCCCATCAACTGAGGAACAGTTAAACAAGTTGTGGTGTATGATCATGATGGAAATACGACTGTATAAGAAATGAAGTGCTCAATAATGTTAGAAAAATATGGATAGACTTGCAAGAAATAATGAAGAGTGAAATGAGCAGAACCAAAAGAATTTTGTATACAGCGACAGCAATATTGTTTTAAGAACAACTTTGAGCCTGTAAGTAATTTTGCCTATTATAGATATCCAAATTAACTACAAGGAACCTATGAAGAAAGATGTTATCCTTATCCAGAGAAAGAATTTATAAATAGATATACAGAATAGTTTTATACACACACACACACACACACATACATACATACATACATACATACATACATATATTTGTATCTAATGGTAGACATCTCTAGGTTGGGGAAGAGGGGGAGGGTGGAAAAAAGGGAAAAAAGAAAGTTACATAACTTTATTATGTATCTAAAAGAAATATCAAGTTATATATAAAAGATTTGCAGTTTCATGTGCAATCATCCTTTTTTTTCTATTCTACTCTGATTTGGAAATGCTTATTTCTTAAGTTCAGAATAAAATGAAATCTTTAAAAAGAGATAATAAAGCACAATTAAAATTTTTTTAAATGAATTAAATGTATTTAAATTATACTGCATATTTCTCGAATACCCAAACTCTTCCATATTGATTATCAGGTATTCTACTGCAATGGTGATTTCCTAAGAGCTATCAAGGCACATAGGGCAATTAACTCTACATTGCTCTTGTATCATTGTTTAGCTGATTAGTTGTGTCCAACTATTCATGACCCCATTTGGGGTTTTCTTGGCAAAGATACTGGAATAGTTTGACATTTCCTTCTGAAGCTCATTTTACAGATGAGGAAACTGAGGCAAGCAGGGTTAAGGGGTCATATACTAGTAAGTGTCTAAAGACAGATTTGAACTCAGGTCCTCCTGACTCCATCACTGGTCCTATATCCACTGCACCACCCAACTGCCCCAGTCCTACATTAAAAGACTCCTAATTGCCTATCAGTTCTTGCATCTGCTTATGCTTTTTTAAACTGTCTCCTATCATACCCTCAAGCAGCCATGCTATCTATCACTTCTAGGTGCTGTCAGTATCCTTGTTTCCAGAAGCCCTCTCCTTTTTCCTGAATCCTCAGTCTCCTTTTTTCCCCACAGTAAATCACTTCTATTTTACTGCTTCTGATGTTCTGTGGGCTTGGAATCCAACTTGTGCAGTACGTTAGAGGGAATAGTCACAAGGTCTTGAAAAGACTGTCAGATTGGGAGTCAGAGATCATCTATTCAAATGCTCGCTGGCCCACTTCCTACCTATGTGACCTTGTGTGCAAGGTCATTTAGCCTCTCCAGGCTTCAGCTTCCCCACCTGCAAAAGGGAGTTAGACTACATGACCTCCAAAGTTCCTTCCAGCTATGAACCTTGTCTCTGTCCACATGCTTTATGACATTGATTTTTACCATTCGAGTAAGCTGTTTTTTATTCCTTTTGGAGCAGAGGTTGACTTCCAAATTGTTGATGCTTCCAAAGAACTGACCTAAGTGAGATATTAGTTTCCTCTCCTTGCCCTTCTGAGCCTCTTCCCGCACCCCGTCATCATTCTCCTGCTCCTCATAAGATTCTTGGATGTGTTTGTTCCTTGGAACATTGGCATTCAGGGGCCTGGCAATGGTGCTGCTTGATAGAGACTCTTTTGAGCTATTTTCTTCTGAATGATACGTACAGTCTGTCATTGTTAAATATTAAATCTTCAGGCCAGATCCTATAATCATTGCAAAACTTCAATCCTCAGTGAAATTCTTTATTTGTAATCAATTTATAACAGTTAAAAACATGGAGCCTGTCACAAGTGGAGAGTATGATCCTAACTCCAGAAGGGAAAGTCTGCTCCAAAGAGAGCAAAAGCAGAAGCAACAGCAGCAGCATTGGCAGCATTGGCAGCAGCGGCAGCAGCACACTCTCCCTTATAACTACCAAGCTTCAAACCTGAATCTCCTCATAGAGAACATGGAAAAAAGAGCTGGACTGGGAGCCGGGGGACTTGAATTCAAATCCTGACCTTTCTACTAATTTTCTCTGTGACCTAGAACATACCATGGGATAGTTGTGAGAACCAAATAACAGAGTACTCCTGAAAGATCCTTACAAAGAATCCAGCATTACATGAAAGCATTGCAAATTATCTTCTGTTCACCATTGAGGCTGAGAGAAAAAAGCCATAGATTTAGAGCCAGATCCAGGGGTGATATGAGACTTGGATGAGATAATGGATGTAAAACACTTTGCAGACCTTAGGGTGATATATAAATGGCACTTATCATCATTATTACTATTGGCCCCTAGTCCCGGGTCTGCAATCTAATGGCGACTTCACTCCCTCAGCCTCCTCCTGCCTTCTCTCCTGTTGAGCTTCAGCCATGTTTGTAAAGTCATGCAGGGGTGGGCTGGTTGATTATGATTTGTTTTCTCCAATGGTGTCAAGTCTAACAACCGACTCTGAGATGGGGGAGGGAAGAACCTGTAAACAAGACATGGCTACAAGTTCAATTTGCATTATTAATATTATTTCCATCATTTCCTTAAATCTAAACAATCAAAACAGAACATCAAACCCTGATTTGTGGTTGGCAGAATTCTGAGGTATAAAGATTCATGCTGAAAATGTAACATTTGGGATTCAGCTGGCTCCAATACCCTTATGGCTATAGCTTCAAGGTATCTTGAAAGACCTCCATGGAAGGCTCCTCTATAGATAAGGGATGTTGTTGTTCAGTCATTTTCAGTCCTGTCTGACTCTTCGTGACCCCATTTGGGGTTTTCTTGGCAGAGATACTGGAGTGGTTTGCCATTTCCTTCTCCAACTCATTTTACAGATGAGGAAACTGAGGTAAATAGGGTTAAGGGACTTGCCTAGGGTCACACAGCCAAGCAATATCTGAGGCCAGGTTTGAACTCAGGAAGACAGTCTTCTTGACTCCAGGCCTAGCACTCCATCCACTGAGTCACCTAACTACCCTGTAGCAGAGTTATATTGGATCAAATGAGATGAGAACCTTGATCTTCTTAATTGTGGTCCTGGTCTTGTGAGAATTATTTTCCTTTTAGGCTATGGATATAATCAAATTATAAGTACCATAGACACAAAGGTTCTTCTTTCCTTCCTTCTTTCCTTCCTTCCTTCTTTTCTCTTTCTTTCTTCCTTTTTCTCTTTCTCTCATTTTCTCTTTCTTTCGTTTTTCTCCCTTTCTTTTTTGACTCTATAACCCCAGCATACTGCACAATGATGGCATATTATATATATATTTAATAAATGCTTGTTTAATTAAATTGATTTGGTTTAGGACATGAGTTCAGGACCAGGTTGCAAAGACCATAGTGTAAAGTAATTGCTACAAAAGAAACAATCTTTTTGGATAGAAAAGCTAACATATTTGTCTTTGAGAACTCCAGAATTGAGGAGCCCTTTATTATGTGATTCATGGTTGACAAAGATGAAAATTTTCCCTATTGCGTTGTTTGTACCTGTCTCTAAGGCATAAACTTTCTTCTTAGAAGAGCTATTCAGAATGATGGCTGTATATAAAAAAGAAGAAAGAAGAAAGGGGGAAAATGTGATATGGAGGAAGAGAAGAAGATAAATTCTTAAGGTATAAAGTCTTTATACCAGGAGAGACTCCACAAACTTTTTAATATATTGATTTTGAGGTAGAATTATAAAGTCATATTGGTGTTGGAAAACACTTGAAGAACATTATGTTCAGTCTCCAAGCAAGTGCATTAACCTCCTCTTCATCATAAACTTGCAGATGGAAGGAACCTTAGAAACCAAGTAAGTTCAAATATTTCATTTTACAGATGAGGAAACTGAGGCTCAGAGAAGTAATGTGAGTTGCTCAAGGTGAAAGATAGTAAGTAACAGAGGCAAGATTGAAACTTATTTTCTATGACTCCAAGTTCAACACTCTTCTTTACTGAATCACGTGATGCCCCTGGAATGTCATCAAACAATTTCTACTCGAATACCTCCACTGATGGAGAACTTATTACTTCAAGAGAGAGTCTGTTCAGTGGTTGGACAGCTCTAATTGTTAAGTAGTCCATCCTTATACTGAAGTAAAAATTGTCTTGCTATAACTTTCATTTATTGATCCTAGTTCTTTCCTCTGGAATAAAGTAAATAGTACAACCATTCTTTCTCATAGTAGTCCTTCAAATGTTTGCCGTCACTGAGTCATCTCTTACAGAAATTAAACTTCCTAGTTCTTTCAACCATTTTCTCTGCGACATGATTTTGAATTCCCTCCTCAACCTGTTTGGCTCCTCTGGAAGTGATAAAGATTCTCAATATCCCTCTTAAATGGATGCCCAGGATGGAGCTGAAAACCTCCAGTAGAGAGAGCAGAGGGGCCTTCCTTGTTCTATCTTCCTCGTGTCTATCCAAACCAGAGTCCATTCTCTTTTCCCCCAAAACCTCCCTTAAAGGCACCACCATTCTTCTAGTGTCTCATTTGTAATGTCATTGTTATAATTAGCTAGCTTCTCTCTCTCTCTCTCTCTCTCTCTCTCTCTCTCTCTCTCTCTCTCTCTCTCTCTCTCTCTTTCTCTCTCTCTCTCTCTCCATATTTAATGACTTGCCAAATCTTTCTCTAATTCCACACCATCTCATATCCAAACTCAGACCTTCATTTTCAGTACCTCATTACCTCTTGCCAAGACTTGTGAAAGTAATTGGCTTCCCTTCCTCAAGTCTTCTGCACTCCAATCCATTCTCCAGAAATGCCAAAGTGATTTTCCTTAAGCACAAATTTAACCAGGTCATTCTCTTCCTCAAAAACAAACAAACAAACAAAAACCTCCTTCAGTTACTCTCTATTATCTCCAGTATTAAATGTATATTTCTCTCTTTGAATTTAAATCCCTTCACAACCTGGCCCTCACCTCATTTTATACTACTTCCATTCCCATACTCTACAATCTAGCCAACCTGGCCTTCTCTGTTCCTCCATCTCCCATCTCCATGCATTTGCATTGGTGGTACCCATGCCCAGATGCAGTCTCTATCCACTGTGCCACATGTATTTGTATCCCTTACACCTGACATAATTCTTAGCACAATCACAGGTATGGAATATATATTCTTTTACATTAGTGCAACCAATAATGCATGGTTTTAGCTCTTAACAATTTGGCCTGAGAATTCACCCATCTTCTTTGCTCCCATTTTTGCTGTCTGCTCTCTAGCTCAGACATTTACAAGAGGAGTGCCACCTTAGACTTCATTCTTTTGGGAGGTTTTGTGATGCAGTGAAAATAGCGTGAACTCTAGAGACAGAGGCCTTAGGTGTCAATTCTGCCTCTGCTGTTTTACTTAACTGTGTGACCCTGGACAAGTAGAATGGTGGGAGAAATGCTGGACCTCTGAGGTTCCTTCCTACAATGATCTTCCCACAATACTCTACCTCCAAAATCTTGAGCTCAAATTCCACCTTTCTGATTATTCCTTTTTGTCTTTTCCTCTCTTCCATTGCCTTACTCCTCTTAAACCTACTCACTGTCTTCACTGCAGCCTCTGGTTCTTTCATCCCTTGTGCCTTTTTTAGGCCATCACCAAGTCTGGTTTCACTTCCCTCCCTTTACAGGCCATCCAGGACAAGCCAGGGATGGAGCACTTGGGAGAGCGGCTCACCAGCAGCTGTGGTAGTTTCCAGAATTACCAACCCATAAGAGCCAAGGACAAAGGGAAAAGATCAGTGGAACTTGGCTAAATTTGGGAAAGAGGGTCCAGCCCTGCAGCTACCTCCATGTGGCTGCTTCTGAGCTCAAGACCTGCAGATTGCAGGGAGGCCAAGTGATCATTCAGAGGCTAAATTCTCTTGCCTTGAGCTGCCTGGGTCAGGATTGTGGTCTTGGGTGGTAGTCCTAAGGTATGTGATCAGTGAGCCAAAGATGGTGGGGGACTCCAGCCTCCTAAAAGCTCCAACAGCTGCGAAAACCCCAGGGATTTGGGACAGAGCTCTCCCCTCTGAAAGCAGAGTTCTACTGAGACCAAAAGTCAAATAACTGACTGGCAACAAGAGCAGGCAAAGGAAGCAAAGAAAGCTCAGCAATCCAACTTTAGATTCCTTTTATGGGGACTAAAAGGATCAAAGCATGGATTGGAAGGAAGGCAACACAGTCAGAACTCCCAGACAAAAAGCTTCCAAGAAAAATGTAGACTGATTACAAGCCATAGAGGAGCTTAAGAAGAATTTTGAAAACCAAAATAAGGATTTTTGAAAACCAAAAAATTGAGGAAAAATTGGGGAGAGAAATGAAAATGATGCAAGAAAATCATGATAAGAGAGTCAACAACCTGACTGAAGAAAATAACACCTTAAAAAATAGACTAACTCAAATGGCAAAAGAGGCCCAAAAAGCCAATGAGGAGAAGAATGCCTTAAAAAGTTGACTTTGCCAGATGGAAAGAGAATCTCAAAAGCTTTCTAAAGAGAATAATTCCTTTGGAATTCGAGTGGAGCAAATGGAAGCAAATGACTTTATGAGAAATCAAGATACTATTAAACAGATACAAACAAATGAAAAAATAGAAGGCAAT
>CM053594.1:292643647-292659097 GCA_028646575.1 Pseudocheirus occidentalis | reverse complement strand
AAAAATTGGGGAGAGAAATGAAAATGATGCAAGAAAATCATGATAAGAGAGTCAACAACCTGACTGAAGAAAATAACACCTTAAAAAATAGACTAACTCAAATGGCAAAAGAGGCCCAAAAAGCCAATGAGGAGAAGAATGCCTTAAAAAGTTGACTTTCCCAGATGGAAAGAGAATCTCAAAAGCTTTCTAAAGAGAATAATTCCTTTGGAATTCGAGTGGAGCAAATGGAAGCAAATGACTTTATGAGAAATCAAGATACTATTAAACAGATACAAACAAATGAAAAAATAGAAGGCAATGTGAAATATCTCCTTGAAAAAACCACTGACCTGGAAAATAGATCCAGGAGAGACAATTTAAAAATTATTGGACTACCTGAAAGCCATGATCAAAAAGAGAACCTAGAAATCATCCTTCAAGAAATTCTCAAGGAAAATTGCCCTGATATTTTAGAACCAGAGGGCAAAAATAGACCTTGAAAGAATTCACCAATAGACTCTTGAAAAAGATCCCCAAAAGAAAACTCCTAGGAATGTTATAGCCAGGTTCTGGAGTTCCCAGATCAAAGAGCAGATATTACAAGCTGCCAAGAAGAAACAATTTGAATACTGTAGAAACACAATCAGGATAACACAGGATCTAGCAGCTTCTACACTGAGGGATTGAAGGGCCTAGAATATGATATTCCAGAGATCAAGGGAGCTAGGATTAAAACCAAGAATCACCTACCCAGCAAAACTGAGTATAATGTTTCAGGGGAAAATATGGTCATTCAATCAGATGGAGGACTTTCAAGCATTCTTGAGGAAAAAAACTGAAACAGTAGAAAATTCGACATTCAAACACAAGAAGCATGAGAAGCTAAACATGGAAAAGAAACCATAAGGAACTTATCAAAGTTGAACTATTTACATGCCATCATGGAAAAATGAGAATTGTAACTTATGAAACTTTTCTCAGTATGAGGATAGGTGAAGGGAATATAATGTATATATGTGTAATATATATTACATTGCATTAAGGGAATACAAATGTAAATATACACATATGTCTATATAGGAGGGTATATACGCATATGAATACATATGGGAGTGTGTGCATATGTGTGTGCATAGACAGAGGGCACAGGATCAATTGAATAGGAAGGGATGATATTTTAGAAGGTGAAATTAAGAGGTGGGAGAGGAATAGAATGAGAGGACACAGGGAGAGACAGAATGGGGTCAATCATTTCATATAGAAGAGGAAAGGGATAACTGTTACAATAGAAGGGAAAAACAGGAAGGCAAAAAGGGAATGGGTCGACCTTACTCTCATTGAATTTGGCTTAGGGAGGAAATGACATACACTCTAAATAGGGTATCTTGCCCTGCAGGAGAGTAGGGGGAAAGGGGATGAGAGGGGGATGATGGAGGGCAAGTTGGGGGGGGTGGATAATTAGAAGCACACACATCTGTAAAGGGGCAGGGACAAAGTAGAGAATAGAACAAGGGGATGGTGGAATAGAAAGGAGGGAAATATCGTCAGTGTTTCACAATATGTCCATTGTGGAGATGTTCTGTGTAACTACACATTTCTGATTTTGATTTCTGCTAATTCCTGGATTATTGAATTGCTGTATTTAATTGCTTGTCTTTCCAGTGGGGGTGGGTGATAAGGAAGGAAGGGAAAGAATCTAGAATTTAAAGTTCTAAAATCATATGTTAAAAAATACATACATATATATGTATATATGTGTGTGTATATATATATATATATATATAATTTACATGCAACTGGGAAATAAGATATGCAGGCACTGGGATAGGGAAATCTTTCTTGCTCTGGCAGAAAGTCAGAAGGATGATGATGGAGGATACAGGAAAGAGCAGATTGGGGGAGGGGGTATACAGTGGGATCGCTGTTTTAGGGGGGTGGGTAGGGGAAAGACAGGAAGAAAATTTGTAACTCAAAATCTTGTGGAAATCAATGATGTAAACTAAAAATAAACAAAAGTTAAATAAGAAGAAAAAAATAAAGCTTATTTGTGGTTGGTCCTAGTCCAAGAGGTTAGAATATGGTATGATACCAAAGACAGATTCAAGCCTCCTACATCTGCATCCCTCTCTCTCAGCAGATGACCTCACATCCTACAGTAATGAGAAAAATCAAAGTCATCCACTCAGACTCCCATCTCCACTCTTTCACACCTCAAAGTCTTTCACCCATCCTCTTCTCTTATGTCCAGTTTCAGTGGATTATGTGGCCTTTTCTTTTTGCCAAGGCTAACCTCATCTACTCTTCCCTTTTAACCCAGTCTCAGTTCTCCTCATACATATATCTACCTATATATTCAGCACTAATCCATACCCTGAACTTCTCTCAACCAACTATGGACACAGTGCTTGACATGTAGTAAGCACTTAATAAATTTATCTATCTATCTGTCTATCTATCTATCTATCTATCTATCTATCTATCTATCTATCTATCTATCTATTTATCCTTCAGTTTTTTATTCCCTTTCTCTATATCTCTGTTTCTCAATCAAAATTGTCCAATCTACAATAAAAGAAACTGAGGCAGAGGTCTGACTGAATGGCACTTTGCTAAAGGGTCCATGATCCTCTCTAATGAAGTGGACCTCAGATCTTCCTCATGATCTGAGATGCTCCCTTCTTCCAGGACCTTGATTTTATAGGGTTTGATACTCAAATATGAAAAAGAGGCATAGTAAAATATAGAATCTCGTTGGTTGATAGATCTTGCTCTTGAGTGCCAAAAAAACAAATGACATCAGCAGCACAGTTTGGGTGGAGCATGGGGCACCTCCACTAACTAAGTGGTCATAAGACGTTCATAAGATGGTCACCTGTCCATATTGGACAAGAAAGAATGGTCTAGAGGTACAAAAATAAGTTTGGGGATTTTCCAAAGCCCCAAGATATGTCACCCATGGAATGAGTGAAACAGGATGGAGATATTTTTGTCGGCATTCCTGAGGTCACACGAGTAAGCTTCATAACTAGTAAACAAGTGTTGAATATTACTTTAAAGTTTGATGCCCACCATAAGAACCTATCTAAGTCTATATGAGTCATGTAAAATATCAAAATGATTAATACTGATTGGAATAGAGTGGGGATCCGAATGAATTATTTCTGATCTCTCTCTCTCTCTCTCTCTCTCTCTCTCTCTCTCTGTCTTTCTCTCTCTCATATGCAGTCTTTCCCTATTTACTTGGTATTTCTCAGCTGTCTACAAATATGCCTATATCCACACTATCCTTAAAAATACTAATCCATCAAATATCATCCAATCTTTTCCCACTCATTGCTAAACTCTGTAATCCACATTCACTGCCTCCAGAACCTCACTGACCATTAACTCAGAAATTTCTTACAGTCTTGCAAGCCCCCAAACTCTACCAGATCTGTTCTCTGGAAGATCACCAATGACCGCGTATTAAATCCAATGATCATTTTCCAATTCTCATTTTCCTTGACCTTTCTGCAGTGTTTGACAACACCAACAGTCCCCTTATTGAGTAATTTCTCCTCCCTTGGCTTCTACAACACTCCTACATCCTGACTTTTTTTTTTCTGTTTTGAATTGTAAGATCATATGCACATAGCTCTAAAACTGGAAGAGACCTCAGAGACTGCCCAAGCCAACCTCCTTGTCTTACTGATGAGGAATTAAGGCCTTTGGGGGTTGTGTCTTGCTCAAGGTCACATAAGTAGTGGTATTTGAACCCAGGTCTTCTCATTTCAGACACACTGCTCTGTTCATCATGATTTCTTTCCCTGGTTCCCCCCTCTTCCTGTCTTTTGCCTTGGGGTTTCCCCCAACTTCTTTTTCATTTTTAAAAATCTGAACTTAAACACCAACAATAAAAGAGCATTTCTATACACAGAACAGAAAACAAAAAGATGATTCTCTGTGAAACCACAAATCTCCATTTCATGCCATTTGCTTTTAAACAAAAGTATATAATAAATCTTGCATGTTTCTTCTCAAACTATCTTTTTTATCTGGGCTATCTTTTGTCCATTAAAAAAAAGATTAAATGGCTTTATTTTTATCATCACTATTGTTAACCCTCCTTTCTTCCCTGTTGAAAAGCAAGAAAAAGAAAGGAGAAAAAAAACCACCTTGTAATAAATAAGCATAATCAAGCAAAATAAATCCACACAGTGAACTGGTCCAAAAAATATCTCTTTCTATACTTTCTGCATTGTGTCCGAAGTTTAATTCAAACTTTAGTGTTTCCTAAGAAGTTCAAAATTCTATTCTCTTTATTTTTATTTTAATTGTTAACACCAAAAAAGACCATTTTTTTGGTACACAGAATCGAGCACAAAAAGGATTCTAT
Source organism: Pseudocheirus occidentalis (assembly GCA_028646575.1). NCBI lineage: Eukaryota > Metazoa > Chordata > Mammalia > Diprotodontia > Pseudocheiridae > Pseudocheirus > Pseudocheirus occidentalis. The sequence continues at coordinate 292,654,740 of CM053594.1, read as the reverse complement.
ATGAAACTGCAAATCTCAGTTTCAGACTGCTTTGATCACCTCTCTGGCAGGAAGTAAACAGCATACTTTATCATGTATTCTCTAGTGATATGGTTAGTCATTGTATTTCTCATCATTCTTGAGTCTTTCAAAGTTGCTTTTCTTTACAATTTTGTTGACCTTGTATAAATTGTTCTCTGAGTTCTGTTGATACTGCCCAAAAGTTCTCTGAAATCTCTTTTGTTATTCCTTGCTGAGGAATAATATTGAGCTACATTTGTATGCCATGATTTGATTAGCTGTTTTTCTATGAGTCAATCTAAATTTCTATTTAGATTCCTTAATTTTCTTCCTTCTACCTTTAAATTCCCCATTCAGGTCAAAAGTTGGCTTTACTTGTGACTTTCCCTCCCGAGTATCATCCTCCCTCTTAATGCACCCCATTTGCTGTTTGAATCGATGTATTTTTTTTCCTTTGATTTTTTTTTGGTCTTTTTGGAGGGGGGAAGGCAGGGTAATTGGGGTTAAGTGATTTGCCCATGGTCACACAGCTAGTAAGTTTTAAGTGTGTGTGGTTGGATTTGAACTCAGGTCTTCCTGACTTCAGGACTGGTGCTCTATTCATTGTGCCACCTAGCTGCCCGAAATCTGATGTATTTCTATGCCAAACTCTTTGAATGAATGTGTTCATGTGTCTATGTATTCAACCCTTCTCTATCCATTTCAGATTAAAAAAATCATCTGATGCCCATTCCTCCTTCCTTTCTCACATGTTAGTATAGTCTTCTCAAGAAACTCAGTTATGAGAGAATAGCAAGTTTCTTCCTCCTTTCTACACCAGCATACTCTCCCTTGTATAGTACCTTTTCTTGCTGCCTTGAAGCCCCCAGAACAGAACCAATCCATATCTAGGAACTCTATTTTTCATATTGAATGACTATCTCAATATTCTTTAAAGAAATTAAGGTTCTGTTTTACGCAGTAACAATAACATTGTGTAATGACTAACTTTGATAGACTTAGTTTTTCCCAGAAATGCAAAGATCTAAGACAATTCCAAAAGACTAATGAAAGAAAATGCAGTCCACATCCAGAGAAAGAACCATGGAGTCTGAATACAGATTGACACATACTATTTTCACTCTTTTTTTGTTTCTTCTTTCTCATGATTTTTCCCTCTGGTTCTAATTCTTCTTTATAACATGACTAATGTGAAAATATGTTTAATATGATTGTACATGTATAGCACGTATCAGATTATATGCTTTCTTAGGGAGGGGAAGGAGAGAGAGGAGGAGAAAATTTAGAACTCAAAATCTTATAGAAGTGAATGTTGAAAACTAAAAATAAATAAATAAAATTTTTGAAAAAGAAATTGTTTCTGAATGGATACTTGTTCCTACCATGTCATTATACAGCTACTTACAATTGCTCAAATAAATTTTTAGATTTCACTAAACTCTTGTGGTTTCCATTTCAAAATTCCTACTTAGCTCCAGTCTTTTCATGTAATTGAAAATTTGTCTATTTTGTTAAAGATCTGTTTTTCCCCTGTAGGATCATATTCGGATTTTCAGAATGAGTTATTCTTGCTCATTTATATAGAAACCACTAGGTCTTGTATGATCCTGACTGTACTTCCTTGGTACTTAAACCGCTTCTTTCTGGATAATTACCATATATTTTTCTTTGTTACAGAATCTCTATATTTTGACTCTGACAAACCTAGGACTCTTCCTTTTGAAGTAACTTTCAGAAGGTGATCTACTGGATTTCCATCTTTTACCTCTGTCTCCTTGTAGACATTTAGATAGAGTCTATTACTGATCTTCCTTTTGTCATTCTGTTGCTACTGCTGTCATTGCCAGTTGCATTTATTTACTCTGCATTCTATTATTTGGGACATTTGAGAAGCAAACCTTCCCTTCTGTCCTGTTTTTCTTTCTAAAAATTATTCACTCTTTTAAAAAAATTACTGAATGTCAATCTTTTTTTGTTTTGTATAGTAAAGCTCAGATTGGTAGGATAGATCTCACTGGACTGCCTCCTGATCTCCATCATTCTATGGAACACATTATTCCATTCCTTCCTCTCTTTTCTAATGGGTGTGGAATAGTCTTCAGTTATTCAAATCAACTTTCATTTGTATTTGAAAGTCTTTTTCTTCATGGATTGCAGATATTATTATTTCTGAATTAAATTGTTAAACTTAGACACCATATATCTTGGAGTTTGCAGTTTTGATTTGTTTGTTTTTTTCCCCTGAAGATGATCTGTGGATCACTTTCCAAACTTGGAATTCCAAATTCATTTGGAATTTCATTTTCTATGTTCAAAAGTTCTTGGTGTAAAAAAAGTTCTTGGTGGTCCTCTTCCATCATTTCCTTCATTATGGTGTTAAGGTTTTTTCATCTTGTCATGTACTTCTGGGAGACCTATGATTCTTAATTTGCGTCTTTGCATCTTTCTTTAGGATCCATAGGTTTTGCTTATATAGTGAGGGCATTTATTTTAATGTTATTGCTTATTGCTTCTCTTTTTCTAGGCTGTCCTTCACTTCTGCATATTTAAATACCCAATCAACTGTTCTCTTTTGTTTCTTTGGTGAGGCTTGCCATTCCAGATTCAGGTTTTTTCTATTCTGCTCACCATTCTTGCTGTGCAAGGCATAAATTCTGCTCTTTTAATTATTTTTCTTTTCTCAGGAATGATGTTTGGTGGTTCCATGTTCTCTCCAAATTCAACAGGGTTCTCTATCTCATAAAGGCTTGGATCACTCTCCTTTATTTTCCAGTATTTATTCACAAAATTTATTTACTAGATCTGAAGACCATATTTTCTTCTTTTGTTGCTGTTTTTGCTAATGATTTATCTGGGTATATTCAAGGATTTTGAGTTTTCTTCTTCCTGAAATCTTTGATACTTTCAGCTTATTCTACTCCCTTATTTTCCTTATCACTTACTTTCTGACCCCCTTGACACTTATTGTAGTTTCTTTGGGGCGATATCTCAAAGTGTCTCAACCTCCTCCCACACTGAGCAGTTCACCAGCTTCGGTGTCTGCCCCCAGCTGACTTCTGGGTAGTCAGAATTAGCCTCAGCTGGGTGTCATGCTCTTTCCCTCAGCATCAGTGGACTGCTGCCCACTCCCTCCACACACAATGTTCTTTCCTGCCGACCTGTCCTACTCCTTCTTTTCCCTAGTTCTCTGGCCAGGCACCAGTAGTTCAGAGCCTGTTTTCCCCAGCACTGATAGTTTAGAGCTTTGTAGCACTGCTACTTCTGTGTTTCAGTTGCTTGAAGGCTCCTGAAGGTGCTGGCTATCAAGCCCCAAGCCTGGACCCAGGTTTTCCACAGAACTGGAAAGGGGGAATGGAACTAAGGTAAAGGGGCAGATTTTGGTGTAAGCCTGTGTCATTTCCTGGGTTTTGCTAGTATGTCATGACTGTCAGTAACCTGGGGAGTGGGAAACAAGTGCTGAGTGAGCTCAGAGTCACTGAGCATCATTTCCTGGTTTTTTTCCCTTTCTTTTGGATTCTGGATGTACCAGACAAGAGATGGGAAGCTGCAGCTTCGAGGCCACATGTGGCCCTCTAGGTCCTCAAGAGCAGTCCTTTGACTCCAAACTTCACAGAACAAATCTCCTTAATAAAAGGATTTGTTCTGTAAAATATGGACTCAGTCAACAGGCCATATCCAAGGACCTGGAAGGCCACATACAGCCTTCTCCTAGACCTTTGAGACAGATGAAGGTGCTTTATCTTTGGTGCATAATTTCTGTTTTGGAGAGGTTTGAATGGTAGTGGGGATCAGAGAAAATGTCTGGTCTACAATATAGTTACTTGTATGACCTAGAAGAAATACAATAGCCTTCTAATAAATTTCTTTGCCTCTTGTTTCTCTAATCTTTTCTTCACACAGTTAACAACAAATATTTGTAAGGCACAGTTTAAACATATTATTCCTCTAATTCTTAAAAAGAAAATTAAAATTTTCACTGGCTGGCTGTTGCTCATAACATGCAAAATGTTTAGCCTGGTATTTAAGGTCTTACAAAAATGGACTTCAACCTTCTTTTGTATTCTTATTTCATATTACACCCCTTCAAACACTTTATGTTGCCTTCAGTTCAGACTACCAGCTGTTTTCCTGAACTCAGAAAGCTAGCTCCTACTTCTGCACAGCTGCAGAGGCTATTCATCATGCCTGGAATGCACTCCCAGGATAAGGATAAGCTCAGGTGTCAGCTTCTCCATGAAGTTGTCTCTAATCTCCCAGCAAAAAAATGATCTCCCTCTAAAAATTTTCCTAGAACACTTTATGTGACTATCCTTTTCCCTCATCACATACTACTTTCATACTTTACTATGCATAATTTATATCCTTCAAGTGGAATGTAAGCTCCTTCATTCCTGTAAATAATTAGGAATCACCTATTGTGCATAAGGCATTGTGCTGAAGCCGGGGACTACAATTTTCAAAAATTAAACAGTTTTCAGTTGTTTAGGTTGCCATATGTATCAAAATATTTATAACTATGCTTTTTGTGATAGCAAAGAACTGGAAACAAAGTAGAGGGACATCAGTTGGGGAATAGCTAAACAAATTGTGGTACATGAATATAATGGAATATTACTGTATTATGAGAAATGATCAAGAGAAGAATGGAAAGAACTATGTGAACTGATGTAGAGCGATATAAAAAGAAAGCTAGGAAAATTATACATAATGACTACACTGTAAATGGAAAGAATAACAACAATATGATCGAAATGGATGCTGTAAAATGACAAAGAACAAGCCTGGCCCCAAAGAAGAAACAAGAAAAGAATCCTCCCTTAATTGCTTTGCAGGGGTGGGCGGTAAAGGTCAGGTTTTCTCAACGAATTGATACATTCTGCTAAATTATTTTTCTCTTCTTGCTCTTTTAAAGAAAGATTCTTTGTTGTAAGGGATAACTCTCTGGGAGGGAGCAGGGGTAAGGATATAGAGGAATCTAGGTGATGGAAAAATACATGAATAAAATCTATTTTATTTTATTTATTTACTTGTAGTTTACAATATTCAGTTCCACAATCTGTTGTTTCAAATTTTCTTCCTTTCTTTCTCCTCCCCCGTCTCCCCCATAGTGGCATGAATCAAATATAGGTTCTACAAATACTGTCACATTAAACATTGACCAAGGTGTAAAGGATTATAACCAATGCAGTGAACAATGAGAAAGAAAGGACAAAACAAAACACAAAAGAGAGAGAGCAAGTAGTTTGCTTCAATCTGTATTCACACTCTGTAGTTCTAAAATCTATTTTAAATACGTTTTTATTCATTATCGGAAGCAGTGATGAAAGGAGTTACAATATGGCATGTATCTTTCTTCAATATTTCAAGTATCTATCATTTCATCAATGTGGATGCTCCTTTCACCAAAGCAGATTGTAGCCTCCAGCTGTACCATTCCCTGCCCTCATAATTTAGTAGATATTTTAGGATTTACCAAGGCTAAAAAAATTCATCACCTTTTGACTAACCCAGTGATGAGGCTCTCTAACCTTAGCAGGGCTGGCTTCGGACAATAGACCTGTAAGCCATCAGCAAAACCCTAGTCAAAGTCTTCCCAGAGTGGAGGGCCCTGACTAAGCCTGCATTTTACTGTCACAGTCTTTGAGAACTCAGGGGGATGTCTATGCCTTGTTAAGAAAGTAGAATGGGGAGCAGCTAGGTGGCTCAGTGAATAGAGCACCGACCCCGAAGTCAGAAGGACCAGAGTTCAACCCTGGCCTCAGACACTTGACACTTAACTAGCTGTGTAACCTTAGGCAAGTCACTTAACCCCTGCCATTGCCCAAAAAGACAAATTTAGACTTGATATGAGACAATTAGAACTATACAAAAAAAATTAGAGTAGGAATCCAAGAGAAAGACAGATTAACAGTTACCTTATATAGACTTACATATAACACAGGTGTAGGCATTGCAGGTAAGGATTATGTAATTTTTAAATCTTTGTATCTCCCGTACCTAGAACAGTTCCTTGTACCTCGTGAGTACATATTAGGTATTTGTTACATTGAATTAAACTGATAGTCATATCCTATTGATTCACATTGAGTATACAGTCTACAAAAACTAAAGGAAAAACAAACGCAGATCTTTTGCGCGTGAATTTTCTTTCAGTCTTTGCACTGTTGCCATTATTTTACTTTTTAAAATTCATTTGTTTATTTTTGGTTTTCAACATTCACTTTTATTTTGAGGTCTGAATTTCCTCCTCTTCCTCCCCTCCCCCACCCCAAGATGGTGTGCAATCTGATACAGGTTCTACATGTGCAATCATATGAGACATATTTCCGCATTAGTCATGTTGTAAAAAAAAAAAAAGAATTAGAACAAGAGGAAAACCGTGAAAAAGAAAAAAAAAGAGAAAGAAAATAATGTGCTTCGCTCTGCATTCAGACTCCATAGTTCTTTCTCTGCATGTGGATAGCATTCTCCATCATGCATCTTTTTGTTGTCATTATTTTAAAAGATAAGAGTAGAACTTTATATTTACCCCTAATAAAAGTCATGATGTTAAACCCACCCATCTTTCGAGTATTTCTCTCTGGACAGAGCTCATTGGAGGCACTAAGATTTCATCGTGAGGTTTGGCTCGACCAAACATCACTAGATTGTTGGACAAACAGTAGAAGCCGCTTCACAAGGTTTTCCAGAAGTTAGAGCTGCAATGTCAGGAAACACTGAACTAACGGCAATAAGACCTTCTAGGAGTAAGGAGACTCCCTCACTAACTAGGTGACTCTGGGGAAATCATTTTGAAAGGCAACATGGATTTGGAGTTAGGTGAGACCTGGGCACAGTGCTGTCTGACACTAGCCTTATCCAATCCACTTAATGTCACAGAATTCAATTTACTCATGTATAAAAAATAGGTTTGATAACATTTTTTTTACATTAGCTGCCTCACAGGGTGGTTGTGAGAATTCAGTGAAATAATATGAAGAACTTGGCCAGTCTAGGGCCAGTGGTTAGAGAGCCAAGCCTGGAGTTAAGAAGACATCTTTCTGATCGCAAATCTGGTTTCAGACACTTACTGACTGTGTGACCCTGGGCAAGTCACTTAACCCTGTTTGCCTCAGTTTCCTTATCTGTAAAATGAAATGGAGAAGGAAATGGCAAACCATTCCAGTATCTTTGCTAAGAAAATCCCAGATGGGGTCACCAAGAGTCAGACATGACTGAAATGACTCAACAATGAATCTTTAAGTACTAGTATTTGTTACCTTATAATAATAATAACTACCATTTATGTTTTACCTACTATGTGCCAGATATTGTACTTTTAAGCACTTCACAAATATGATTTCATCTGATCCTCACAACAAGCCTGGGAGGTGGGTGCTATTATTATCCCCATTTTACAGACTGGGAAACTGAGGCAGACAGAAATTAAGTGACCTGACTATGGTCACACAGTGAGGAAGTATCTAAAGGTAGATCTGAGATTAGGTTTCCTGACCCCAGGCCTAGAGTTCTATCCTCTGTATCATAACAATAACAATGATAACTCATATTTATATTGTATTTTACATTTTAACAGTGCTCTCTTCCCAACAAATCCATGAAGCACATAATACACATTTTTATCAGGTCCCATTTTACAGATAAAGAAATAGAGTCTCCAATTCTGGGGGGCTTTTAGTTCATTTTGGTTGCTTGTTTGTTTGTTTTTTTAACAAATCCCAATAAGAACAGTTCTACAAAAATTAAAATAAAAACTTCCCTTTCAGGTGAATCTTGAACAATTATTTCATCATATCAAGGCACATATCAAGGCACCTCTGTTTGTCATTTAAAGCCTTTCCCTACCTCTCCAGTCTTCTTCCACTTTACTCTCCTCAACATATTCCGGGGACCCCGGCCCACCTGCTGTTCTTCACCCAGCTCTCATCTTTATGCCTTTGTGCTAACTGTCCTCCACACCCGAGGTGCTTTCTCGATCATCTCTACCTGTCAGCATCCCTGGCCTCCTCCAGGATTCAGCTGAATCCCATCTGATAAAGAAGCTCTTCCCCACCTACCTTCTCCCCTCAACTGCCACTGTCCTCCCTTCTGGTAAAACTTTCCATTTAGTCTGTAGACACTTTGTATATGTGTGGTTATTTACATGTTGTCTCTCCATTAGACTCTGGGCAAATTCCTTGAGCCCAGAAAATGTTTTCACTCTTCTCTGTATATTTACAACTCCAACCTCTCAACTTAGCAGAGTATCTTAACATATTATATAAGTATGTTAAGTACTTACAAAATAAACACTTAATAAATACTTGTTGATTGATTCACTAAGACTAATTTTACATTAGTCTTATTTAATTGCAGCTTTCATGCATTAAATTCAAAGGAACATTCATGACATCAGAGGCAAACATCTTCGTTTTACACCAAATTATGCATTTCTACATTTATCTATAATTTTTCCACATTGTCAGTTTTTCCCAATAAAGCATGACATTTCTAGAAAAAAAAATAGAGTTTCAGAGCTGTTAAGTAAATTTGATGCAGTCAAATAGCTAGCAGAAGGACAGCTAGGTGGTGCAGTGAATAGTGTACTGGCCTTGGAGTCAGGAGGACCTGAGTTCAAATCCAGTCTCAGACACTTAACATTTATTAGCTGTGTGACCTCGGGCAAGTCACTTAACCCCAATTGCCCTGCCTACTCCCCTCCAAAAAGTGAAAAAAACCCCCACAAAAACAAACAAGAATAATTAGCGATGCTCAGATTCAAACCTGTATCTTTTCCCTCCTGCTCCCATGCTCTTTTCTTTTTTTTCTTTTTTTTTTTAATTTTTTTTTTTTTTTGCTTTTTGGAGGGCAGTTGGGGTTAAGTGACTTGCCCAAGGTCACACGGCTAGTTTTGTGTGTGTGTGTGTGTGTGTGTGTGTGTGTGTGTGTGTGTGTGTGTTTGTGTTAAATGTCTGAGGCCGGATTTGAACTCAGGTGCTCCTGACTCCAGGGCTGGTGCTCTATTCACTGAGCCACCTAGCCGCCCCTCCCATGCTCTTTTCAATGTGTCATTTTGCTTCTCTGGGCTTCAGTTTCTGCATCTGTATAATGAATGAATTTAGACTCAGTGATCTCTAAAATCCCCTTGAGGGCTATGATTCTACATTTCTAGCTGCAGGCTTATGATCTTCTAAAGACCTAGAAATGACCTTTCATGTCTGTACAAGTATCTAAGGCGATACCAAAAAATAAAATAAAAAAATAAAATTTTGGTTTTTTCCCCCTGTTATAACAGCAGTCCTATATCTTTATCTATCTTAATTGGAACCCTCTTGCTGGATGACAGGTTTGCACAGCTGTCCTGGACAACTGTCTCAACACTTCCTATGACATTCAGTTGGCCCATCAGTTGCACAAAGTCAAGTGCATTATTCTGGGATTCCTGGCTGAGCTCACACACAATCACCATCTGACAGGAGGAACTAAAAAACAAGCTGCCACACCTAATCCTGGGAAGGGTCCAGTGAAAAGGTGTGTCCTGCACCTGGGATGCTTCTATTTAGAGCTTAAGCAATTTCTTTCTCATTCCCTAAACCCGGGAGCTTGTCTACAATTACCTGGCCATCACTGTCCATCTCAGCCACTTAGTCCCTCATTTCTCAACCACCTTTCTACCACTGCAAGCCATCATGCTGTTCCTAATAAATCAATCAATCAAAAAGCATTTATTAAGTACTTACCAGCTTCCTAAAGATGTATCTCTCTGCCTCTGCTAATGGTAAGCTTTTTGCTCCCTCCTTTTCACTTTTGCCTGAGAACCAATCACTAAAGTTATATTTCTGTGTTATGTCTTGTTCAGATATGAATCTGGATTAAAAAAAAAATATATATATATATATATATATTCATAGCACCCATAGGGATTAAGGTTGGAAGGAACTTAGAGGTCATTTGGTCTGACCCCAACTTGTTATTAGAAGGGAATGGGAGGGTCCTATGTCAAAAGCATAGGATCATCCACAGCAGCTCTTTTCTGATGAAAAAAAAAAGAATTGGAAATTGAGATGATGCTGATCAATTGGGAAATGGCTGAGCAAATTGTGGTATATGATTATGATGGAATACTATTGTATTGTATTGTATTGTGTTGTGTTGTATTGCATTGCATTGCATTGCATTGCATTGTATTGTATTGTATTGTATTGTGTTGTGTTGTATTGTATTGCATTGCATTGCATTGCATTGCATTGTATTGTATTGTGTTGTGTTGTGTTGTATTGTGTTGCGTTGCGTTGCGTTGCGTTGCGTTGCGTTGCATTGCATTGCATTGCATTGCATTGTATTGTATTGTATTGTATTGTATTGTATTGTATTGTATTGTATTGCTCTAAGAATGATGAGGAAGATGCTCTCAGAAAGACCTAGTAAGATTTACCAGAGCTGATGGAAAGTCAAATGCACTGTGCACGGGAGCCAAGATGGCGGTGTAGAAGCAGGAAAACTGCACCTCCCACACAGCCACCTCAAATAACCATAAAATATGACTCTAAGCAAATGTTAGAGCTCCAGAACTCGCAAAATTACAGAAAAAATCATACCTCCCACTGAAGGCAGCTTGGCAGGAAGGGCTCATCACAGCACACTGGGAGCTGAAACCAGCCCAGCCTGAAACTGCTGCTTGGCCCTGGGGCTGCCAGGTTGAGCCTCGGCTGGAGCACTCAAGAGATTGGATCACGGGCAGCTGTGGCAGTTTCCAGAACTATTGACCCATAAGAAACAAGGACAAAGTGAAAGGTCAGTGGAACTCAGACAAATTTGAGGGAGAAAAGCAGTCTGGCTGAATTGTCTCCAGGGCAAGGAAGCGGCAGAAGTGGCAGCCTGGCAGCCGCTTCCTGTAGCTGCTTCAGAAGCTCCCAGCCTGCAGATTGCAGGAGGGCCAAGCGATCATTCAGAGGCTAAGTGCTCTTGTGTTGAGCTGCCTGGATCCAGATTGTGGTCTTGGATGGTGGTCCTGGGGTGCATTTTCAGTGAGCCAAAGATGGTGGAGGCTGCAGTGGCCTCCTAATAGCTCCAGCAACTGTGAAAACTCCAGCAATTTGGGACAAAGCTCTCCC